>JAIUCV010000128.1:1800000-2331657 GCA_026724425.1 Erythrophleum ivorense
TCTTATATTTTTTGTTACTCAATTGCAGATGATGATCTTGTCATTACAAGAGGGCTTATTCATAGCATTGCTTTCGAGAGCTATGTTCAAAGTGGCACCGAGCTGTTGTGTATACGTACCAACGCTGGCATCTTGAGTGGTCACAGTGGAGCTCCAGTCATCATGCATGGCAATGTCATCGGTGTAGCATTCCAGAGCACTGATTCTTCTTCAGCATACACAGTGAAGATTGGGTATGTAAAAATTATGTATCTTGTATAATTGTTGTGTTTATGTTTAACTTCAGTTTTTGCATTTCTCGGACTTTTCTTTTGTTGTCTTTTGCATGCAGATTTGTCATTCCAACCTCTGTGGTTATGCAGTTTCTCGCTAGCCCTGAAGAAAACGATGTACATTCTGCTTATGAGTCTTTAGATCTTACATACGGCTTGCTTTTTTACTATATTTCTCATTCTTCTTCCTTGATCGGCTTTGGGATGACATGAATCCTTATTACGAGCATCAACTCGTTATCAGCGGCTCATGGGATTCTGCAAAACTCCGATGTCCTTCTTTCACTTGACAACATAGGTAACGGTAAACCAATCATTAATTCATTAAGTTCACTTTTCTTTAATTCACTTTTGTTAACTTGTTAAACCAAATATTTTTTTGATGCAGTTTCTTTACAAAAACAAGAGAGGATTGACTTCAGACACTTGGTTTCTATGAAGAAACCAGATGGAACTGCGTTGATCAAATACATTAGATATCAAAATTTTAATTGTTCAGTTGATCAAAAAAATGCACGAACCATCTTAATCACATTAAAGTCGGTATGTCATCAATTGTTCTGTTTTTTAATTGTTCAATTCATTTCTTTTCATCACTTTTTTTAATTGCTGTCAATTGCCAATTTTTTATTCCCATTTTTTCTTAACTTTTTCGCTTATGTTCTCTATCATTTCTGACAGTTGTTTTTTCCTTTTCGTTTTTTCATGATGTAAAATGGATATACATAATAAAATTATGACTTTAAAAATAAATGTGGCTTTGGAAAATGTTTATTGTAAAAACCAAAGATTGTGAAGGAAAAATAGAAAAAAGGATCGTCGGAATTTTTTGAAGGCAGTTAATAACTTTAAAGACTTTAAAACTATTGAGTAAATAAACTCATTAAGATCTCAAATCAACATTTATTCCAGTAGTCTATTAACCAATTAACAGAAACGCTTTCTGTCTGTGTTACAGACCGAACCCAAAAGGCCAAAAACCGAGAGCAAAAACCAACTTGGATGTCCCAAATTACGACCACTACAATAATACGGTACTATTGCTGCTATACATTAAACAAAAATACCAGCAAATAAATAGTCGACATCAGTTTCAAAAGTCCAAGTACGATCAAGAGATGTATTTACAATTTCACCAATCCAAGATTTGTCGCCATCATCAATAATCTATCATCAATCATCAAAATCACACGAACGTAGTAGAAGCCTTTGAGGTGCGTTGATCTGTTCCGAGAGTGATTACCATCACAGTCACATCGTCATGATATCTCCGTTTCCGACCAGCCGGAACATTCATCAATTCTTCCAACGTGAAGCCTTCAAAATCATCAAAATCTTGAATAAGGTTGCAAGATTTGTTTATAACTTGATGAAAAAAAATCAAAAACATTATAGCTTTACCAACACGAGCAGCAGCTTTAGCTACAAGACGTTCAAGTAGAAACTTCGCCGGATCACCACAAGGGTAACTATAAATGAAAGAATGAACAAGCTCGATCGCTTCCTCGTTGCTGAAGAAATCGAACAAACCATCGCTTGCAACTATCACAAAGTGATCAGACTCCGTTATCTTGTGAACTCTCATCGACGGTTCCACTGAAACGTAAGGCGGGCTCAAAAGGTTACGAACTCTCAGAATCCCCATCAGTGCATCGTTCAGTTTCTCCTGCAAGACCAAAATCAAAAACCAAAACCAAAACCAAAAGAAAGAAAGCTTTTTTTTCTTGAAAACAATACCTTCTTCAAGTAACCAACACCAAGAGCACGAGTCACTTTAAGCTTCCCTTTGATTTTTCCACCAATAACGATTTTGGGATCATCAAGATGTTCACTTAAGAGCCTAGCTTCTTCGGCTTCGTTATCAACCGTGTGATCCTCCGTCAGCTGAACAGCTTGCAGCTTCCTATTACCATTATAGGTCGCTAGAACCGCTCTGCTATCACCTAGATTCAGGACGTACAGATCCTTCCCGACAAGGAGAGTCACGAGAACGCAAGATCCAACCGACACTAAATCCGGTCTTTCTTCCATTTCTTGCTCAACCATCCTCAGGAAATCATTCTCCGCCTGGAGAAGCGCGCGGTTCAAGCAATCCAACACTCCTTGCCTGAACAAATCAGATGAAGAAGAGTCTACTATACTCACGTCTGATAACAACAAACCAGGCTTCTCTCCAACATCATCATCATCATCATGCTGTGTCATTGTCAGGCTCTGCTTCATTTGGTGATCAAGAAGCTGGAGATGAAAGACAATGGACTCGTACAAAGTACAAGCCAAGAAATCAGCAGCATCTCTTCCGTTGAATCCATCGTAAATCGCGCAGAAAAGCCAACCGTTCTCCTCAGAGCAAACAGCCTGAACCCTGTCTTCCCCTGCAGCACCGCCAGCAACTTGAACCTCCATGGCAGAGAGAAGAAACCCTTCGTTCACGGAAGAAGGAGAGCTCATCGACGTCAAGAAGCAAGACTCTGGCTCGGGAGGGCTCGGGCTAGTAGAGGAGCTGCAGCTGAGGCTCGCCATGCTTCCGTGGAGAGAAGGAGAGAGTATGTTGTCGAGCTTGGAAAGCGCGGGAGAAGACGGAACTTTCCTGAAGGATTTCGGAGAATCAAGAGACGGCAAGATCTCAGTGCCGATCACACCGTTGCAGATGTTCGTGTTGGCTAACGTTGGGTTCCCGCTTAACGCAGCTCCTGAGAGGCAAGAGAAGCTGCTTGTCTTGTGAAGCCTAAAGCCAGCAAGAACGCCGCCGCCACGGCCATCAGGAATGTTATCTTCAGGGATTCCAACAATCTTCTTGTTGTTGCATTGGTAGCCAAAGCTTATCTCAATCTCTCCGTAAGGATCACTTATCGTCTCTTCCTGCATTTTTTGTGGAATTGGTTCCTGAAAATAAAATAAAAACAACAAGAATCCAGTTTTTCTCAACAACAATTCTGATATAACCTCAAGACTTGTACCAAAAAACCACAATTTCAACAAGTTGTAATGTAACTGCTTTGATGACCTTAGCGACAAAAGACGTGGTGTGAGTGAAAAGCACAGATCGAAAGTGAAGATAAATGGGGCCAAAGATAACCAACAGTTTTTTTTTTTTTTTTTTTTCTCTTTCACTTGCATAAGTTATACGTGGAGTTAAAAATATCTTCTTCTTTTTTTTTCTCATAGGACGCCATTAAATGCAGACCACATAAGTTGTTGGTACAAGGATTTCAGAAAAAAAAACTATCTAAAACCCAGAAACAGAGACATAAAAATCCTCAGAACCTACCAAAACAGAAAAAATTTAGATTGGGTGATTCAAAATTTGAAGTATTCACCATGACATGTAAAGAGATATCAGAACAAATCGAAAGCTTGCAAAATGAATTGAAAACCCCTAAATCATAATATTTTAGAAATCAGAGCGAGAAACAGATATCTTACCTTAACGTATAAGGAAACACGCGGATGAAGATATTCGAAAGCCCAGAAGAAGCGAATATCTGAAAGGAACAAATCGGAGGAGACGAAGACGAAGACGCACGAAGGACGCGAATAAAATGAGTGAGAGAAGTGAAAAGAGAGAGAGAGAGAGAGAAGATGAATGGATGGAGGAGGAGAGTTAACGAGTGAATGGTTTTCTTTGCTAATTTTGGGAGTTAAAATCCAAGCTCGCTTTATAATGGTTTTTCGCCACTTTTTCTTTTCTCTCCTTTTGGCTTTTGATTCGTTGCCTTTTAGCTTCTTCTCTATTTTTCTCTTTCCTTCAAAGCTCAGTTTTACACAAAATCCTTATTATTATTATTTTTTTTTTTTTTTTGACATTCCTTATTATTATTATCTTTGGTTAAGATATTCTTAGATTTTTTTTTTTATATTTAAAACAAAAAATAGAATTCTTATTAATTTGATTTTGCATAATTAAATCTATTATACTGAAGAAAAAGAAAAACAATAATCATAAATAGAGTAAAACTTTTTTTGTAACCAAGGATTTTATTTTTTTCCCAGCTGAAATCTTCCCACCAGATAAAAGAGGTGGAAAATATCAAATTTCTTTTACTTTTTATCCCACCCATTTACTCCAAGTTGCTTACCATTCAAAGCCATAAGCTATAACCTTCGTAGAACATAATTGAAGTTTGAAATTTCGTTTTTAGTTTCAATCCAAAGATGTACACAACCAAACTTCACAACTTCCTCATAAAGAAAATATCAACGAATATGTTTGTAGTAAATAAAAATGTGATTACCGGTCGCCCCAAAAAAAATATATCGATGAAAGTGAAAAAAGAATAGAGTCAACAATTGAGGCAATAAGTGTGTTAGTTGACATTTTATATGATGATGTCATCCTCAGATCCCTACCTGTACTGTGTTGTAATATTCTATCCAATTATAGTTGTATTATTTTTCTTGAACTTCTCAAAGAACCAATATAATACGATACGGTTAAGCAAATAACCTCAATTTTGTTTTTGTTGTCTAGTTTCCCACGACAGTTATTTACATATTATAATTGCAAAGGGTGTAATATAAGGAGTTTTAAAAATCGTAATTCTTGTCATCCTGTGAAATTAACCCACATGTCCACAGTCCCCTCGAGCAAATAAACTCTGAAATGGGAAAAATAGATATAGACTACTATATATAACTTTTCTTCAGAGATAAATAGTTTGCAGATTTTATTTTTTGTGGAGTTAATTGTGAACAATGTGATATCTCAAATTCAGGATGGTACCCATAATACTATAATGTAATAATAAAAATTAGATTGCAATATAAATGGGCAACATAATAAAATAACCCAACATACATAGTGACGTTATGCAAAATCTAATTATTTTTTTGGGTACTAGGCTACTAGATATCGACGTGGCGTACACTCATAGTTGCCGCAAACAGAGACGTAACGAAGCAAGTACATTAACAAATTGATACACATATATAGTATACATAATAATAAAATTGGTAAGCAAAAAATCGAGAATGTTTATAAGTTGTTAGGTCGCATGACTTAAGAAAGGGGAGCAGATCTAACATTTTGAATCTCTCTAAGCATATAAAAATACTAGTTGTTGATCGAAATTTGGTAAATTCGGATGAAGATGCCACACGAAAACTATTAAACAATAACTAAGTTTCAATAGTTTATCGAATTATGACTTGGTCAATTGAGCTAATATGTTGTTCCACCTCAAGAAATCAATTTCGATTTTTTACATATTCAAAATAGTCCCCACAACCTCAGTCCGGTCTCCAAACCGAACAGCGGAGACTGGTACAGGCTAAACCGGTTTCTTTTCTCGAAACTTTTAATAGTCACCCGGTTAAGTTGGTTTTGGTAAACTAAAAAATTCCGATTTAAACCCGGTGACCGCTTCCATACACGCAATATTATGTCTATCGTAGGTAAATACCAAATCAAAAAAAAAAAAATATCGGACTAAAAATGTTTTGGTATGATTCTACAAACCAAGAGTCAATATAGTAATACTAATAAGAGGATGAGTGGAAGATCATATCACATCAATATCAATATCAATATCAATTATCAATTATCATATACGACTTATCAATGATAGGGAGAGTCGTTTAATAGATTGATGAATAGCCACAACCACAAAATACTGATTATTTGCGGCTGTTGAGCCACAGGAGAGGCTGCTTGCTGTTGAAGCCAACTGATGAAAACAGTCGTCATCACTACAATTCCTTCCCTGAAACTGACATTTGATGACAATCTCATTTAGCTTACGTACCTTTTTTTTTGGAAATTTCTAATGAATAGGACTAGGATTGATCTCGGTTTGTGTTTATGAACACGATTTTTTTTAAAGCTCTAGTGTTTTGTACATCTAGTGCAAACTCTTAACTCCTAATTCTCTTAAACCACAGAACCTGGGATATTTTCATTGCGAATATATCATTGAGACAGTAATATTTATAGACCGGGGATTTCAACCTAGGATTGTTCAGAGAATGACAGTAAAAACGAACCTATTGTTTCTTTAAGACTACAAACTAATGAGACTGCTTATAAGTGACGATATAGAATCAACATGCTGAGGATTACCTTGACTTTTGGTAGACAGTAAATAAGCAAGGCAAGTATTAAGATGCAATGGTGTAGAAAACTTTTGTCATTCCTTTCTTTGTTCTTATCTGTGTGACCTGAAAAAACAACAATAAGAAGTACACAGAAACATGTAATTTTAGAAAAAAACACAAGACAAAAGAAGGAAGCAACAAAAAGGAAAAGATATCTACGTAAGACTGGGTATATTGGATGTGTACCTTCATGCTTATGATATCAGATATATCGGATACATGAGTCCCACCACACGGACACCCGATGTTTTCACCTAACCGTAAGATCCGGGGAGTGCTTCCCTGAGAGGTAAGTGAGTATACAAGTTTGAGTTTGATATATATATATATATATATATGAAGAGTACAATGGGCTCAAGACATTCTATTGTGGAATGTCATCTGCTACGTCTTTTCGTTGCTTAACTAACTAGCTTACTATAACTGGCGTGCTCTCAAAACTTTACCTAACAGGAATAATTACCAAATAGATGTTTACTATAATGTTTTAGACAAAGAGCAGGAATTGATAACAGAAAATGGTTTTTTATCTATCCATGGTTACAGTTTACTTTACAAAGCCAAATAGATTTACATCGGTTTAAGAAAAGTCACTGCCTCCATAAGACTGGACACTCGAGGTTCATTGGGAATGGAAACAAACCACTAGAGATCAAGGAAAGTTCTTCTTAATTTGGCAAATACCTTGGGAATATAATCAGGAAGACTGCCACCACAGAGCACGGATGCTTCTTCATAGGGTAATATAGCAGCATAAACCTTATGCAGGCAGGGTAAAAGAATCATTTTTAAGAAGCCAAACACAGAATCAAAGAACTTCAACTATGAATAAGATATTCTTAGGACTTACCTTTCCTCCTTTGGATATCAATTCATCAGCTTCTGCGTCCAGCTCTTTCTGCTTCACCTGCAATTCATCCTGTGGAACGATTCCTTTGTATTCCACAAAAGGACTGTTCGCATTGTAGTTAGATCACAGTGTTTTAACTTCTCAGATATGTTTAACAAAACGGATGACAAATCCTTTTACGAGATTCTTACCCGTCCGGAAAATGATAGCCTTTTCCAGGCTCTAAATGTCCCAAACCAACTTTCTGCATACACAAATCTAACAAGTGTCCAGCTGAATGCAACCTGATCATGAAAATTTGTCAAATTCAAAACAGAGTCCAGGCACAAATAACAACAAAAACTGCACAACTCAGAATCTATTTTTCCAGAAATTTGTTACTAATCATGTGATGCATAATAATGAGAAACAATCTGTAACAGTCTATATGTGAATTCTGAAGATTCCCAACAAGAAGTTTCAAGAAACTGCAACACTTGAGATTCTCATCATTTAACTCTGAAAAGAAACAGATACATATATATATATGAATATATGTATGTATTCAACACTTCCGATGCCAAAACTACAACCAATCAATCAACCTTTACACTAGCTATACTCTCTATTCAGCTCTAATCAAACATTTTTGGACCTGGAATTAAGTTTGCGTCTTGATTCATCAACAACCAAGTGAACTTCTTTCCCTTTCTCAATATTCATTTCACTTTCAGGATTTGAACCTTCAAAGACTCCGTAATGGAGAACCTGGAGGAAATGCACAGACGTCATAAAAAGTTCCAAACAAACTGGAAACCATTACGGTCGAAATAGACAATTTGGTATTACAATTCCGTCTTTCGATCGCACATCCTGAACGGAAAACTTGAAATCCGAACCGGCGAATACGATGAAGCCAGTATCTGATGGCTGCCCTCCACCTTGTGGATGAAACACCGTTGATTCAAGTATTAGTGCTGTACGTCCATCTTGCGCCTGAGATAGTAATAGTATCAACCGACACACAGAGAGAGAGAAGGATTCAGCATTGGATTCCGAAAATAAGACGGCGAAGAGCTCGAGAAATGGTTAATTATCTAGACGGACCTTAAATAAGGAGAGAAATCTGGATTTTGATTGGAGATTGAACATGTCTTCGTGATAATCGAGCTTCGTCGGAGGAAAATCCATGGTGGTTCCGACGGCTTTCGTCACGGTGAAGGAGCGAGTGAGTGACCACCGAGTTTTAAAGTCTTACGACGACGTGGTCAACGGGGAACAAAGAAAAGTAAAGAAGTTGAAAATACCGCTACAGAGCCGTGTTATTCACAACTTTTACATTTCCTTCCACATATTTGTCAAATTGACTAAAAGCCGCCCCCAGATATTTTTACAAATTGAATTGTGCTGAATTCCCGGTGAACCAGAAATTAGATTAAGAGGGGGGTTATTGAGAGATGGATTTCAAAGAATTTTTAAAATTTTAAGAATCCGTTGTTATTGGTTTATGAATTCTGATAATCTTACTAAAATTCATTGTTATTGGTTTGATGATTTTTTAAATTCCATACAGAATCCATTGTTATTCAAAAAGTTTGTGTTTTAATGATTTCATGAATCCATTAAAATCCTTGTTATTGGGAGATGGATTTTAAACAAATTAACTCATGAAACAAAACTTTCAAAATACTATCAATAACCCTTAGATTTTCAAAATCCCTTAGAATAAAATATTTTGATTGATTTCCTAAATTTACATACTCTTTTCAAATCTAACAAAAACTCATTATAAATTTAACAATTCTCTTGACTTTCAAAATCTTTCAAATCCACACAAATTCATCTCTCAATAACCCCCCCTTACCTAGAAATACATTTTGTGTTCCGGTTATGTACACTTGATAAACGTTTTACGGACTTTTTTTTTTCGCTAAATTGGAAACAAAAACCATTTTTGTTGGTTTTAGTACATAACTAGGGTCATTCAAATTCGTACTCCAAAGTTTAGGTCCATGAGGTGAAAACGCATACATCGGTGAGTACAATCAGAACATAAAACTTGTAGTCATACATAAAAACATAAAATTGCAAAGACAATATTGAAATAATATCCAAATATTGTTCAATCCCGGTGAGTGTGAGTCCAAAATCCACTTCAACCCCATTTTTTCATTTCATAAACTTACGCTTGGTGCTAGGAATTTTGACCCAAAAAAAAAAAAAAAAAAACTTACGCTTCGTGGCGGCGTGGCGCTGCGCATGATATGGTTTTTAATTATCTCCATTTTGATGAAATTGCAAATCACTCAACCCAGTTGTAAATGTATAATCGTCCCTTTAATTTATATGTTGGGCCTTTTTAAAAATAGTCACAAATCATGGAAGGAGACAGACATAATTATTCATATCTACCCTTGTACTATTTTTTTTGTTTTATTGTTAGTACCTTGAATTGAAACGTTAAACATTTCAAATGTATATGCATAATGCCTGATGTCATTAGCAAAAACATAATCATAACTTTTGTTGACATTTTTTGTATGGAATTAAAAAAATATACTTGTGATTCCGATTGGGAACAATATAATTTTCGTAAGTAACACAAAATTATCCGAACAAAATAGCAAAAGAAATAGCTTTAATTTAAATAACTAAAGTAGAAATTACAGATTTGTTGTAAAAATGTATGGTTGTTGGTTGATATAATTGTAGTAAATTATGATAAAAACCGTAAAGTAACCAACAAAATCTAAAATCTAAAATCTAAAATCTAAAACCGTAGATGTCTCCATCAAACGTCCTTAGATCTGAAGCTAACAAAAGCCCACTTGTAATTGTAAAGCTGTACTAAAAACATTACCTCAAAGTCAAGTGGCATTGTTCGTAGTTACTCATATCTTTCAGTGGCATTTCAGAATGCTTCTTCTCCTTTAAACCTTTTTGTTTCTCTCTTTCTTAAAAGTTCGTGCTCAGAGAGCTTACAGGGGAATAAAGCTAGAGAGTAGAGAGACGCAGCAAAGAAAAATGAGAGGACTCTCCAGAAACTCCGGCGCGGCGGCGATTTTCACGATCCTAGTAATCCTTGCTGTCCAGTACTGGTCCGTCGCCGTATCTTCTCAGTCCATCGAATTCGCCGGCGATTTTCCTCCGATCGACACAGAGTGCCGCGGTTCCATCGCCGAGTGCTCGGTTTCCGCCGCCCTCGTGGACGAAGGAGGAGATCTCTTATACGGCGGAGAAATGGGAGCTGAGTTCGAGATGGACTCAGAAATCAACAGGCGCATATTAGCGAATAGGAGGTACATCAGCTATGGTGCGCTGAGGAGAAACAGTATTCCGTGCTCGCGCCGCGGCGCATCTTACTACAATTGCCGACGTGGCGCTCAGGCCAACCCTTACTCTCGCGGCTGCAGCGTCATCACTCGCTGCCGGCGCTAAATCTGTGACTGTAATTTTTCCGAATATCTTTTTATTTTTGCCTGGTTTATTTTTCTAAGTTCATTGCATTATAATTTCATACACATATATAACTATAGATGTAAATTTCTCGGGCTCTGTTTGTTACATAAACCAGGAAAATAAATATTGAATAAAATTAGATTTTTCATTCTATTCAATATTGTTATCAGTGATAAAACGAATGTGTTGAACTAGTATTGTATTTGAATGCGGATTATACATATCACATATGAATATTGTATTTCGTATTCATGGGTGCATCACTGCATTATGCATGTGCTGGAGAAATATATCAGATGCTAGAAAAATAAAATAAAAAGTTTTTTATTTGGTAGCTATGATTATAAGTTTCCATATGGAGAAGAATGATCGCTGACCAAATAAAATAATCAAAATATTTTGTTTATTTTTGAATATTGATGGAAAATAAAGATACGATATAGGATTTGGTTGGGAGACAACTAAAGCCAGCTTCACCGGTATCCCTTTCGGCAGAACCACACGTGGAGGATAATCTGTAATATTGAGTTATAATCTTCCAATCAAATAATAATTGATTTCTTCTATATAAAATTTGTTGTCACGAGAGCTCCAACCTATAAACCAAAACATAAGCCTTCGTGATTAATTAAGGCGGAACTGACCATACTAGAAAAGAATTTCGAAGAAAGATAAAAACGTTACATTGATTTAAAGGGATACCAGTCATACAGATGGTTAAGGACCAGTTTGAAACATTAGATATCGCTACAACAATTCAATTAGAGACACCTTTAATTTATGAAAAAATTGGTGAAGTAGGCACATTTTAAGTTTCTAATTGGGAAAAGAGGCAACACCAAGTTTTTATTAGCAAAAGAAGCAACTTTCTCGTGGGCTCCGCCATGTGTGGTTGGTTTGGGTTCACTTTTTGGGACTTAGGGTTTATTTTTTATTCATGGAAAAGTGTTTTTATTGTGGTGGGACCCACCGATTTGCCTCTTTTACAAATTAGAAACTTGAAAACATCCTCTTTTGCTAATTCACCCTTAATTTATTGCACTTCAAATCTAACGGGTATTATAATTCCTCTTGTCACATTTTAAATAAAATATAAATACAAAAATAAAGATAATAACCTAAAGTATGGACCACATCCCACATCCCTCATGGACAGCCCAGAGGCAAACAAAACTTATCACCGATTTGTTTTGAATTCGAAACAAGGCATCATCAATCTTTCGGTAGAAGATCGGGTGTCACGGAAATACAATTGGGAATATGCTAGCTATTGCTCAAAGAAACAAATGGAATGGTTTTATTTATGATATTATTTTATATTCTGCTAATTTCTGAATTTTATTGGTCTAATGCATATTAATGAATCACTTATAACATGTTTTTTTCCCCTAGGTGATACACATTTTTAGATCTTTTACAAGTTTATCGTTTCATATTTTCACAAGTTTGATTGAAGATAATCAGGTGGCAGAAAATGACTTAGGTTCTATGATGATGACTATCAACAAGCCAATCGTCTTTATTTTATTTTATTTTCTTATTATTATAGGAATGTAAAATATCATCAATCAGGATTGAGATACTTGGTTTTACAATATTGCTAGCCATCTCATTTAAGATCTGAAACTCTTTTAATGAAGATATTGTAAATACAAAAACCAACAAAAGTAGATTTTAAACTCTTTTAATAATATTTTAAATACTTAAACCAATAATCTGGTACCACATTTTGTTAGATGACTTAAAAACCAATGGATTATGGTTGGATTTAAACTCTATTAAAAACCATGATTGAATAACACCTCCTACATTAAATCGTAAACCCTAAATACTAAACTCAAACCCAAATATTCAAATTACAAACCATTATAGAAAAATGATATAAGAGGTAAAAGAAATAATGATGGTATGAGAGTAATTAAAAAACATTTTGATACTATATGACAACTTTTCTCTAACATAATTGTAATTTTATTAGATGAAATTGGCGACCTCTTGCTCATTTTGGATTGAGTAGTACCAGATATGCTAACAAACAAACCCGGAAAGCTATTATTTACTGTAATTGAATTTAGTTCTTTCTAAAATGGGTATTTATTTTCCACTTTTTATTTTCAAGTATTGGTATGTCTATTTATTTTTGGAGATAAATCTAGGAATTCACATCCAATGTGAAATAACTATATATAATTAATTTTAGGTAAGTTTTCTTATTTTCTCATGAACATCAAATATCAACATCGATTCATGTTTTGTGGGATTGGATATGATAATAATAGACCTGAAATAAGTTACAAGAGACTTGGGTATCATTATTATAATAATGATTGGAAACACTTCCAAGATTGTAAACTTGGAATATACGAGTTTGCATCTGACACGTGGAAGTATATCAATGCCCCTTACGAAATATTGCCCATAAAAGAACCATTAGATAAAAGGGTGAATTAGCAAAAGAGGATGTTTTCAAGTTTCTAATTTGTAAAAGAGGCAACACCAAGTTTTTATTAGCAAAAGAGGCAAATCGGTGGGTCCCACCACAATAAAAATACTTTTCCATGAACAAAAAATAAACCCTAAGTCCCAAAAAGTGAACCCAAACCAACCACACATGGCGGGGCCCACGAGAAAGTTGCCTCTTTTGCTAATAAAAACTTGGTGTTGCCTCTTTTCCCAATTAGGAACTTAAAATGTGCCTACTTCACCAATTTTTTCTAGATAAAAATATGTCACTCAACGGAAATTCTTATTGGACGGCTTATAACATCGACACTGGCGAGTATTTCATTCGTAAATTTGATTTTTCAAAAGAGTTATTGATGAACTTTTGTACTCTACCGTGTAAGAAGAACCATGAGGGAGATACTCATTACCTCTCGATTTTTAGAGGAAACCGGTTTTCAATGTTAGAACAATGTTATAAAACGAGAGAGATTGAGATTTGGGTGACAAAAAAGAAAATCAAGGATGGGGACGAAGAGGATGTGGAATGGATTAAGTTCATGACTGTCTCAGCACCTGACATCCCTAGGTTATATCGCAAGTCTTACGGATCTTGTCGAACTTATTACGGAACTTGCCCAAGTTACTTCGTGGATAATATCTATGGAAAGAGCTTTGTCATGTGTTGTTACGACTTCAAAAGTAGCCACCTTTGTATTTATATCGTGAAAGGAGGTATTCCAAGGAAGATTCAAATAGATTATGCGGCTGATTGTACTAATCACTCTATTTATGTTCCCAGTATGATCCCCATTGCTTATGAAAGTTCTGAATAAGATAACAAGAATTAGAAGCTTAAATGTGAAGCGAGTCAGTATAGAGTCATATATTATATATCTTGTATTGCAGTATATTAAGATTATTGAATCATAATATTGTGTGTAAATTAGACATGTGTGATTAATCATAATCTTCTGATCGTCTTCAAAAACTATTGGCTCTATATTTTAGCTCTGGCATATTTCTTGTTAATACATTTCCTCAAGTGACTTTTGTCAGTTCGACAATCGTTGTCACAAATTGTGACATGGTATTTTATAATTAGTTTGAAGCCGATCATAACTTTTTTTAGAGAATTAAAAAAAATATAACTTTAAAGAAAATATGATTTGGAAATGAATTATGTTTTCTGTAATTTTCGAAAATTTACCTATGTAAACATATAAGTCACATTTGGATTGAGTAGTACCAGATATGTTTACAAACAAATCCGGAAAGCTTTTATTTACTGTAATTGAATTTAGTTCTTTCTAAAATGGGTATTTATTTTCCACTTTTTATTTTCAAGTATTGGTATGTCTATTTATTTTTGGAGATAAATCTAGGAATTCACATCCAATGTGAAGTATATATATAATTAATTTTATGTAAGTTTTCTTATTTCCTCATGTATTCTAGATTTATCTCCAAAAATAATTAATTATATATATAATTAATTTTATGTTGCATTGTATTTACAAAATCTATATGATATTATCTGTAAAAGTAAAAATGAGGGAGAAGTGGAAATCTCCATTAATGGAGCTTGCAAAGTCTGATTTTGTACCAAAAAATGCAAAATTGATATTTTTACCTTTGGTGAAAGGAGATGAAATCCCATCCCTACTTTATGATCCATGTATAATATTTTGGGTGAATTAGTAAAGTAGGATGTTTTCAAGTTTCTAATTTGTAAAAGAGGCAACACCAAATTTATTATTGTGAAAGAGGCAAATCGGTGGTGGAACCCACAATAAAAACACTTTTCCATGAACAAAAAATAAACCCTAAGTCCCAAAAAGTGAACCCAAACCAACCACACATGGCGGGACCCACGAGAAAGTTACCTTTTTTGCTAATAAAAACTTGAATGTCCCTCTTTTCCCAATTAGAAACTTAAAATGTGCCTACTTCACCAATTTTTTCTAATATTTTTTACATAAAGGGTTTTGATTGAATATGAATTTTGATATAAAAAATGTTGTACCTTGAAATGGACGTATGGGTAATGGAAAAGAAAAAGAGAGCTGATGGGGCCAATAGTGATAATTTTTCACGTGAAGACAAATATACAAAACATATTAAATTTGAATAACACAATAATTTAATTGATCTATCCAAATCATTAATTGGATAACAATAGATTTTTTTTTACAATGAACAATTCTTTCTTTGCAAATTGGTATTTCGATATTTTCAATAATAATAGAGAAATTTCTAAGAAAGTAGTTGCAGCCTCTGAAGCCACAATCAGATCGTCTACAAATAGACGATAAAGCTTTTATGACTTCATGATCTGTGCATGCCAATTTTGACATGAACAAACAGCTGAGTACTATAACGCGATCTGAATTGTGAATTGCTGTTGGGCCTGGGCTACTTAAAGTCATCAAGCAGCCGAGAATTATCTGTGGGAGCCCACAGATTGTCGATCGCAGTATGGACACAATTTTGGGCCTGCGCTTTATCTAAAATTTGTTTGGTAATGAAACAACCAAACTTTTTTTTTTTTATTATAAATGATTATAATAATTATCAATGCGGAAATTCTCAGAAAGAAATCAATAATATTAAATCATAAAAGCCGTTCAACAAATAACCAATAAAACCAATAAAACGAATAAGCAACCTAAACACCAGGTTTGCTACATTATTAAAAATAAACTAACATCCTAGAAAAGGTTCATTTCTAATCATCCATAAAATAATTCTTAAAACCAACATCCTAAATTCCTCTTCAGCCTCTTCTCTCGGTCTCTTTCCGCGGAAGAACATTACTGTTACCTGCAACACATTGGAATAGAGTTGCGTAAGTATTATCATAAATACTTAGTGAGTGGATCATCCTGCCTACAGGCCAATTACGCCAAACACCAGACAAAATATCACAACAATCAATAACAACAACAATGCTCAACAATACTCAATAATATAAACATTCCCTGTCAGGAAACACCCACGTTTCCTGACACCCAGGTCGGTGTCGACCGACACCTGAATGGTGTCGATCGACGCCAGCCTCCCGAGTGTCGATCGACACTCACAGAGTGTCGCTCGACACCGGCTCGACGCCCAGAAACCAGAAGCTACGAAAAACGCATTCCAAATCGCAATAACACCAAATCTAAGGGGTTTTCAACGCCCCAATGCTACCAAAACACGAAATTCAACATAACAATCTCAAGAACACATCATAAATCCGAAATCACACAATCCCTAACTCTTGACGGACCTACAGTCACGCACTCACCTTAGAAACGGATTGGAAAGATGGAGAAGAGATAGGACAACGAAGAACAGCAACAAAACGAGTCTCCAAACTCCAAAAACTCTCTGGAAATCACCTCAGCCTCTCTGGAACCTTTCTTTCTCGAGAACTGAGCTTCTCACGCGGCTGGAGACTTTTAAATCGCGACCTAGGGCTTTCCTAGCCCAAAACCGAACAAAACCAGCCGACTTAAATCAAACCGGTCGATTTCCAGATAACCGGTGTCGATCGACACCCTCCCTTGGTGTCGGTCGACACCAATCGACCAAACCAACTCCGATTGCAAATCGATCGACTTAAACCGGAAATCAAACCCGATAACCGGTGTCGATCGACACCCTTCGGGTGTCGATCGATACTAGTCGTTCAGAAGAATTTAACACACTTTCTTCGCGATGCTTGAACCTTAGACCGACTGCACAACAATCAAACAAGAACATGTACAGCCAACCCTCAATTCACACCTCTAAGAGCATGTGCCAACTACTCCCGAACCCCTAGCATCGTCCAACACCACTTCCAAAACAACTTCCAGGTTCACGGATGTTACAATTCTCCCCCACTAAAATGGATTCGTCCTCGAATCCCAACACAAACGTCTCTCCAAGACCTCAAAACTCAAATTTTTAGTCCTATGTTGTACGCATGTTTCCAAGATATTATTACTCTCAATGCCATAACCGCAGTCATGACATCCGTACTGCGAACCGCAGTCCAGTACCGAAATGTGACCAATGTCACAAAACCAAACGTGACCCGAAGTCACAACCAAAATGTGATCCCTGTCACAACCAAACGTGACCGAAGCCACTAAAACCACTTATACCGAGGTAGCGACCCCCAATACAAGTCTGCCGAGCACAATGCTCCCAAAACGTAGACCCAAGGTCCACCCAAACGAGTAGTAAATCTGAAACGCGTACCACATATGACTAGAATCTCAAATGACCCCACTGGTCAAAACTTGTAACATCCCAACATAAACCAAAAATATGAGGCAAAACTCCATCTCATATAACTCCAAAAAAATGTATATCGTACAACAAAACGAAAATACATAAATCCAGAAACAACAACACCAAAACCAAAAATGAGACTAGAACCACAAAGATGAAAGGAGATCACTCCACAACCTGCTTGTCGAACCACTTTCCGAACTTCAGCTTCATCTTTGCCTCTGGCTCCCAAGTCTGCTCCTCTGTGCCGCTACAGTCCCACAAGACTCTCAACAATGGCACTCTCTTGTTCCGCAAAACCTTGACTCTCCTCTCAAGAATCCTCACAGGAACTGCCGGAACTGTCATATCTGGCTGAAGATCCTCTGGAATCTCAACCACTACCTCCTCTGAAGGACGCAAACACCTCCTCAACATCGAAACATGAAACACCTTATGAAAGGCGCTCATAATCGGTGGCAACTCCAACCGATAAGCCACTGGCCCAACTCGCTCCACCACTGGAAACGGACCCATAAAACGCGGACTGAGCTTGTTCTCTGCTATGGACCTGTTAGGGCCCCTCAACATAGCCATCTTGAGATAAACTCTATCTCCCACCTGAAACTCAAGCTCACGTCGCCGCCTGTCTGCATAACTCCTCTGTCTATCCTGAGCCTCCTTCATGTTCAGCCTCAAGACACGAATCTTCTCCGTCGTCTCCTGAACAAAACTAGCTCCAAACATGCTGCGCTCCCCCACTTGGGTCCAGCATAAGGGTGTCCTACATGGCCTCCCATACAAAGCCTCATAAGGAGCCATGCCAATGCTAGACTGAAAACTGTTGTTATAGGCAAACTCTGCCAAACACAGATGATCAGCCCAATGACCACCCCAATCCAGTACACACATCCTAAGCAGATCCTCCAAAGTCTGAATAGTCCTCTCTGACTGCCCATCTGTCTGCGGATGATACGCTGTACTCATATGCACCTTAGTGCCCATCTCAGTCTGAAATGCCCTCCAAAACTCTGAAGCAAACCTCGGATCTCTATCCGACACAATACTGGCTGGCACTCCATGCAGCCTCACAATCTCCCGCACAAACTTCCTAGCCAAAACAGCTGCTCCATCTGTCTTCTTGATGGCCAAGAAATGTGCTGACTTGGTCAAGCGATCCACAATGACCCAAATCGCATCAAAAGTCCGTGAGATAGGTAATCCCACAACAAAGTCCATAGTGATCATATCCCACTTCCACTCTGGAATGGGTAAACTCTGCAAAAGACCACTAGGCACCTGATGCTCTGCCTTGACCAAAGAACAAGTGTTGCACCTCGCAACCCAATCTGCCACATCCCTCTTCATCCCAACCCAATGATAATACCGTTTGAGGTCACGGTACATCTTGGTCGCACCCGGATGAATCGAAAACTTGCTCGAATGAGCCTCTCTCAAAACCTCCTGCCTCAACTCCTCATCCTTGGGCACACAAACTCGCCCACGAACTAAGATAGTCCCATTCGAAGAGACCTGATACTCAGAACCAGCTGCCCGCGATGCATCCAACAAAACCGGATCATCCTGCTGAGCCACTCTGATCCTGCTAAGTAAATCTGCCTGGTCAGCCGCCTCCAAGCCCAACGGCTCCTCAGAAATAGCACATAGACGCAATGTACTCAACTCACTGACCAAAGCCTCAACACCACGCTCTCTATCTGAATCAACCCTCCGTCGACTCAAAGCATCTGCCACCAAATTGGCCTTGCCTGGATGATAAACAATATCCAAGTCATAGTCTGCCAGAAACTCCACCCAACGCGTCTGTCTCGCATTCAGCAAAGGCTGAGTGAAAATATGCTGTAGACTCTTGTGATCTGTAAAGATCTGCACTCTACCACCATAAAGATAAGACCTCCAAATCTTGAGTGCAAAAACCACTGCTCCCAACTCAAGATCATGCGTAGGACGGTTGCGCTCACTGCCCTGCAACTGCCTCGAAGCATAGGCAATCACTCTGCCCTCCTGCATCAAAACACAACCAAGTCCAACACCTGAAGCATCTGTGTACACTACATATGGCTTCCCCGGGTCGGGTAATGCCAAAACTGGTGTACTAGTCAACATCTCCTTGAGCTTCCCAAAGCTCTCCTCGCACTCCTGCGACCACACAAACGGCACATCCTTGCCGGTCAACCTCGTCATCGGCTGAGACATACTCGCAAACCCCTTGACGAACCTCCTGTAGTAGCCTGCTAAACCCAGAAAACTCCTGATCTCGGTAGCACTACTCGGTCTAGGCCAATCTCTAATGGCCTCAATCTTAGCCGGATCCACAGAAACCCCCTCTGCAGAAACAATGTGGCCAAGAAAACCCATCTCCCTCTGCCAAAAGCTGCACTTGCTCAACTTAGCAAACAGCTTCTGCTCTCGAAGCTTCTCCAACACAAGCCTCAAATGAGTCGCATGCTCCTCTGGACTCCTCGAATACACCAAAATGTCATCAATGAAAATAATGACAAACACATCCAGAAACTCCCTGAATACGTCGTTCATCAACCTCATAAATGCTGCCGGCGCATTAGTCAAACCAAAAGGCATGACCACAAACTCAAAATGCCCATACCTCGTCCGAAAAGCTGTCTTCCGGACATCTGCCTCATCTATCGGAATATGATGATATCCCGATGCCAAGTCGATCTTGGAGAACCAAGTAGCACCTCTCAACTGATCCAACAACTCATCGATCCTCGGAAGTGGGTACCTGTTCTTCACAGTGACTCGGTTAAGACCCCGATAATCGATGCACAACCGAAAACTGCCATCCTTCTTCTTAACAAACAACACTGGCGCTCCCCACGGCGAAACACTAGGTCTGATGAACCCTTTACTCAAAAGGTCCTCTAGCTGCTTCTTCAGCTCTGCCATCTCTGCTGGAGCCATCCTGTAAGGTGTCTTCGATATCGGAGCTGTCCCGGGCTCTAATTCAATCGTGAAAGGATCTGACCGAGATGGTGGCAATCCCTTCAGCGACCGAAATACATCCTCGAAATCCTGGACAACCTGAATATCCTGCAGACTCACCTCACCACTGGACTCTGTCATAGTGATCGTCGCCAAATAGGCTTCGCAGCCCCGCTCTAACAACTGCTCTGCCTGAATAGCTGAAATCACTATACTCCCCGAAGTCGGTCTCACTCCCTGATAAACCAACTTCCCTGCATCCCGCTCAAACGCCACTCTACCTCTGTAGCAATCCAGATGAACTCGGTATAGAGATAACCAGTCCATCCCCAAAATCACGTCATACAGTTCCACTGGACTGATGACCAAATCAGCTGGCATAGACTGCCCCGCAATACGCACATCAACTGCTCTAGCTCTGCCCGAAGTAGCCAAATAACCACCTCCGGCAACCTTGACAAAGCCTGAAGCCTCGCCCTCGCTACTCCGAATACCACTACTCTCAGCTCTCTCCGGAGTAATGAAGCAATTAGATGCTCCCGAGTCAAACAACACGTGAGACTCAAATCCACCAACTAACAAGGTCCCTACACAATTCCACAAGTGTTGAGAACCTCTAACTCTATCACAGTAAAATAACAGAAACAGACACACCAACAATTCTACCTTAAAGAATTTAAAAGTCTGAGTCAAGATTTTACCTGTGATCTGGCCTGACTGACTGGTCTGGCCCACCTCTGCCGAAGTGTACACACGCGGCGCCCCGCCTGACTGCAACGCTGCAATCTGAGCTACTGGCTGGATAGCCAATGGCTGCATCGCTGCCAACGCCTTCTGCTGCAACTTGGGACACATGGTCTTGACATGCCCCGCCTCTCTGCAGTAGTAACACACAATGGGCTCCCTGGGCCCCGCCCTCTTGGGACAAGAAGCAACTCGGTGATCCAAGCTCCCACAACCAAAACAACCGCCGGTACTCTGGCCACTCGCAGACATCTCATCTGCTCTCCTCTTCTGGCCCTGCGCAGGCCTGCCGCCACTGCTAAAACCAGAACTGTAACCTCCACGCTGCTGCTGCCGCTGCTGGCCCCTAGGCTGGGTAGCAGGAACAACTGCCGCTGGAACAACTGCTGTACTTGCCGGCTCACGCAGATCCTCCTCGATGGAAGCTGCCAACTCCACTAGCTCAACTCTGGAGTGGTACATCCCACCCCTGCACTGAGTCCTGATGCTCCTCCGAAGTCCCTGAAGAAACCTCGACATCAGCTCTCTCTCACCCACCAGCTCACTCCTGGTGTGGACCACCAACCTGCAGAACTCTGCATCGTACTCCCGTACTGACCTCTCGCCCTGAGTCAGCCCCATAAACCTCACTCGCAACCTGTCACGAGCCTCCTGCGGGAAGAACTTGTAGTTGAACTCCTCGACGAAGTCAACCCAAGTCCAAGCCGCCCTCCTGGTCCTAACAGACCTCCACCACAAATGTGCATCGCCTCCAAGATAATGCACCGCAAGCTCAACCTGGAACTGCTCTGGACAACGGACCGAACCGAAGTTCCGCTCTAACCTTTGACGCCACTCGTCAGCCTGCTCCGGAGTGACACCGCCCTCAAACGTCGGCGTGCCAATCCTCTGCATCTCCCTCATCATCTCGCGATAGGGAAAATGATCATCTGCAGCACCATGCTGCCCAACAAAACCTGCAGCCCCCGGCTGCTGAACAAAACCGGCACCCGCCTGTGCCCCGGCACCTGCCTGTGCCCCGGCCGCTGGAGGTGCAACCGGAGCCTGCTGTGGAACTGCCTCTGGAAGACGTGCCAAAAGCTGCGTCAGTAGCCCCACAATCAAATCACCCTGAGCAAGAGCCGCGCCCCCACCGGGAACTGCTCCTGCCCCCGCGCCACCACCGACGCCTAAACTAGCCCCACCGGCTAACGAAACAGACTGTGTCACCGACGCAGTCTCCACACTCGGTACTGCACTCTCCGCTGAAGCCTCAGCCTCTGGCAAACCACGACCAGCGCCCCGACCTCCACGACCCGCTGCTCGCCCACCGCGACCAGCTCCTCTGCCCCCACGGGCTGCACCGCGACCACGACCACGGCCACGACCACGACCTGCGTCCATCTCTCTGCACTACCACCAAGTACAGAAAATGAGCAAAGTCAACACACAAAAACAAAACACCACAAACACCAAATTCCACTCACTTACCGCGGAAAGCCGAGACCGAGAGGATGATACTAGACTACTAACTGACTAATCACACAAAATCAATTTTAACACATAGTCCAGCTCACCCAAACTAACAGTCCTAAAACCGTATTCGCTCTGATACCAAAATGAAACAACCAAGCTTTTTTTTTTTTTTTTTTATAAATGATTATAATAATTATCAATGCGGAAATTCTCAGAAAGAAATCAATAATATTAAATCATAAAAGCCGTTCAACAAATAACCAATAAAACCAATAAAACGAATAAGCAACCTAAACACCAGGTTTGCTACATTATTAAAAATAAACTAACATCCTAGAAAAGGTTCATTTCTAATCATCCATAAAATAATTCTTAAAACCAACATCCTAAATTCCTCTTCAGCCTCTTCTCTCGGTCTCTTTCCGCGGAAGAACATTACTGTTACCTGCAACACATTGGAATAGAGTTGCGTAAGTATTATCATAAATACTTAGTGAGTGGATCATCCTGCCTACAGGCCAATTACGCCAAACACCAGACAAAATATCACAACAATCAATAACAACAACAATGCTCAACAATACTCAATAATATAAACATTCCCTGTCAGGAAACACCCACGTTTCCTGACACCCAGGTCGGTGTCGATCGACGCCAGCCTCCCGAGTGTCGATCGACACTCACAGAGTGTCGCTCGACACCGGCTCGACGCCCAGAAACCAGAAGCTACGAAAAACGCATTCCAAATCGCAATAACACCAAATCTAAGGGGTTTTCAACGCCCCAATGCTACCAAAACACGAAATTCAACATAACAATCTCAAGAACACATCATAAATCCGAAATCACACAATCCCTAACTCTTGACGGACCTACAGTCACGCACTCACCTTAGAAACGGATTGGAAAGATGGAGAAGAGATAGGACAACGAAGAACAGCAACAAAACGAGTCTCCAAACTCCAAAAACTCTCTGGAAATCACCTCAGCCTCTCTGGAACCTTTCTTTCTCGAGAACTGAGCTTCTCACGCGGCTGGAGACTTTTAAATCGCGACCTAGGGCTTTCCTAGCCCAAAACCGAACAAAACCAGCCGACTTAAATCAAACCGGTCGATTTCCAGATAACCGGTGTCGATCGACACCCTCCCTTGGTGTCGGTCGACACCAATCGACCAAACCAACTCCGATTGCAAATCGATCGACTTAAACCGGAAATCAAACCCGATAACCGGTGTCGATCGACACCCTTCGGGTGTCGATCGATACTAGTCGTTCAGAAGAATTTAACACACTTTCTTCGCGATGCTTGAACCTTAGACCGACTGCACAACAATCAAACAAGAACATGTACAGCCAACCCTCAATTCACACCTCTAAGAGCATGTGCCAACTACTCCCGAACCCCTAGCATCGTCCAACACCACTTCCAAAACAACTTCCAGGTTCACGGATGTTACAGGTAATGGATCCAATTATCTCAATTTAACTCGGGCCTGTGTTTAACTTTAAAGTCGTTGATACCATTTGGATTTGTTAAAATTATATTATACAGTTATTACTAATTCTTATATATTTCCAATCTTGTGATTAACGAACGATGCATGAGGATTGAGGAGTAGACATAATACTATTTTAGTATTTTTGTACGCAGGTTCATATTTATAATCTCCGTTATATAATTAATCATCAGTACACATGGTTCATAGTTATATTATCAGTTGTATAATTATACTCTTAGTCTTAATATGCATCCTAAATTCAAACTAATAAACAGTTAAGTGACTATATTTTAACATTAATTTGAACATTGTAATTAGTGTGCATCTGAACTTTAGAATTCTTTTACTGCAACATTAAACATGTCATAAGCCATAACATCCGTTAATGTTAATGTTTTGTGAGACACACCGATATAATATACAATTTTCGTATGTTAAAGGGCCCGATGTGAAAAGCATCACAAACAATTTTGAAAGAATAAACGTGTAACCAATAACTTCTTTTTATTGGCAAAAGTAAAAAGCATATCTTACAACTACTTACTTCCTATAACTGGAAATGATTTGTAAGTTGTAAGCTTATAATTCTTTTAACAAATATGGAAAGAAAAATAAAACACGAAGTTATGTTCTTTTGTCGTTGTTCTGTCGTTATTGTTTTGGTGGATTGAAAAGGTGACATCATCGAGTTCGATAATGGAACGCCATATACGTAAGCAAGACACAAGACTTTCGATACGATAATAAAACAACCATAGCTAGGGAAAAGCAATTATCCAGGTTCGATTGATTTTATTTGTTTTAATATTTTTTTTTTCTAAAATAACTACTAAATACTTAGTTATTTTCTTGTTTTTCTTAGGGGTGGCTCTTCCCCTCAGGCATCATATAGTTACTTTTAAGATTCTTGCAAAATGAATTTGATATCAGGGAAAGTGATTGTTGAGAACGTGATTATGAGTGATGTATGACTAATTAAGTCTTGCAGTGCCATGACTATCTATGCACACAAACGATGCGTAGAAAATGACAGTTGCAATTTTATTAGAGTTTTAACTGGTAGAAAAATAAAGAATCTAGCAAGTTTTCAACACGGAGTTTAGAAAGGAAAAAATTTTGGTATTAGGGGAAAAAGCTTTATGTATTTTGGCTTAAGAAGTTATCTATCTATGACTTCTACTTTTTTTTTTTTTTTTTTTCACTTTAATTTTTTTACTTTTTTTTTTTGGGGGTATCTTGATGTCTTTGTTTGGTTTTACTTTCCCACTGTATATTTTTTTTTAAATGACAATTTTTATTTCTTGGTAATTACGTTAATGTTTGGTTTTCACATCTCTCACGATGCCACATTTTTTTTCTTCTCCATTTTAACATCATAGTAATTTCATTAAGACAGTAATGCATAACAAATGACGATGGTCATCATATATTCATCAACATTTGAATCTTTGCACTTGGTCATCCATATTAATTAATTTGATTGAAGATCAATGTTTTTTTTTGTCTATCAGAACAAAGAAAAATTAAAACGAGGAAAATATTATTCTAACTACTTTCTTTGATCAAAAGTCATCAACAATATTTGGATTGTATGCTAACTTTTGGTATTAGGGGAAAAAGCTTTATGTATTTTAGCTTAAGAAGTAAACGTGAAATCAGATCTATGACTTTTACTTCTTCTTTTTTGTTTTTTTCGCTTTAATTTTAGTTTATGAAGTTTTTACTTTTTTTTTTTTTTTTTTTTTTGGGTCTCTTGTTGTCTTTGTTTAGTTTTACTTTCCCACTATATCCTTTTTTAAATGACAATTTTTATTTCCTTGTAGTTACGTTAATGTTTGGTTTTCACATTTCTCACGATGCCACATTTTTCTTCTTCTCCGTTGTAACATCATAATAATATCATTAAGATGGTCATCATATGTTCATCAAAATATGAATGTTTGCACTTGGTCATTCATATTAATTAATTTGATTGAAGATCAATGTTTTTTTTGTCTATCAGAACAAAGAAAAAATTAAGACGAGGAGAATATTATTCTAACCACTTTCTTTGATCAAAAGTCATCAACAATATTTGGATTGTATGCTAACAACAACAAGTTCCTATAAGAGGAAATGGTTAATAAGCTAAGTTAAGAAATATGAAACGCAAATTACATATAATCATGGAACAATTTAGAAAAATAAAATAGAGATGGTCCGTCTAAAGGACTGAGTTATTATCTATATAGACACATATAACGTCCGCATGAATTATTATCGCTCTAATAATTCCATTTTTTTAATCTGATTGGTTTTCATCTAGAACATACTTAATAAAATGAGGTCGGAGAGTGTCGGACCTTATGGTAATAATGGAATAATAGAAGGTCTGCATTGTGTCCTTGGATTGAAATACTTGGCAAGCCTATTTGCAAAAATGGAATAATAGAAGGTCTGCATTTTTGATTCAAACTGTTACAAAAAAAATTATCTATTTGTTTAAAAAAATAAATACGCCACCTAATTAATTTATGTTCCTACTCTAGCATAATACTATATTTAATAGTTTTTACAATACGGAGTTTCTTACAAATATATGAGTTCTTCTTTTTTATTTGTGTTGAATTCAAGCTGTTACAAAAAAAAATTTCCCTAATTGCTATAAAAAAAATTCCCTAATTGCTATAAAAGGCAACAAGAGTTCATTCATTTCTCTTTAAATTTGGTTGGGTTGGATATACATATATAAGAGCCTAAAATTAATAGTATACATATTCAGTAAATGCGGTATCTACCTAGTATTATTTTGTTTCCGGACCAAATTTAAAGAGACAAATTAAGATGAATAACGTATTGATTGAATGCCCTATTTTAAAAAATATTTTGGATCTTATCAAGGAATAGACCTAAAATCTATTTAAGAGATGAAACTATATGCAAACAAAAAAAAAATTATAATAAAAAAAAACATAGTTTTGATTTAATTTAACATGACAGTGATAAGAAAAAAAATATGATTGGGTTTAATGTGATTCCGAAGAGTTAAAGAGCTCTTGGTCATCATGACAATGATAGAAATTGAAAGTCATGGGATATTCTCTTTTTTGTTTTCTGTGTTTTGTTTTTTTCGTCTTGAAGTCTATTATTCGCTTTGTTGTTTTGAATTTACGATGAAAGAAGTCCATTATTATCATCATATTGACTACAGAGGACGCATAAGCTTTTCAGGTAAGTTTAGATGCAAGTTTGCAATCAACGGCTAATTTATGTTTCTAGAATTTCATAGTTGTTACATTTAGAAATTTCTTATGAGCTCTATTTTTTAATTATGTTGAATTCAAACTGTTACAAAAAAATTCTCTATTTGTTTTTAAAAATAAATACGCCACCTAATTAATTTATGTTCCTACTCTAGCATTCTGTATTTAATAGTTTTTACAATACGGAGTTTCTTACAAATATATAAGTTCTTCTTTTTTATTTGTGTTGAATTCAAGCTGTTACAAAAAGTTTCCCTAATTGTTATAAAAATAAATATGAGACCTATAAAGAAATTCTATGAAATTACGAAAAGGCAACAAAAGTTCATTCATTTCTCTTTAAATTTGGTTGGGTTGGATATACATATATAAGAGCCTAAAACTAATAGTATACATATTCAGTAAATATCTACCTAGTAATATTTTGTTTCTGGACCAAATTTAAAGAGACAAATTAAGATGAATAACGTATTGATCGAATGCCCTATTTTAAAAAATATTTAGGATTTTATCAAGGAATAGACCTAAAATCTGTTCAGAGATGAAACAGATGTAAGTAAAAAATGCAGAATTTTTATATATACTGAAAAAGAAGAAGAGAGAGCCTTTATTTGAGAACTATTTCATGTGACGTGCTAAACCTTTTCAGTGTAAGCTTTTTAATGAAAATCTGCAGAAAATATCTTCTTTGTCCTAAAAAAAACAGTATGAAAAGCAATTTAAATACTGCAGTAGTTAAGCTGAAAAAAACATTAAGAATCGTCCGTACAAAACATAATGTCTTCATGGTTTTCATTTACCTGTGATATACATTTGAATATATTACGCTAAAAATTATATAAGATAGTTCTCGTTCTAATATGGTCTCTATATACATGCATATATAGCTCCGCTCCACCCAAATCGAAAATTTGGTCTGGTAATGGATACTGTACAGTTATATTTCTCTGCTCGATGTTTGTATTGTATATTCCAAATGGAAAGCATCATTTATTATATTTTTAATTTGTGCAGCTTGGTTCACGCTGTTTCTTGTAACCATAAACATACTAATCATGGTAACGAAGTAGACAACTTTATGTTTGAATCTCAGATAATTTCAATTGGAATTGAATAAAAATTTAGAAAGAGTATGCTATAATTCCACTCCACCCAATACACACACAACCATTCAAAAGTGGAAAATTTATTCAGAAAACTAAGAGAGAGGTCATATTCTCTCTAGTTTTCTTTTTCTCCTCGCTACTTTTATTTTCGTCTTACCAAATACCTAGTTTTAATTTATATATATATACACACACCCACACATACCCATGCATCAAACTCATTCATAGCCTCTCTCAAAATATATCAGGAAAGAAAAAAGTCTGCAATAACTTTCGACAATGGTATCTTCGAAGGTGTTAAGCAAGTGTTCGTGAGAGACGACTCAACTGGCGTGGTCTTTCTAAAGATCGTTTACGAGGATAAGAATGGAGCACCTGTAGAAGTGAAATATGGAGTCGAAAACGGAAACGAAGCAGAGGTATTTGTATATAAAAATGAGTATTCTACCTTTTTTTTGCTTGATAAAACATTCATCCATTTTCTTTCTTTGTTTCAGTTTTTCTATTAGTTGTTCAAGATATAAAAAATCCTATTCGTTCCTATTCTACTAGTTGAGAGTGAAATTAGAGATACAAATTTCGAAATAGTCGTCTTACATGATTACTGACTTCTGTTGTTTTGAATCTTTTGTTACAGTTTCGATTTGCGTACCCGGATGAATACATTACATCGTGCAGGTGGACCTACAGTGGGCCTGATTTAGCCTTGAGAAATCTTGTCTTCAAAACTTCACGTGGGAACTCCTCTCGTAGCTTTGGCCAGGAGGTGGGGATTTCTGTCCCTATAAAGCCCACTCGATATGAAGCACAAGCGATTGTTGGCTTCCGAGGACGACACTCTAGTAATGGGCTTCTTGAATTAACAGCACACTATGGTCCGGCGCCTCCGAGGAAACTAAAAGCAATAGGCGGGGATGGAGGAGAAGGCTGGGATGATGGGAAACATGAGAGCGTGACGAAGATACGAGTAGGAAGAGCTCCACAGGGTTATTTGTCTTACGTACAGTTTGATTACTTCGACGGCACGGCCGATGTAGTTGGAGAGGGTCATGGGTCGGTGGTTAAAATGCTTGGTATAGACGAGGAGGTTTGTTCTAAACTCTATACACATATATATATATTTTCTTGACATTTATGTAATAGATCTTTCATATCTTCGTAATTTTGCAGTTTACAATCCCTCATGAGAACGACTTTCTTGTTAACGTGGAGGGTTACCACGACTGGTTTAAAGATCAGGGTGACTGCATCACCTCTCTGCAATTCAAGACCCAAACCGGAAAAATATCTGAGCGTTACGGATTGCCATGCGGAGAAAAATTTTCCCTCACGGGTTACAACATTTTAGGGTTTCACGGACGGTCGTCGAACAAGGCGTTACACTCTCTTGGAGCCTTGGTAGCTTATCCACCTGTTCGACAACTGTCTGCCGAATGGATAGAGGTAAATAGTCTGAGACCACCAACTGGCTAATCGCGATTATTATATTGTTAATGTTAATACTAATTACGACGTCGTCTTTTTTTTTTTTTTTTTTTTTTTTTTTTTGTAAGGTGACGCAAAACGGAGACAGTCCTGGGCCAAGGAGCTCACACGCCATAGCGGTGGTCGGAAATAGAATCTACTCGTTCGGTGGTCACACGTCACAAGGAAGGAGGGATGAATGCTTGTTCGTATTTGATTATGAGAGAAAAACCTGGTCGCGATCTCCGGCCACGGGAGACGTCCCAAACTTCTCACTCGTTGGCGCCTCAATGGTGGCAATCGGATCGTTTCTCTACGTCTATGGAGGCAAAGACGAGTCGGGTACCAACAGCGACGCCTTTCATTCCTTTGATACCACAACAAGCGAATGGAAGTTGCTTACTCGGGACAATGGACCCGGTCCTCGAAGCTACCACTCAATGGCAGCCACCGGGTTAAATGTCTATGTTTTTGGTGGTGTGAGTACGGCAGGCCGTCCGCTCAAGACTCTCCACTGTTACAGCACCGAAAGTCGTAACTGGTCGGTGTTACCGGCCCTAGGAGATTCCTTCCTCGGACGAGAAGGAGCGGCGCTCCTAGTTGTTGAAGGGAAGCTGTGGCTTGTGTTTGGTTATAACAGAGAAAACCAACGAGTAGGAGGGGCGCTCCTAGTTGTTGAAGGGAAGCTGTTGGCTGATATTCATTGCTTTGATCTTGGAGACCACACGTGGAAAGAGGTGAAAACCTCAGGCGAGAATCCTTCCCCCAGGAGCAGGTTCGCAAGTGCTGTCTCGGGGAAGCGAATCTTGCTGTTCGGAGGTCAGGGAACAACGGCAGGTGGTAAATTGGATGGAACGTTTTCGTTGGACACGGAGACCCTGAGATGGGAGGAAACCGACAGGTTTGGTGACAAGGACGCTCCACCTCCAACTGCCCGGGCGTGGTGCGCTTCGACGACGTTCTGCCCGAACGGCGGCAATGAAGGAGGCATGGTTGTAATGGGAGGACAAATCGGATCTGACGCACTCTGTAATGGTCTGTTCTGCTATGTTATTGAGTGATGTCGGTAATCTTTGAGATTCGAGGCTTGTTCCAACTCTTATTGGATAAGCTTCTTCGGTTAATTAAGTAGTAAGGATGTGTGTTTTTGTGTGATGGTTTTTACTTTGAGTTTGGAGGTTTGTTCCAACTCTTATTGGATTAGCTTCTTCGGTTAATTAAGTAGTAAGGATGTGTGGTTTTGTGTGATGGTTTTTACGTTTTACCTACTTGGCTTTTAGTGGATTAATTAACAAAATTAGTATTGAAAAACAACGGATCCGTTGGACCCAATATTCAAATAAGTTTAATATTATGTTTACTTGGATGACATGCATTTTAATTTTTATAATACAGGTGTTCGTTACATCATTCATGTTGTAAAAGTAAAGGTACAACGCTAAATAGTTAGACCAAGTGAATCCATGGAAGAAACTGAGTAAGTATTAAAAGAAATACACCAAAAATCTTGAAACTGAAGCATTCATGTTTAGTTCAAAGCACAATTCCATTGGTGGAAACACCTATAATAATCTTTTTCGTGGAAATTCGAATAGCTTGCAGGTTTAACTTGTCCTTTTTCACTTTCTTGAACTATCGAGTCATCAAAAGCAGGACACAACAACAACACAAAAGAAATCAGAAATCATACCAATTGCTTCGCCTTTCTGGTCAGATTATCTTGAGATGAATTTTCCTTTGAATTCTCTGCCCATATAGCTTTTTCTGTGAATTCTCTTCAGAAGTATTATGACTAGGGGTGTCAAAATGGTTAATCCAACCCATCCAACCCATTATCCAAATGGGTTGAGAGTTAATGGGTCATGGGTTAATCCAACCCAATTAGTAAATGGATTAGGTTGATCCATGACCCATCTAATTATATGGTTTAATTGGTTAAATGGTTAACCCATGATTCATAAACAATAAACATAAATAATTTTCTAATAATTTTATCAAAATGCATTTTAGGCTGGAAAATTTGTGAAAACGCGTTTTGGGCGGGAAAATTTGCCAAAACACGATTTTGGACGAAAAATTTATAAAAACGCGTTTTGGCCGGGAAATTTTATCAAAACACGTTTTAGGCGGGAAAATTTGTCAAAACGCGATTTTGGACGGAAAATTTGTGAATACGCGATTTCGGACAGAAAATTTGTGAAACGCGTTTTGGGCTGGAAAATATCAAAACGCGTTTTAGGCGGGAAAATTTGTCAAAACGCCATTTTGGACGGAAAATTTGTCAAAACACGATTTTGGCGGGAAAATTTGTCAAAACGCGTTTTGGCGGGAAAATATCAAAACGCGTTCTAGGCGGAAAAATTTGTCAAAACGCCATTTTGGACGGAAAATTTGTCAAAACACGATTTTGGCGGGAAAATTTGTCAAAACGCGTTTTGGCGGGAAAATATCAAAACGCGTTTTAGGCGGAAAAATTTGTCAAAACGCCATTTTGGACGGAAAATTTGTCAAAACAAGATTTTGGGTGAAAAAAATTGTGAAAACGCATTTTGGGAGGAAAAATTTATCAAAACTTGATTTTGGACGGAAAATTTGTGAAAACGCGATTTCGGACGGAAAATTTGTGAAACACGTTTTGGGCGGAAAAATTTGTCAAAACGCGTTTTGGGCGAAAAAATAGTGAAATCGTAAGTTTTGGTGAAAAATTATGAAACCCGCATTTTTTGCGAATTTTTTTGTGAAAATTATATATTTTGGGAAAAAACTAAATTTCATATTTTGTTGGGTATAATTTTGAAAAAAGAAAAAAATTGGGACGGGGTAATTTGCAAAATCATGTTTTTTGTAGACAAAAAGTGAAATCATAATTGTGGAAGGACTAATTTGAAAAATAAATTAATGTATGATGAGAAGGTGATAGTTAACCATTTCATCCATCAATCCATTTCAATTTGACCCATTTAATCCACAACCCATTTGATACACAATCCATTTGATCCATTAATCCATTAGAACCAAAAAATTTGATCCAGGGTTAATGGGTTGGTTGGGTTGGGTCAACCCATAAATTTCAACCCATTTTGACACCCCTAATTATGACTGTTGTTTTTGTTAGGAACATCCGAACATACATGGGGGTTATTGTTTTTGAATTGCTAGTGAGAAGATAAAGCTGGATCCTCATTACCTGCCATTCAAGCATGTAACTATGCAAAATGCCAATGAAATAAGCAATTTAAAAATGTGTTTAAGATAATTCATTGATCGAATATGTAAATCACCAACATAAATTAAACAGTGTTTAATATTTTAAATTGAAGAATACCTTATCTACTATCTCCAAAGCTCTGTAAATAATGGAAAACATGATTATGTTATATATTTTTATAGAAATAGAGAAGGAGAAAACTGGGTATATTAAGTGACTCTCGTGACAGATTCTAATTTTTTTTTTAAGAATGATTTCAATATATGGAGAGCAAGTTAGACGAAAAAGAGAAATAGAGATACTCATACTTAGAGATCAGAGACAACAAAAGAGATGCTGAATCTGATAAAATGTAAAACGATATATTTATGTTTTTTTCCTCTATTTCTGTGTGATATATTTGTGTTTTTTTAATGTTTATAAATTTATTGAATATTTTAATGTGCACTTTTTTCTTTAAAAAATGTAATCATGTTCTTTGTGAGATATATATATATATATAATGAGATCCTTGAATATTAAAAAAATGTTTGTATTTGACATATTGTTAATTAAAAATTATTTTCATATATTACTGTTCGTTTTTTATTCTTCTTTATTTCTTAGTTATTATAATATATTTTTCCTGGAAACAACACAAATGGTATACAAGTGTCATTTTTTTCAGTTTTAGCTATTGTTTGAAAAAATTATTTTCTAATTTTATATTAAGGGGGTGTTAGTGGTTTCATATCTTAAAACTAACTCCAACAGATTTCAAATACATAATATTTTCAAAATTTTGACTCATTTACAATAATTTATCAGTTACTTTACAATCTATAGGTATTTGAGTTATCTTTATATTCTAAAATATTTTGTAGTGTATTTACAAAGTCAATATGACATGATTTTATTTCTACGGTATAATTAAATTCAATCAACACATAAATAATTACTGTAAAAGTAAAAAGAAGGGAGAAGTGAAAATCTCCAATAATTGAGCTTACAAAGTCTGATTTTGTACCAAAAAATGCAAATTGATATTTTTGAAATGTCCCCTTTTACAACATTTGGTGAAAGAGATGAAATCCCATCCCTACTTGATGATCCATGTATAATATTTTTTATATAAAGGGTTTTGATTGAATCTGAGTTTTGATTAAAAACAACTTGATGAGGGTTAATAGTGATAATTATTGAATCAACATAATTATAATAAACTGATTACAAAATCTGATAATTTTTTTGATTTTGATTGATAAAATTTACACATGAAATTGATTTCAAATCCAAATAAAGTCTTTCACGTGAAGGTAAATGTACAAAATCTATTAAACTTGAATAACACAAGAATTTAATTGAATCATGTATTTAAAGATCAATTCTCTAGATTTTATAATCTTTCATATTTAAAATTTGATCTTATTTTAAATAATTCATATCAGTTGATTCAAAAATCTCTACAATATAACTTGAATTCTAGTTTTAATAATTTACTCATGAAACTCCATTACAATTCATTTCAAATCTCAATAAACTAATATTTCAAAAGTCATTTAAGTATTAGATAACACTAGATTTTAAATGAGAATATGAAATCTTGATTGAATAACACTGAATTTAAAAATCTTTTAATGATGATTTACAAATAATATATCCAATAATATTTGATTTAAAAACATAATTTAGAATCATTACTTGAATAACAACGAATTATGATTGAATTTGAGTTCATTTAAAATACAACATCCAATAACACAACTTAATTGAATAACAACATATTTTTTTTTATAAAGTATAACAATAGATCTGAAACTCTTTTAATGAAGATATTGTAAATACAAAAACCAACAAAAGTAGATTTTAAACTCCTTTAATGAAAATATTTTAAATACTTAAACCAATAACACCAGATTTTGTTAGATGACTTAAAAACCAATGGATTATGGTTGGATTTAAACTCTATTAAAAACCATGATTGAATAACACTCCCTAAATTAAACCGTAAACCCTAAATACTAAACTCAAACCCAAATATTTAAATTACAAACCATTATAGAAACATGGTATAAGAGGTAAAAAAAATAGTGATGGTATGAGAGTAATTAAAAAATTCATACTATATGACAACTTTTCCCTAACATATATAATTGTAATTTTATTGGATGAAATTGGCAACCTCTTGTCTCATTTTGGATTGAGTAGTACCAGATATGCTAACAAACAAACCCGGAAAGCTATTATTTACTGTAATTGAATTTAGTTCTTTCTAAAATGGGTATTTATTTTCCACTTTTTATTTTCAAGTATTGGTATGTCTATTTATTTTTGGAGATAAATCTAGGAATTCACATCCAATGTGAAATAACTATATATAATTAATTTTAGGTAAGTTTTCTTATTTCCTCATGAATTCTTTGAATTTTTAATGTTTCTTTATAGATGTTTTTTGGAGTAAAAAAACATATTACTTTTTCTTTTTACTCCTGAATCTTTTTCTTTTATCAGCTAATACTCCATAATATTTTTCAATTTCATTTTTGGATTCCATGAATGATAATCTTGTTATGTAAGTTTCAAATTTCTATATCCCAATGTATATATAGTCATATTATGATGTAACATATTATTTCTTCTTTATCATAAACCTCGTGCATTAAAAAAAAAAAAAAGAACCTAATGGTATCGGTGAGGCTTCCGTGGGAGCTGGTGGAGGAGATCCTCTCTCGGGTTCCACCAAATTCTCTCGAGATCCAATTGGCAATAGGTGGAGAGGCCTCAGTCCCTTATATATCATTCAAGGTCCCTCCCAACTTTCGATGTGGGACTTATCTTATACATTCTCTAGAGATTAAGGCCTCATGGCCCATTAACCTCTAATATCTCAATACCCTCCCTCGAGACAATGGTCAGTCTAGCCATTAGTCTCGTAGACCATCAATCCTAGGGTCAGGGGGGGCTCAGGCCCTTCCTGGGCCAAGTCGTGAGAGTGTGCGGATCAGGCTCTGATACCATGTTAAGTTTCCTCGGCATCCAACCTAAAACCAATTGGCAATAGGTGGAGAGGCCTCAGTCCCTTATATATCATTCAAGGTCCCTCCCAACTTTCGATGTGGGACTTATCTTATACATTCTCTAGAGATTAAGGCCTCATGGCCCATTAACCTCTAATATCTCAATACTCTTGTTCGATTTAGAACCGTTTGCAAACAATGGAACGCTCTTTTTCATGAGAAAATTTTCCTCAAGGACCAGTTGGATCATTCCGGTCCGCAATTTCTATTCTTTCAAGAAAATAAGATCTTTTCAATAGATGTCGACTTCGATGATACAACGATACAGGTGCGTAAGTTATATGTAGATATTCCCGGTGTGAAAAATAGGCTGCCTACGATCACCACTTATTGCGATGGGCTGTTGATTTCTAAATTTCTTATGCACGGGGTCGTTGTTTGGAACCCGTTGCTGAGACAAGGTAGGCAGATCATGACCGAATATCAACATCGATTCAAGTTTTGTGGGATTGGATATGATAATAGTAGACCTGAAATAAGTTACAAGATACTTGGGTATCATTATTATAATAATAATTGGAACGATCGTAAACTTGCAATATACGAGTTTGCATCTGACACGTGGAAGTATATCAATGCCCCTTACGAAATATTGCCCATAAAAGAACCATTAGATAAAGATATGTCACTCAACGGAAATTCTTATTGGACGGCTTATAACATCGACACTGGCGAGTATTTCATTCGTAAATTTGATTTTTCAAAAGAGTTATTGATGAACTTTTGTACTCTACCGTGTAAGAAGAACCATGAGGGAGATACTCATTACCTCTCGATTTTTAGAGGAAACCGGTTTTCAATGTTAGAACAATGCTATAAAACGAGAGAGATTGAGATTTGGGTGACAAAAAAGAAAATCAAGGATGGGGACGAAGAGGATGTGGAATGGATTAAGTTCATGACTGTCTCAGCACCTGACATCCCTAGGTTAGATCGCAAGTCTTACGGATCTTATGGAACTTATTACGGAACTTGCCCAAGTTACTTCGTGGATAATATCTATGGAAAGAGCTTTGTCATGTGTTGTTACGACTTCAAAAGTAGCCACCTTTGTATTTATATCGTGAAAGGAGGTATTCTAAGGAAGATTCAAATAGATTATGCGGCTGATTGTACTAATCACTCTATTTATGTTCCCAGTATGATCCCCATTGCTTAGGAAAGTTCTGAATAAGATAACAAGAATTAGAAGCTTAAATGTGAAGCGAGTCAGTATAGAATCATATATTATGTATCTTGTATTGCAGTATATTAAGATTATTGAATCATAATCTTGTGTGTAAATTAGACATGTGTGATTAATCATAATCTTCTGATCGTCTTCAAAAACTATTGGCTCTATATTTTAGCTCTGGCATATTTCTTGTTAATACATATCCCCAAGTGACTTTTGTCAGTTCGACAATCGTTGTCACAAATTGTGACATGGTATTTTATAATTAGTTTGAAGCCGATCATAACTTTTTTTAGAGAATTAAAAAAAAATAACTTTAATGAAAATATGATTTGGAAATGAATTATGTTTTCTGTAATTTTCGAAAATTTACATATGTAAACATATAAGTCACATTTGGATTTGTGAGCAAGACAGTATCACGTGGTCCAGTGGGCCTCGAAGAAAAGAAGACAGAGCAGACCCAAGCTATACATGTTCCTTAGAGAGAAAGTCCATGCGCCAATAGAGATCGAGATTAAAGGAAAAAAGATCAAGATAAGTCTAGAGGTTTCTATGGTGTTAAGAGGTGGACAATTAATTTTATCTAAAATAGAAAAAAAGGAGAAGGTTTCTCTTCGAAAGTTCCTCTCTGTAATTCTCAGTTTTTACATGGTATCAGAGCTTTTTGACATCGTAACAGATAGATCAAATGGCGACCTCTTACCCGTTTCCAGACAGTGTCCATGTGTCTAGCTCAGTTGCTCTGAAGCTCAATGACACCAATTATTTACTATGGAAGACTCAGTTCGAATCTCTTATGTCCAGTCAGAAACTGATTGGTTTTGTCAATGGCGCCATCCTCGCACGCGTCTTGAAGTTGCAGGTGATGTCACAAGGGAAGTTCCGAACCCTCAATACGAGGCCTGGTTCTGTACAGATCAGCTGGTCCGCTCTTGGCTTTTTGGCACTCTCTAATTGAATTGTTGTAGCGATATCTATGTTTCAAACTGGTCCTTAACCATCTGTATGACTGGTATCCCTTTAAATCAATGTAACGTTTTTATCTTTCTTCGAAATTCTTTTCTAGTATGGTCGGTTCCGCCTTAATTAATCACGAAGGCTTATGTTTTGGTTTATAGGTTGGAGCTCTCGTGACAACAAATTTTATATAGAAGAAATCAATTATTATTTGATTGGAAGATTATAACTCAATATTACAGATTATCCTCCACGTGTGGTTCTGCCGAAAGGGATACCGGTGAAGCTGGCTTTAGTTGTCTCCCAACCAAATCCTATATCGTATCTTTATTTTCCATCAATATTCAAAAATAAACAAAATATTTTGATTATTTTATTTGGTCAGCGATCATTCTTCTCCATATGGAAACTTATAATCATAGCTACCAAATAAAAAAACTTTTTATTTTATTTTTCTAGCATCTGATATATTTCTCCAGCACATGCATAATGCAGTGATGCACCCATGAATACGAAATACAATATTCATATGTGATATGTATAATCCGCATTCAAATACAATACTAGTTCAGCTGGTCCACAATCTACAAGGAAAGGGCCAAAGTATTCCACGACAAAAAGATCTTGCCAAAGGTTTTCAAAGAGGGGGACAACGCCTTGCTCTTTAACTCTCGACTCAAGTTGTTCCCAGGAAAGCTCAAGTCGAGATGGTCTGGTCCATTTAAGATCAAGGAGGTATTGCCTTACGGAGCTGTCACATTGAACCACAATGGGGGAGAGTTCACAGTGAATGGTCAGAGGCTGAAACTTTACCTAGGCCATGAAACGCCAGGAGAAGGAGTTTCAACTCCACTCCACGACCCTCCCTCAGCCTAAAAGGTTTGAGAGGTCAAGCTATGAGACCTAAAACAAGCTCACTTGGGAGGAAATCCCATGTCTATCAATGTACAAATTTCTTTTAAATTTTATCTCTACTTGTTTTACTGTCTTGCCTACAGGTCGAGTAATTTAAGTGAGGACTTGGTCAATCAGCAACCATGCTTGGCGAGCTTGCCCAAGTCATACGAGAGCAACGGTTTTGGGAGACGGTTTTCTTTTTACCGGTCCCTTAACCGTTGCCAGGTGGGCCCATTTTACTCTGATTTAAAGCCCATTAGTGATTTTCGAGTTAATGATTTAAACGGTTTTAATTAAGTAGATAGTGGGAGAGAGAGAGAGTAGGGGGCGGTTTTCGAAGGATGGGACAGTTTTGATTGGACAGTTCCAGTTTAATCCTGGTCGTCCGATTTACTTCCCCTTCCCTCTTTCCTACTTTACTCTTTTTAAGCTTGCAAAATCCCTAATCTCTCTCTCTCACGACTTCCTATTTACTTCTTTCAAAATTTCCTTTTGCATTCTTTTCTCTCTAAGTTCCCGCACCTTGCTCACCACTTTCATCTCGATCTCTCTTTTCCAATCCTCAAACGGTAATTTTGCTTAGCTTTGAGAAGAGTTTTCGATTTGATTTTCGTTTCTTAGAGGTATTTAGGGTGCAAATTTGTTGTTGCTCGTGAGAGAGAAGGTCTAGGTTGTTCTCGAAAACCGTTTGCATGTGCCTTTTGCTTGTTGTTTCTAGAATTATTTGAGTAGAATCTGCGGTTTATAAGTTAATCCTTGCTTGAATTGATCTATTGCCCGTTTTTAAACCAAAATTTGATGAACTTTTCTCTTGATCAATTTGGATGTCTCGGATTTAGCAAAATTCTCATTGGCTTGTGAGTTTTGAATTGTCTTGTAGGAAATGGCAAACACAAGAGGAAAACTCGCAAAGGCAGCCGCCGAGAAAGCTCAGGGCAAGAAGCTGGCGCTCGAGGACGGTGAGGGAAGTAACCGCAAAACTCCCGGCTCAACCCGCATCCGCGCAAAGGAGTATCGCGCAATGTTCCGCCAGATGACCTTCGTTGGGACGAGATACCCGGACCAGGAGGCAATGGAGAGTTTGGGGATCCTTGAGGATTTCAAGGAGATGTTCGGCATGATGGAACTTGACAAATTCATGTCGATGACTTATCCGACCTACAAGCAGCACACAATTGACTTCCTCTCATCCCTGAAAGTCCACTACTACGAGCCTGGCGAAGTGACACCGGAAGGAGAAGGAAGCGGCTTCATCACTTTCATGCTCAAGAAGGAGAAGTACCGTCTGACCTTTACCGACCTCGAGGACATCTACGGATTCCCCCACAAGGACGGGAGGACACTGACCACGACGATCACCAAAGAGGAGAATGATGGCCTCTGGGACACAATAGCGAGCGGCAGGTTCAAATCGAGCACAGCAAAGAGCGCGCAAATAAGGAATCCTGTCCTGCGCTATGTCCACAAGGCGTTATCCCACACCTTCTACGCGCGGAGAGACACGAGCAACGTCACCGAGAAGGAACTGGAATTGATCAACTCGGGCATTGAGTACTCTCTGGTTGTCATGAGCAACGGCAAGGCGATGGCTGGAGACAATTCTAACTCCAGCTTGGTCACGCACTTGATGAAGAGCTTCCTGGCATACAAAGATTGGGCAGTCACTCTGGACAAGATGGGAAAGGCACGGGTTGGGCAGGTTAGCGTTGGAGGGATCATCACACCAATTCTAGTTCACTGTGGGGTCGAATTAGGAGAACCGGACTTCCCGCCTCTATCTATGAACCTTGCCTACCTGCGCAAGATCCACTTCCTCAGCGCCGACGAGGTAGAAGGGAAGTATATCTACAACTATGCCCACCACGACTTCCCGATAGCTCACACACACTACAAGAATACAGCGTCAAACCGACGGACAAACCCGTCGATAATCCATCGGAAATCTAATGTCTCGACGGATTTCCGACCGTATCAATCCGTCAGTTCCATGTCGTCGGAAAAATTAAAGTCGTCGGAAATCCATCGTAAAACGCCGTCGGAATTCGTCGGAAATATGTTCCGACGGATTACCGAGAATCTATCGACAACCGTCTTAGTCAGGAGTTCCGTTGATAATCCGTCGCTAAGCACCCGTCGGAATCCGTCGGAAAAATGTCCCGTCGATAATCTGTCAGAAAAAACATCCGTCGGAAATGCGTCGCTTACTAAGTCAACGGTATTGGGTCGGAAATGCATCGCAAATATTGCCGACGGTATTTTCACGGAATTTTGACGGAATAATTTCCATAATTCTGACGGATTTTAGACGAAATTTCTGATGGATTAGTGACGGGATTTAAATTGGTCGGAAATGCCAAATATATTACCGACGGTATTTGGACGGAATTGTGACAGAATTATTTCCGTTATTCCGACGGATTTTAGACGAGCTTTCTGAATTAGCGACGGGACTAAAATTGGTGGAACCGGTTTTGCTGCTTAATTTGTTATTAATATCGATTAATAATGAAAACATTAAACAAATTCAAGCTGAAATATCAATTACGAAATTAATATTTTACATACAAAAGATTAGTTTTTGTAGACAAAACACATTGGCTTGTTCTTACAAAAGATTAGTGTTTGGTGGAAAAGAGTTTGGACAAAAGAAGAGATAAGTAGAAATCCTACAGCTGTGTTGGTGGAAAAGAAGAGGGAAAGTTCTCCATCAATATGTTGGTAAGGGTTTCAACCTTTGCCTGCAATGAGTTCAGCCTTGCATCCTTTTCCAAATGTTGTTCCTTGAGAATCTTCACTTCTTCAACAAGGCTAGAATTGTGTGGCAAGCTAGAAGAAGTTGGGTTACGATCAACTAGTTTTCCCAAACAGTATGTGCGGTTTTTGTTGATAGGAGCATTCTGTAAAAAGATTACAAAAACTTGTAGTCAAGACACATAGTATGTTAACAATTAGAACTAACACAAGAATTAGAGATTGAAAACTTGAAAACAAAAACATGAGGAAGACATAACGCAAAAGGAAACCTCAAGAGATCAAAACCAACTATGAGACTAAGCGCTAAGCTAAAGGAGTTATAGATGTGAAAGTAAAAAGCTGAAACACTCACAAACACATCGCCTAACACCTAACAACCTAATCAATGCTTCCAACGAATTCCTAAAGTGGTATCGGCAAATTCATCACCAAAAACAAGAAATGAGTTTGCAAAAATATAAAATTACCTCGATAACCACTTGGTTGATATCCTCTCGAGTCAGCGGGCCCAAGCCTTCTTGTGTGCGTTGTGTCCCCCTCTCATCGACAATATTCTTCACGGTCTCCACAAACTCACGCGCCTTAGGATCTTGAATTTGCTTGGTTTTTTTGTTGGTGTGGATATCCTCAATCAATTGGATGTAATCAGGTGGAACTCCTCCAGCCTCGATCGTCTTGGAAACAAGAGAATCAAACTTATTAAAATCTAAAAGACAACCGGATCAAACTACTTAAAAGCTAAAAGAAAACTGGAAGTAATTCATAGAGAGAAGAAAGAAAACATACCATCTCTTCTTCTCGGGCTTCGATTGTCTTGGCACCAGCATTATGAGTAGACATTCCCTTACCTTTCTTTCACTTCTACGGTTTTTGGAGTTAGTCTCTGAAGTAGCTTTGGTTTCAGGCTTATCCCAGTAAGTCTTGAGAGCTTCGAAGACATCCAAGTTACAATTCTTTGGCTTTTTCCCCTGCAAATACTTCTGCTTCCACGCGTAGATGTGGTCCGAGTATAGCTTCGCGGCTTGTTCGTTGAACTCTGACTGAACGAGAGGACTCAACTCAGGTTCCCAATTGTAGAATTGCTGCCAATGAAACACAGTAAGCAAATACAGTAAATAACAATGTTTTCTTAAAAATATACACAATTTAGTTTGTATAAATGAAAGTCCTCATACCGTAAAAGATCGAAACCATGAGTCTTTGACAGTTGTGGGAATGTCTGAATACTTCTCGTAGGCGTCCTTAAGTTGTGTTTGGATCATCTTCATAATGGCCTTAGAAGTCCTATTCCTTTTAGCACGAAACCTACATTGGAATAAAAAGTCATGTAACATTTGCAAATGTGAAAAGCTTGGTGAAAAAACAGGGCTTAATTGATACTTACCATGTCGCTCCGTCAAGTTTGGCCGGGTGGAGCTTCCGGATATTGCCTCGACCTGGCTGCATCAAAAGCTCGTCAAGAGTCATTTGTGCTCTCGGGGCAGAATTAGAGGCAGAGGCTTGAGAGGCAGAATTCTGACAGTTCGGAGAGTTGTGAGAGGTGGCAATCTGAGGAGGCGGCTGAGTTGCTGTCGCAGAAACACTAGGCCTCCGTCGTATGTGGCTTGACTGACCAGGAGATTCATTCTCTTGAAATTCCATGTAAGACCTGCAAACGAGAAACATCAAAGCAGGCAAGTCACTGTTTCAGAAAAGTTAAAGATTCTTAACACCAAACTAAAAAGCAAGAACAAATCAAACCAAGTAGTTAAATTGACATATATTTGTAAGGTTTGTAACGTATATAATCAGAAACAATTTGAAAGAAGTGAGTCGGCCCCTAGAACAACTAGCCTTAGAACCAGAAAAAAATAGACTTATTCTTCAATTTAATAACAATTCCAATCTGAAGGAATTAAAAAAGAGATTAATATTTTGTTCTAAAAATCCAATCAAGAATCAAAATTTGATTGTTCCATCTGCGGCTGTCATAAAAAAAAAAAGAAAAGAATCGTCGAAAAGAAAAAGAATAACTCTTTTTTTTAGCGACTATATACCCTCGTTTTGTTTTGACGACTTTTTTATAATACTAATTTCTACTCTACCTTCCCCGAGCTCATTCTCCTTAGAACTCTATTTCAAATATTTTAATCTTCCAATCCCCTTAGTTTTTGATCTCATTCGAAATCGTATAAAGACAACTCCTATTTAATAGAGCTATTTATCATGATGCATTAACAAACCGTCCGCACGAGTGTGTTTGGCTTTAATTGACATCTATAATAATCATCTAATACTCGTAAGTGGAACAAAACATGCACTAAAAGGTTAATACAAGCACAAGGCAATGTGGTGTAGAGAAAAAAACTAAATTGGAATCAGAAGATCTAATCTGCTGAGTTATTTATCACATGAATTTTCCACATTCCACATACAATTCACAATAATTAAGCACAGAGACATTAGAAACGTGATGATCAGCAAACAAACGAGGAGTAACTTCTGATTTTGTGCGTTGTTTTGTATACCGGAGTAATATTAAGTAGTAATATTCCTCAAAACCCGGGGAAAAAAACCAATCCAACTGAGAAAAGCAAGAACAAAAACCAACCTTTGGTATGAAATTAAGCTACAAAATCGACGGATTAAAGTGAGAAACTTACATGTTGGGATTTGAGAGATGGAGTTTTGACTAAAGGACAGAGAGGCGGCGGAGGAATGAGGCGCGAAAACGAATAATCGGACCTATAGGGAAGACGGCGAAGCGATGAACGAGAAGGAAGAATCGGCGGTTTAGAGAAGATGGAGGAGAGAACGGAGGAATCGGGAAGATTGAGGTTAGGGTTTGAGAGAACAGCGACGAGAACCGTCGAGAGTGAAGAAGACCGACGGCTTAAAGAAGGCGTAGCGATTAAGAACAAGGAATCGAGGAAATTGGGGTTAGGGTTTGAGACATAACGGCGACGAGAATCCCGTCGAGAGTGAAGAAGACAGAGGAGAGAAGAAGGCAGAGCGATTAGGAACGGGGTTAGGGTTTGAGAGAAGGAATCGAGAGAAATGGGGGAGAGGGAAGGTTCGGGAAAACTTAATTGAGTTTTTCCCCTATTTTCCCCAATATTTGGCGCCCCAATTTCCCTCGCGGTTTAGTGTTTTTTTTTCGCGGGTCAAAAAAAAAATACCGTCGGAAATCCGTCGATAATAACATCATTTTCCGACGGTTTCCCGTCGCCCTTCCGACGGTTTGTGGTTTAGGGGATGGAAAACACTAAGAATAATTTATTTTTTAAAAAGAGATACAATTTTGTCACATTTTGATTGAAATGCATGTTTTTATAAGTTTAATAAGACCTAATCACAAAAAAAAAATAATTATAAAAACTATAACCTATACTACCACTTCTAAATTCATAAACCTATACTAACACTTCAAACATTCAAACTTATCTATTTTAGAAATTGCAAAATTCTTGGTTTTAACAGCATATAAAACGTAATAACATATTCATATGTATCATTTCTAATTGGGAGTAGTGTTTGTGCCATTCGGAGCACATTTTGAATACCCTAAACCCTGATCCATCGGAATTCCATCAGAATACCGTCGGAATAGTTTGATTCCCGTCAACAATCCGTCGGAAAATGAAGTTTATTATTATTTTGGCAGTTAGAAGTTCGTTATATCCGTTATTTATCATTTTAGCGTCTGAATTCCGACGGCTTTTGTTATTTTAGCATCTGAATTCCGACGGCTTTTGTCACATTTTGATTGAAATGCATGTTTTTATAAGTTTAATAAGACCTAATCACAAAAAAAAATAATTATAAAAGCTATAACCTATACTACCACTTCTACATTCATAAACCTATACTAACACTTCAAACATTCAAACTTATCTATTTTAGAAATTGCAAAATTCTTGGTTTTAACAGCATATAAAACGTAATAACATATTCATATGTATCATTTCTAATTGGGAGTAGTGTTTGTGCCATTCGGAGCACATTTTGAATACCCTAAACCCTGATCCATCGGAATTCCGACGGCTTTTGTTATTTTATAAACTCTTAAACTTCTTCTAATACTTTCAAATTTTCAAACTTAACTATGTTTAAAATTGCAAAACTATAGCTCTAACATCATAATTTTTTTAATATGAATCAACTTAGTATTTTCGAAAGGGGAGAAATATTTAATATAACAAGATTCAACAAATATTTTTTTAGTACAAACATCACAAAATATTTATATAATATTGCAAACAACGAATATTTTTTTTTTTTAGTACAAACCTCACAAATATTTAATATTACAAATGTTACAAGATGTACAAAAACTATTCTGAATCCGAACTATAATCTTCTTAATTTGCTGAATCGGATTTTTCTTCAAATTCTCCAATCTCTTCCTCTGAATCTTCAAATATCTCATCATCTCCATCGATGGTTAAGTCAACTACAAGCTCGACATTAAGGGACTGATCGATCGTACCTAAAAATCCACTTGTGTTTTGTTGTAAAGGAGCGTGCTCCGAAACGCCGTACACCCTTCCTCTTGGACTAATCGATGTCACTATGACCCAAGGATCCTGCCTGCTCTCAACACGAGGATAAGGAATGTAGCAAACTTGGTCTGCTTGGGAAGCAAGTATGAAAGGATCGTAGTTGTCAAGCCTTCGTCTCGAATGAACTGACGTAACACCAAATTCATCTTCTCGTACTCCTCTACCAGGAGTTGGGTCATACCAATCGCAAAGAAATGCGACACACCGGAGGTCGAGCAATCCGGCATAATGAACTTCCAAAATCTCACGCAAGACTCCATAGTACACAATATCACCAGAGCGCGAAGATACACCGTAATCACATGTTGGTCTTTTCCTTCCTTCCTGAAGAATCTTAAAAGCATATCCACGTGTACAATACATCGGGTATGATTTAGCGACTTGCACCGGTCTCTCCACTAACTCCGTTAACCACGTTGGAAATGCTTGCCCTCTAGAAGCCAATGTCGTCACCTATTTCAATGAGTTAAAATAATATAATTAAAACATTTAATATTTATTATTTTAAAACTTAATTTGTACTAATAAAAAGAACTTACATAAAATGTCAATCAACGCGCGAACTCATTCTGTTTGAGCTCCTCAATTTTATCCTCTGTGTAATCTGGATAATGGTGACGGACTTGAGCCTTGTAAATCCTGTGATTAGAGATATAACATTTATATAAAATCAAAATATAAGGTAATTAAATGAACATATAATATATAAGATAAAATTACCTTTCATATTCACTAATCTCATCGCAGTTGTTGAGAATATAAGTATGCAAGTGCTCATACTCCTCCCTCGTTAGTCTTCGCTGTTTGGCTTTACCACTTAGTCGACCGATTTGTGAAAATGTATCCGGGACATGAACTGAATAAACTGCTCGTTCGCCTCCATCATCGTATCGAGCAGGTTTTCGCCTCTTTGTCATGACGTGTGGTGGAAAGTAGTACTCAGCAAAGTTTGAGGTTTCTTCGTTGATGCTCTGTGCGACAATAGAACCCTCGACTCTGCTTAAATTTTTCACCTTTTTCTTCAAATGGAACATAAATCGCTCATATGGATACATCCATCGGTACTGAACAGGCCCACCAAGTGCTACTTCACGGGGGAGATGAATTGGGAGGTGTTCCATAACATCGAAGAATGACGGTGGAAATATCTTCTCGAGACCGCATAAGAGTAAAGGAATTTTCGTCTCTAGGTTGTGGATATTTTCTACGGTATGAGTTCTCGAGCACAAATCCCGGAAAAAAGCTGCAATCCCTGCATTTCAAATAAAAAAGTAATAATTTTAATGAAATATAATTATTATAATATAATATAGTCAAAAACAAGTTATTGTACCTGCAATTGCTCGATGAACATTTCGCGGTAGAAGATTGTCAAAAGCAAATGGCAGAAGGCGCTGCATTACTACATGACAGTCATGACTCTTCATCCCCGAGAACTTACCTTCTCCAGTATCGAGACAATTGCGTAGATTAGATGCATACCCGTCTGTGAATTTGACACTATCCTTAATCCAATCAAAGAACTCTTTCTTTGCAGGCGCATTCATCCGGAAAATAGACATCGGGCCACTTCCGTTCCTTGCGACATGCAGTTTTCTTCGAGAGCAATGAGCTGCCAAATCCAATCTGGAATTTAAGTTGTCTTTTGTCTTTCCTTGGACATTAAGAACAGTGTTCATGATGTTGTCGAAAAAATTCTTCTCGATGTGCATAACATCGAGATTATGCCTCAAGAGATGATCTTTCCAATATGGCAACTCCCAAAATATAATTTTCTTGTGCCAATTGTGTTGGGAGCCAACCCCGTGGACCGGAACATGCCCATTACCACCGCATTCCACTGTCTTTTGAGCTCCATAATCTCTGAGTTGATCCAGCAAATACTGACCTTCAAAAACGGGAGGCGGATCATCAAATACTTGTATGTTTTTCCTAAACAATGTGCTGCTTTCACGATATGGATGGTCGCTCGGCAAAAAAACGTCTATGACAATCAAACCAACATGTCTTCCGTCCATGTTTCAACTGGAAAGCACTTGTTGTATGCTGACAATAAGGACACGATAATCTTCCATGTGTGGTCCATCCAGATAGCATCCCATATGCTGGAAAATCACTTATGGTCCACATAAGTACCGCACGCATCATAAAATTCTGTTGGGAGGAAACATCAAACGTCTCAGCACCATTCTCCCATAACATCTGTAACTCATAAATCAGTGGCTGCAAGAACACATCAAGTGATTTCTTGGGATGATTTGGACCTGGAACAAGAATGGTGAGAAACAAAAACTCTCGCTTCATGCACAAAGACGGATGCAAGTTATATGGTGTCACGATCACGGGCCACAACGAATACTGCCTTCCATGCTTCCCAAAAGGGTTGAAACCATCTGTACTCAAGCCAAGATATACATTCCGTCGCTCATACGCGAACTCAGGATACACTGACTGAAAATGTTTCCATGCTTCTGCATCTGACGGATGAGCAATTTGTCCTCCTTCCATTGTATGCTCTGCATGCCATCTCATAGCCTCCGCCGTACGATGTGATTGATATAACCTCTTTAACCTCTCTGTTAAAGGCAAATACCACATCCGTTTATGTGGGATTGGTACCCGTCCACTTGTTTCCTTAAACCGAGGTTTGCCACAAAAGCGACATGTCGTACGGTCTGAATCCTCTCTCCAATAGATCATGCAATTATCGATACAAACATCTATCATCTGATACGGCAAACCAAGACCAGCTACGAGTTTCTGGATCTCATAGTATGAAGCTGGAAAACTATTATCATCTGGCAGAAGGCGTTTCACATAGCTGCACACCCGATCCACATTGTCTTCACTCATACTGAAATCGGTCTTCATGGCCATCAACGTAGTTGCAGCTGATAATGGCGTATCTTCTTCTTTACAACCTCTGTATACCGGATTCTTAGATGCGTCTAACATATCAAAAAACCTCCGCGCCTCTAAATTAGGTTCTTCAACTCTATCACCATCAACAAAGAACGACGCTATATTTTCCCGATATGCGTCGTTCACCATTTCCACAGGACCTAAATTAGCAGCTTCCGGTATTGGTTCCTCTAAGCTATCCACAACATAATGTTCACTAGTACTAGCATAATTCACCATATCCTCATTTTCTCCATGTGAATACCATATCTTATAACCCGGCATAAATCCTCTACTATACAAGTGCCTCCAAACTTTATCCGTCACAATAAATCTATGATTCCCGCAACTAGAACATGGGCAGAACATCTTACCCGAATCAATGGTTATCTCTTGGTTTGATGCAAAGTTCATGAATTCTTTGAGACCGGTAGAGAATTCCTCCGTTGCTAGTCCCGTAGCTGGATCTTGATATGGTTTATCCATCCAAGAACGAAAATAGTTAAAAGAATTGGAAGAAGACATTTTGTAAGTTTTTTTTTCTAAAACATAAGTTAATAATGAAAAGTGGTGTGAAGAAACAAGCAATTCGGTGTTTGTATATATACTAAATTTCCGACGGGAATTTGACAGAATGTAACCGTTCAAATTACAACGTTCACAACAACGGCTATTGATCAACGGCTATCTTTTTCCGATGACTTCCCGACGGATTCCGACGGAGTTTCAATATAACGGCTACATTTTTCCGACGGATTACCGAGGGCGTTCAAATACCAAACAACGGCTCTGAAGCAACAAATATAATATTTCCGACGGACTTCAAACGCCTCGATACCCCGTCGGAAATTTTCCCCACGTACCGACGGGTATCAGACTTCTCGATAGCCCGTCGGAAATAAATCACTTTTACCGACGGATATGTCGTCTGTCGCTAGACCGTCGAAATTGTTACTTTATTCCGACGGATTTCAAGCCGTCGGAAATTTCCCGACGGATTACCGACCATTTTTATCCCGTTAAACAACCGTCGAAATGCAGTCGGAAAATTACCGACGGATTATACCCGTCGGTAATTCCGTCAGAATATCGGCTGTTTTCTTGTAGTGACACTCCTGCCCAACGAACCTCTGACAGCCATTGAAGTGAAGGGCAACATCGAGTTCCTTCTTCCCTACGGCGCGCTCTACGATCCGACCCCTGGAGCACAACAGCCGACATACTCACATGATGAGTCGATGCACACAGGAGAGGAAGCCGCCGACTCAGACCAGGACGAACTTCCCGACGAGTACCAAACCGGCGAATACAACTTTGAGCCATATCACGCCACCGGGAAGAACGTTGCCTTGAACGCTGCCCACAAGCACATCAACTTGCTGCAGCAATGGAGCAAGTGGCAGGACAAGACGATCAAGAAGCTGCTCAAGACGGTCAGGAAATTGTCAGCGCAGCTCAGGAACATTGCCCCTTGCACTCCCCCGCCGCAAGAAAGCTTCTCAGACTGCGAGATCAACCGCGACGCTCAAGATCCTCCACACGCAGTCCCCTCAGCCAGAGCCGCTCAGTCAGCTCCGAACAAGAGGAAAGCCTCGCGATCTCCATCTCTCGCCCACTCCTCGGATGAACTCATCTCATCCGACTCTCCTGAAATATAGTCGGTACATCTCCAAACCTTGTACATATGTTGCATATTTTGTTTTTGCTTTCTTCTTGCATTTTGTTTCATTTTATCTGTTGCACTGAGCTCAAACCCGCATCTCTTTCACACGGAGACCGTGTGATTTAAGTGTGGGGGAGGGGTCAATGACACTTGTGTCTCATGCATTTGCATCATATAGAAATTCATGTAAAATTTTCAAAAAATTGCATAATCAAAAAAAAAAAAAAAAAAAAAAAAAAAACAGTGCATATAGTTGCATTCATTTCATTTCGCGTTTTGTGCATTACCTGGTTAAGTTGAACTTGGCGTTGCCTCGAGACCTTGTATGCATAAACCTACAACCAAAGTCAAAAACCCCAGACAACAAGCAAGTATGATAGCAAAATCTGATGCAAAACAGAAATAAAAACTTGATCGATAGCTAATCTTAAATCCTAATGCTGTATTTTCCAATCGGCAACGGCGCCAAGTTGATAACAGGCTTTTTGCGTGTGTCAACTACTCAAGCCCACTATTTCGACCGTTGTAGTACTTGAGATATCGAACCGAATGGAAGGTCGAGCAAAAGGAATGCAAAGAGAAGCTAAGCTTCAAGCGAAATCGGGATTTTAATGTATAGAGAGACTAAAGATAAGAACTTTGATGATTGTAAAGCTAAATGGATGTGTAAAGATGCAAACTTTGAAGGTTAATATGATAAAAGAGGCGTCTTGGGTGAGTATCCTCGGTCAAGGTCGCCTCTGTTCAAGGGATTTATCCCAGAGCAAGCAAAGTTAACGATTTATGCAAGGCTGATGGTAAACTAGCCACTTCCGTGGTCAAGTCGCTTTACTGAGATAAGCCAAAAGCCAACTCCCGCTGGTGGTACTTAAGGCAGCAAGCTTTATCAAGTCCTAGCCTTTAATCACATGAGAAACACCCCAAGCAACCAATTCCTTAGGTTGGGAACATTTCTCTCTACACTAATTCTCTTAGACATTTTCGCAAGCACCTTCTGGGTGAGGAAGGTCTATATGCTTGACTCTTATTGATCAGATAAGAGCTAAGGTATTGAGACCCCTAGTGTAGAAAACGAACTGAGCAAGCGTAAAGGAAGAAAAACCACAAGAACAAAAGCTAAACCTTTCCCTAACTCACCCTTGAAACCTCAAGAAAGACTACTCACTACTCATGCCAAAACCGTAAGCAAAGAAGAAGAAAAAGGATTCAATCAAGCTGAAACAAGATTTAAAACTTAATTACTTCTTAAACTTGAAAGATTCAACAAAGATCTTCTTGAAACAAAGATGTTTTTGTTCTAAGAGAGAGAAGTCGGTTCACAATGATGAAATTAAAGATAACATAAGATAAGATGCCTAAAACTAGGTCTTAAGAATTTATATAGTAAGTGGGGAAGGGGCCCCTTGGTCAACGCCGCGTGCCTTGACTTTCTTGTCCTTCGGGTCTTGGTCTGGCTCCTCAAGTCCTCTGTTTCTGCTGCCCAAGTCCTCTGTTTTGCTCCTCTACTTGAAAACACCTTAGCTCCGATCTGCTTCCCATCTGTCTCCGGTCACCACGTCCCATCGTCTGAGCTTCTTAAGGCTCCTTTAACCTGCGAAACATACTCCAAATGCAATGGATATGCGAAATGCTTTCCTAAGAACTAAATGCTCCTAAGTGGATAAAATCCACACTAAGTGCAATGAAATGAGACTCGATTATACACAAACATGAGTAAATCAATATGCTAAATGCATGCAAATGCGGAGCATATCAGCACCCTCCAACAGTAAGAGTTTATATCTCTTGACATGTTGTATTTGCGGAAGATGTGTTTCCTTACGAAGGACAATATCATGAGCTAGTCCCTAGATATCTGACACCTTTGCTGAAGGCCTGGCAGCTGAATAATCCTCCTCCAGCACCTGTGCCTGATCTTCCTGTTTCACCTCCGGCCGTCTTAAACAAGCCAGTGACTGAAATTGCAGAGGAGATAACTCCAGCTCCTCCTGAAACAGAGAATGAGCAGCAGGATAATATAAATGAAGAAGAAGTTGAGGTCGAGGGAGAAGAAGCTCAAGCAGAGGACGAAAATGTTGAACCAGCTAACACTCACTCTATGATGACAAGGTCCAAAGCTGGCATACAGAAACCAAATCAGCGATATGTTCTCCTTGCGTCTCGATATACAACAGAGGAACCAAAGTCTATTGAGGCTGCAATGAAACATCCTGGATGGAACAATGCGGTGATGGACGAGATGGGGAGAATATATATGCTCAACACATGGTCCTTAGTTCTTGCAACTGAAGATATGAACATTTTGAGCTCGAAGTGGGTCTTTACTACAAAACTCAATCCGGACACGACTTTAAATAAGCTGAAGGCTAGTCTAGTTGCAAAGGGTTTTGAGCAGGAAGAAGGAGTTGATTATCTAGAGACATTTAGTCCAGTAGTAAGGACAGCAACTATACGTGTGGTTTTGAATGTTGCAACCACAAAAGAGTGGTCCCTGAAACAGCTAGATGTATCAAATGCCTTTCTACACGGAGAATTGCAGTAGCCGGTCTATATGTTTCAACCTGCAGGCTTTGTTGATCCACAAAAACCAGATTATGTCTGTCGATTGACCAAAGCTTTGTATGGCTTGAAACAAGCTCCCAAGACTTGGTATGATACATTCAGCCTATTCCTGATTGAATTTGGCTTCAAATGCAGTAAATCCGATCCTTTAATATTTGTCTATCATCATCAAGGTAAATCCCTAGTTCTGCTGCTTTATGTGGACGATATCTTGCTGACTGGGAGCGATCAGCCACTGCTAGACAAACTTCTGGAGGCTCTCAACAACAGGTTTTCAATGAAGGACCTTGGTGTACCAAAATACTTTCTGGGAATTGAGATAGAATCATGTGAAAGGGGTATGTTCCTTCATCAGGCAGCTTATGCAGCAGATGTTCTCCATCAGGCAGGAATGACGGATTGCAATCCTATGCCTACACCATTACCTCTGCAGCTGGATAATGGAGATACAGAGCTCTTTTCAGAACCGACCTACTTCAGGAGTCTAGCAGGAAAACTTCAATACCTGACTATTACAAGGCCAGACATTCAATTTGCTGTGAATTTTGTGTGTCAGCGAATGCATTCTCCCACAAAGTCAGATTTCAGCTTGCTAAAAAGGATTCTTAGATATGTAAAGGGCACAATTCGTATGGGGATGATGATCAGGAAAGACTCTCCTACAAATCTTTGTGCATTTTGTGACAGTGATTGGCAGGTTGCAAGCAAACTAGACGGTCTACAACTGGTTTCTGCACGCTGATGGGACAAAACCTGATATCGTGGACAGCGAAGAGACAAGAAACTGTGTCCAATTCTTCTACAGAGGCTGAATACCGAGCTCTTACTGCTGTTGCGAGAGAGTTAACGTGGATCTCTTTCCTGTTGCGTGATCTAGAAGTCTCTCAGCATGAACCTACTCTTGTCCGGTGATAATCTCTCTGCGGTCTATCTCTCTGCTAATCTGGCGTTGCACAACAGGTCCAAACACTTTGATACCGACTATCATTATATTCGAGAAAAGGTTGCTCTTGGCCTCATTGAGACACAACACATCAACTCTTCTCTTCAGTTAGCCGACATTTTCACCAAGCCACTACCGAGAGGATCCTTTGTGGAACTAAGACACAAACTTGGTGTGTCCTATCCTCCCACACTAAGTTTGTGGGGGAATGTGAGCAAGACAGTATCATGTGGTCCAGTGGACCTCGAAGAAAAGAAGACAGACCAGGCCCAAGTTACACATGTTCCAGAGAGAGAAAGCCCATGCGCCAACAGATATCGAGATTAAAGGAAAAAAGATCAAGATAAGTCTAGAGGTTTCTATGGTGTTAAGAGGTGGACAAGTAATTTTATCTAAAATAGAAAAAAGGAGAAGGTGTCTCTTCGACTCAGTTTTTACAGGATTGAGTAGTACCAGATATGTTTACAAACAAACCCGGAAGGCTTTTATTTACTGTAATTGAATTTAATTCTTTCTAAAATGGGTATTTATTTTCCACTTTTTATTTTCAAGTATTGGTATGTCTATTTATTTTTGGAGATAAATCTAGAAATTCACATCCAATGTGAAATATATATATATAATTAATTTTATGTAAGTTTTCTTATTTCCTCATGTATTCTAGATTTATCTCCAAAAATAATTAATTATATATATATAATTAATTTTATGTTTCATTGTATTTACAAAATCTATATGATATTATCTGTAAAAGTAAAAATGACGGAGAAGTGGAAATCTCCATTAATGGAGCTTGCAAAGTCTGATTTTGTACCAAAAAATGCAAAATTGATATTTTTACCTTTGGTGAAAGGAGATGAAATCCCATCCCTACTTTATGATCCATGTATAATATTTTTTACATAAAGGGTTTTGATTGAATATGAATTTTGATATAAAAAAGGTTGTACCTTGAAATGGACGTATGGGTAATGGAAAAGAAAAAAAGAGCTGATGAGGGCTAATAGTGATAATTTTTCACGTGAAGACAAATGTACAAAACATATTAAATTTGAATAACACAATAATTTAATTGATCTATTCTAATCATTAATGATTTTTTTTTTATAATAAAGTATAACAATAGATTTGAAACTCTTTTAATGAAAAGATTGTAAATACAAAAACCAATAACATTATATTTTAAACTCATGAAAATATTTTAAATACTTGAACCAATAACACCAGATTTTGTTAGAGGATTTAAAAACCATGATTGAATAATGGATTATGGTTGGATTTAAACTCCATTAAAAACCATGGTTGAATACACTACAAGAAAACATGGTCTATTTCGACTGAATTTCCGACCCCCAGCATCGGTCGAAAATATTTTCGATGGTTTCTTGACTATTTTCCGACTTGAGGGTCATGATACTTAACCATTTATTTGCATTAGTAGAAAAATTTAACAAAAATGTGAAAATCATTTATGAGAACATAAATTACATAGCTAGAAGGTTTGTTCAGTATGTTCTACACACCAAAAAATAGATATTCGAGATCTTCTACTGTTAGTTGAATCGCAGAGCTTTTACCATGGTTTTCACCCAATGCAGATGCAACCATTTTCCTTTTACTTTCCTGATAAAGTTGGTAAAAAAGAAGAAAAATTAATGTCACAATTGAGCCGTGGAGTAAATGTTACTATAAAGAAAACGATCTTAATAGGTTTATTAAATACCTGAAGAGCCAAAATCCGATCTTCAACGGTATTTTTGGTAGTAATACGAGTCACAGTAACGGTCCGAGTTTGTCCAATACGATGAGCTCGATCAATAGCTTGATCTTCTGTTGTCGGATTCCACCAAAGATCCAATAGAATCACATGACATGCAGATACCATATTCAATCCAAGATTTCCAGCTTTAAGAGACATTAGCATCACTTGCACCTGTTTAATATGTTATCAAACTTAAGTATAAAAGTATTTCGAAGAAAACATGTAATTAATTAAAAATATGTAACGTCGTCCAACACTTACATTTGGATCATTGTTGAATTCTTTTACAGCTCTGTCTCTTGTTGATAGAGACATTGTTCCATCTAGTCTTCTGAAATTTACACCGTTTCTGAAAAAACAATGCTCAACCAAGTCAAGCATACCATTCCACTGAGAGAACACTATCGTCTTAGTTCCTGGAGATTCTTCTGGACTATCTTGTTTCGAATGCGACTTGAGAATATCAATCACAGCTTTGGTTTTCGACGAAACAAACTCGCTTTGCAGCACAACCCGAAGAGCGTTTTTACCATAATGATCATCATAATCTTTGATGCAGCTTCTGAGTTTAGACTCAGAGAAGACAGAATAAGGTGCAAGCTCTGCTATGCATGTCGACGCAAGGCAAGTTTTCTCATCCCCGTTAACAGATTCAGAGACACACTCGAAGCAAAACACGTGGCGACACAATGTAACGACAGGGTCTTCTGGTGTAGTTACGCTGCAAGCAGAGCAGGTGGTAGAGGATGATTTCAAGAGATTCAAGAGGCTGATTAGAGACTCTCTAGGCACGTTTCTAACTGCTTCTTTTGTTAAACCTCTGAAATCATCAGAGTCTGTATATTCTCTGACAAGTTGTGGATGGTTACAAGCTTGACGTAGTCGCAACAGCATCACAAGAATACGAGCATAGTTTTCGAATAAACTCCCTTCAGCAGCATATTTCTGTAGAATAAGAGAACATTGTAAATATCATATGACGACAAGGTACAATGTCACAATTTATCTTTATATATAAACTGATAAATTTTTTGGGAGAATTACCTCGAACTCCAATTGTGAAAGTACTTCAAGCTTCCTGTAGAAAGACCATTCCTCTACTGAAAAGTCTACTTTGCTCAAATTAACTTCCTTTGGAGGTAGATTAATTATAGGTTTCCCATCAAGTAATGTCCCTAAATAGCAAAACATTAATTAGCAAAACTAAAGAAGGTAATATATATGTATAGTAGCCAAGGAGCAAGTGATGATTAATTAGTACCTTTGGTGCGGCGAAGCATTATGGCTCTTAGAACAGCTTGAAGCTTCTTGTAACCATTAAGAGAATTCTTGGAAAGTGGGCCTTTGATTGTTCGGCAAAAGGAAGTGTACATTGCATATGGATGATATCTAAGAAACCTAAAATAGCTATAAAGATCGTCGATCTTGTTCTGTATCGGTGTTCCAGACAAACACCATCTCCTATTGGCTCTAAGACTAAAACATGCTTTTGCAACTTGTGTTTTATGGTTCTTGATTGTCTGAGCTTCGTCTAATACTAGTCTCAGCCACTTAACTCTTGCTAGTGGACCAGATTCACAACTTCTTCCATTGCTTTCTCTACCTCTCTTCTTGCTCCTCATCTCATCATAATAATCAAGCAGAGGATTTTGGGGGACTTCGTTTGTGACAATGGCGTAAGTTGTCACGACCACATCATGTTTTGCTAATTCAGTAGGATCTTTGGTTCTGTTAGATCCATGGTAGACTAAAACAGAGAGCTTGTGTTCATCAGAAACTTTCTCATCGAGCTCTCTTGCCCATTGCTTTACAACACTCGCTGGACAAACAATCAATGTACCACCAGATTTTCGACGTCTTCGCTTTCTGTGCTTTGCTTGTGACTTAAGCTTTTGTAGTAGGATAAGAGCAATCGTCGAGATTGTTTTACCAAGTCCCTGCATTAGTATACCAATGCCATACACATAATTTGTGAGAAAAATTAACATCCACCTACCTAACTAAAAAAAGATATGTATATATAATTTAATAAAATGTGACCTGGTCATCTGCTAATAGACCTCCCAAACAGTGCAACTTTCTTTTTTCCTTCTTACGCATCCAGTCCAATGCAATTTTCTGAGGGAAACAAAATAAGTAAGCTTTTAGTACAAAATATATACAAATTAATGACAATAAAAAGTTAAAAGTCAAAAGATGATAATAATTGATATATATACTTGATGCCTCATAAGAGGAACAGAAAGAACACCAGGAGGTAGATCCCTCTCTTTCTTGGGTTGCTTCAGATCCTGTAATTTATTAATTAATTAATAATATTCAGGTTGATTAATGGAACAACACTAAGATGATTTGATTGCAAATAGTATGTTGAGATTTACTTGTAATGCAGCCTGATAGATCACCCTCTCGTTTATGGTGGTCCCTTTGTCATCTTTAACTTCTTCTTCATCACTACCTGAACTATTGTTATGGTCAATAGCAGAATCCATCGTAATAAGATCGCTCATGTCAGAATCAAAACCTCAGGTTACTATCAATTGAAAACCCTTTTACTTCAAAATTGGAAACTTTATCCAAAGTGGCAGAACAAGAACAGGGGAACACAGAGTTCGAGATATTACTCTAGTCTGTAGCTTAGGGTTTTGGTTTCGACGGCGAGAGAGAGACGAGAGACGATCGCACGGAATTAGTTTTATACGAGTAACAACATCCTCCAAGCAAAACTCTCTATATATAGTAGCTTGTGGCCCAATAAAAGAATACATCATATCAATAATCCAACGGTCTTTATCAAATCTCAAGAGATTATTTATTTATTTATTTAACGGCTGTGATTGTTAGGGAAAAGCTGAAAACAGAGTAAGCAAATCCTTTTAACTTCTCTTTGCCTCTCTGATTCCTCTCCTCTTCTCGGTAATCTTCATGTCTTCTTCAAGACCAAAACCCCAATTTCATAACCTTATGGCTCCGTAATTTATCTATATTTAGGGTTTTCAGTCCTGAATTCGATCTGTAATGTGTGCTTAAGACCAATCATAAGCGAGCTTGATAACACTCATGTCATGACTGCTCCATGTCTTGTTACATACTGAATCCTACCTGATCACAAAAAGGATTGATTTATTATCACTTGGTTAAGAATCCTCAATTATATTTCTAAATCACTGGTATGATCCAAACTTGTATCATCTCTGAACATGGCAAGAGATAACTATATAAACTCACATATGCAATACCTGCGTCTGATATATTGGACATAAACCAATATGTTTCTCTCTTCCTTCCCTTTGTTGATTTCTCACCTGCAACAATGTCTATTTGACTCCTTCTGCCAATTTGTTACAATGCCAGACTTCCAAGAATACTCCAAACTACTTTATTGATCACACATCGACCCAGCTATAACCAGGGGTCTTGTGAAGCCCTGTTTTCTTCTGTCTCGATCTAATATTCGCTGCATCTTCCCATCTCTCTGCAGCTGAATATGTGTTGGATAGAAGAATTATACTTGCTGTTTTTCCTTCAAGACGCTGCATCTTTTTAGCCACTTCATCCCCAAGTTTCACATTCTTGCAAGTCCAACAAGCAGAGAGGAGCGTACCCAACACGTTAATGTCGGGCTCAAACGGCATTTTGTTGACAAAATCATAAGCTTCGTCCAAGTAACCGGCACGGGCTAGGAGATCAGCCATGCAATTATAATGGTCTATTCTTGGAATCATGTTGAAATCTCCTCGTGCCATGGAGCTAAACACTTGTTTCCCTTCATCCACAAGTCCTGAATGGCTACAAGCAGACAAAAGAGCAAGCAAAGTCACCTCGTCTGGGTTCACATTTGTGTCCTGCATACTGTCGAACAGAGAAAGAGCTTCTTTGCCAAGACCATGAGTTCCAAATCCAAACATCATTGTGTTCCACGAAACTATATCCCGCTTATGCATCGTGTCGAAAACACTCTTGGCAACATCAAGGTTTCCGCACTTTGTGTACATATCCATCAGTGCGTTACAAATGGTTGTATTCACTGCATAGCCATGAACAACACAATACCCGTGACAACTAGAACCGTGTCCCAAAGCAGCCAAATCAGAGCAAGCGGTTAAAACACCAACCAATGTTGTTATATTGGGCCAAATTCCGGAAGATTTCATATCTTGAAACAGATGTAAACTCTCGTGAGCGCAACAGTTCTCCACACACCCTGAGATAAGAGAATTATATGAAACAATATCTTTCAAGCCAATCTCACTAAACTGCCTAAAAGCATCACATAAGCTTGCACACTTGGCGTAGAATGAAACCACGGTGTTTCCAACAGTTAAGTCCAAGATGAAGCCTGCTTTAATCGAATAGCAATGTACGCATCGACCTCCATTAACATCTCCAAACCTCGCACAACCCATCAGAATAAGCCCAATGGCCACAGGTGTCACCATTGCCACGTTTTCATCAACCAACATCTGCAAGAACACTCCTCTAGCTTCTTTTATCATATCATTTTCTACGTAGCCTCCAATCATAGCACTCCAGGTTACCTCATTCTTTATAGAAACTGAATCGAAAACTCTTCTCGCATAGACAATGCACTTGCTCTTGGCATATACATCCAAGAGCCCTGTCTTGAAAACTAAATCATTGCTAAAACCCATTCTTGTGCAATACCCATGAAAGGACTTCCCTTCCCTCAATGCACCAGCTCTTCCTAGTGCAGGAAACATTCCAACAATGGTGGATAAATTAGGACTGAGTCCATCTCTTAGACGCATATCTAAAAACAATCCAACGACGTCGCTTAAACAGCAATGTAAAGAAAACCCAGAAATCATAGCGTTCCATGAAACAGTATCTCTTTTGGGCATTTCGTCGAACACCTGTATTGCCATATCGATTTCTCCACATTTAGCATAGAAATCGACCAGAGCAGTAGAGACATACATATCAACGATAAAGTCGCTACATTTCAAATGGCTATGTATCAGCTTACCATCTTCGATTGTTCGCAGACCCGCACATGCTTTCAACGCAAAAGGGTATGTAAATTTCGTGGGTCTAACACCAGAATTAAGCATCTTGTAGTACAAATCCAAGGCTTTCTCCGATAAATCATTCGATACATAGGCTCTGATCATCACGTCCCAGGCAATAGGACAAGTTCTTGGATGAGGAATTTCATCGAACACATGGCGTGCGAGTTCCACTTGGTTGCATGATGCGTAGAGACGCGTTAAATTGACGAGCACGGAAGAGGAAGACAGCGTGAATGAGCGTTTAAGAAGGTGTTGGTGAATGATTTGCCCTAGGATCAGATTCCGTGATCGAATGCATGTTTCAAGAAGGCTCAGTAACATTGGAAGTATGGATTTTTAAGTTTGCATTGCTTTTGCTGAGAGTGAAGATTAATAGTCACACTTATCCTCTGTTTTTGGAGTCTGTTTTTGGGCCTAACTGGTGAATTGCTGAATTGCTGAATGCAGCTGAATCCAGCTGATTACTGTTAATAAGTTACCAGTTAGAGTTGCTGAATACAGCTGATAAGGAAAAAAATCTTAGAAAAAGACAAAATTTGAGGAATTTTATTTTTTTTCCAATAATTGAAAATTTTTCACAAAAAGACAAAAAAGACACAACTTTTACTTTTCAATAGATGAATTGAAAAAATCAACGTCTATAATTGAAAAAAACCAAACCAGAAAACAACAAAGAAAGTTCACGGATGTTTTTTACGTCCACTATAAAGAGATGCATGCTATTTTACATTCAATAATCTGTCTCCATTTTCATTTTGTTTACCCAGAGAAAAACTAGTTCTTTTCAAAAAAAGAGATATCGAAAGATTTGAAGAAATCACAGAAAAAAAAACAAGTAAGTCCACATTATTTTTCATTACTCGTGATGTATATATATCACATAAATTTTTTCAGTTATATTTATTTAAAATAAATTTTAATTTTATCTTAGTTTATTGAAAAACTTTTAATTAGCTATAATATTGAAACTAAATCTATTTAGAAGAAATTTGTATAAATACTACACAAATTTAAAGATTTTAGAAAACTAACATTTGTCTAGTTATTATTTTATTTTTAATATTAACATGTTTAATATATAACTTATCATAAAAAAAAAAATCTCAAACCTCAAAGACTAATGATTATATATTTGTTATTTTATATATATATTATAAAAACACTAGGATTCAAAATTTTAAAAACATGAGTTTTTTTTTAATTATATAAAATCTATAGAATATTAAACCAAATCACCCATTTATTTATGAGTAAAAGGTTTAACTGTAATAAAATAGTGTTTTTTTATTTAATAAGGTTAATCATATGTATTTACGATATAATAAAACATTTGAATGTTAATTTTTACGATTAAATATATTATAGAATAAACTCAGAAACTAATATTTTTACTTTTAATATTTGTTTATTTATCAGAACTGAAAATGAGTGGTGCTGGAGATGCTGGTGGTGGACCGTCAAGCCGAAACAATGCGGTATAAATATTATTTGAACGAGTTTTCATATTTATTTACAAGTAATTAATTTAATAAATTCAGTTATTTATAATTGTAGACTTTTTCTAGATGGTTGCCAAGAATGAACAGCTTATTCATTGAATTATTAGATGAAGAACTACAAAAAATAAACTATGTCTCGACTTTACCATATAGAGATGGTAAAAATAATATAGTGAAGAAGTTTCGCGAACAGACAGGCTATACAATTGACTGGGAGAAATGTAAGCAAAAACATGATGATTTAAAAAATTTGTATACGGTGTATCAAAGACTTGTTGTTCGTACTGGTACAAACATTGAACGAGAAACCGGAAAAATAACCATGGATGAAAATTGGTGGGAAGACCGGAAAAAGGTATGATTATTTAATTTTATATTTATTAAAATTAAATTAAAATTAAATTAATTTCAAATTAATTTTGTTTTTTATAACGTAGGACACGAAAGGAGCATCAAGGTTAAAAAAAAATCCTCTACCATGCATAGACTTGATGCACAAGGTGTTTGGTCCTCATTGTGTTGTGAACGACTATATGGTTTCAGCAAGTCAAATAGATGAAATAGTTGAAAGCGACAATGACGAAGAAGAACAAGAGTCTGGAGAAGAAGATGATGATAATGAAGAAGGCTTCACTTATGGTGTACCGGAATCGGAACCACAACAACCAACGGGATATCAGTCATCAGTGCCGATTGAGATACCTACACATAACCGACGATCTAGGCAACATGGTAACCGAGGTGGTAGAACTACTAATAGAGGACGAAACCAATCAAGCCGGCAGACAACGCAAACCCCACGAAGAAGAGCTGTTATGGACACACATCTAACAAATATTGAGTCATATCTTGCTACTATGCAAACTCCAATCCAATGCTATCAGAACCTCTTTAGTAAAATATCACAATCAATAATATACCTATTATTTAGTTATTTTCACAAGTATATATATATATATATATTTTTTTATATTTTAAGTGGGTAATTATTTTATTATAATGTTACACAAATAATATATTATATATTTATTCTGCATTCAGCAACATTCAGCAGTTATCATTCATGTTACTAAATAATCAGCCAGATTCCGCAAGAAATCACTATTTAATTCCGCAAGATTCCGCATTCAGCAACATTCAGCGGTTACCATTTAGACCCAAATGTCTCTCTCTTTGATTAAAAATGGAAATAACATTTTGGTTCTTTAGTTTTAGCATGTTTTTATAAAGCAACGAAATTTCTCGTTTTTCTTTGGGCAAATTGCCAAAAATAGACCACAAATAGATTTTTTCTATTCAACTAGATCACAATTTGAAACAATTGCAAAACTAACCTTTTCTACAGTAACAGTACCTCACACTCTCTTATGAACAAACAAAAAAACGCATGCCACGATTACGATTTTAACCTCCAGACGCTGTGGTAGACAAACATGGAGATCTACATGGTAGATCTACCAGGTAGATCTACCACATAATTAAATCTTAAATTTAAATTAACAATTAAAAAAAAAAAATTTGACAACAAAACCTATATGAATAATTAAAAGATAGACATTATCATCTACAAAAAATATGATTGAATACAAATGAATCATTTATAGATAAGCAAAGACATTTAGGTTAAAACATATAAATGTGTGAGGTCTACCATGTAGATCTACCAGGTAGATCTACCAGGTAGATCTACCACATAATTAAATCTTAAATTTAAATTAAAAATTAAAGAAAAAATAATTTGACAAAAAAACCTGTATGAATAATTAAAATATAGACATTATCATCTACAAAAAATATAATTGAATACAAATGAATCATTTATAGATAAGCAAAGACATTTAGGTTAAAACATATAAATGTGTGAGGTCTACCATGTAGATCTACCAGGTAGATCTACCTGGTAGATCTACCACATAATTAAATCTTAAATTTAAATTAAAAATTAAAACAAAAATACTTTGAAATATTTTTTTCACAAATAACGAAATAAAAGACATTTAACGTCTACTAAAAATATGATCTCAGAAAAAGGCATGAATCTATAAATATCATGAATATATAGTTCATAAGGATAAGAGTTTGAGTAGATTGTTTAGGGTTGAATGGTGTAAGTTGTAGGGTTTTGAAAATTTCTAGACCAATTGTTGTTTTTGGTTTGTTATGCGATTCAATGTTCGTTTATTTGTTATCCAAACTGTAAAATGACAATAGGGCAAGCACATTGTTACAAAAAAATTTCTAAATTATTCGATTTAGTGTTTAGGGTAAAGTAGATCTACCATGTAGATCTACCAAATAATTAATTCTTAAATTTAAAATAAAAATTAAATAAAAAATAATTTGACAACGAAACCTGTATGAATAATTAAAAGATAGACATTATCATCTACAAAAAATATGATTGAATACAAATGAATCATTTATAGATAAGCAAAGACATTTAGGTTAAAACATATAAATGTGTGAGGTCTACCATGTAGATCTACCAGGTAGATCTACCACATAATTAAATCTTAAATTTAAATTAAAAATTAAAGAAAAAATAATTTGACAAAAAAACCTGTATGAATAATTAAAATATAGACATTATCATCTACAAAAAATATAATTGAATACAAATGAATCATTTATAGATAAGCAAAGACATTTAGGTTAAAACATATAAATGTGTGAGGTCTACCATGTAGATCTACCAGGTAGATCTACCAGGTAGATCTACCACATAATTAAATCTTAAATTTAAATTAAAAATTAAAGAAAAAATAATTTGACAAAAAAACCTGTATGAATAATTAAAATATAGACATTATCATCTACAAAAAATATAATTGAATACAAATGAATCATTTATAGATAAGCAAAGACATTTAGGTTAAAACATATAAATGTGTGAGGTCTACCATGTAGATCTACCAGGTAGATCTACCTGGTAGATCTACCACATAATTAAATCTTAAATTTAAATTAAAAATTAAAACAAAAATACTTTGAAATATTTTTTTCACAAATAACGAAATAAAAGACATTTAACGTCTACTAAAAATATGATCTCAGAAAAAGGCATGAATCTATAAATATCATGAATATATAGTTCATAAGGATAAGAGTTTGAGTAGATTGTTTAGGGTTGAATGGTGTAAGTTGTAGGGTTTTGAAAATTTCTAGACCAATTGTTGTTTTTGGTTTGTTATGCGATTCAATGTTCGTTTATTTGTTATCCAAACTGTAAAATGACAATAGGGCAAGCACATTGTTACAAAAAAATTTCTAAATTATTCGATTTAGTGTTTAGGGTAAAGTAGATCTACCATGTAGATCTACCAAATAATTAATTCTTAAATTTAAAATAAAAATTAAATAAAAAATAATTTGACAACGAAACCTGTATGAATAATTAAAAGATAGACATTATCATCTACAAAAAATATGATTGAATACAAATGAATCATTTATAGATAAGCAAAGACATTTAGGTTAAAACATATAAATGTGTGAGGTCTACCATGTAGATCTACCAGGTAGATCTACCACATAATTAAATCTTAAATTTAAATTAAAAATTAAAGAAAAAATAATTTGACAAAAAAACCTGTATGAATAATTAAAATATAGACATTATCATCTACAAAAAATATAATTGAATACAAATGAATCATTTATAGATAAGCAAAGACATTTAGGTTAAAACATATAAATGTGTGAGGTCTACCATGTAGATCTACCAGGTAGATCTACCAGGTAGATCTACCACATAATTAAATCTTAAATTTAAATTAAAAATTAAAGAAAAAATAATTTGACAAAAAAACCTGTATGAATAATTAAAATATAGACATTATCATCTACAAAAAATATAATTGAATACAAATGAATCATTTATAGATAAGCAAAGACATTTAGGTTAAAACATATAAATGTGTGAGGTCTACCATGTAGATCTACCAGGTAGATCTACCTGGTAGATCTACCACATAATTAAATCTTAAATTTAAATTAAAAATTAAAACAAAAATACTTTGAAATATTTTTTTCACAAATAACGAAATAAAAGACATTTAACGTCTACTAAAAATATGATCTCAGAAAAAGGCATGAATCTATAAATATCATGAATATATAGTTCATAAGGATAAGAGTTTGAGTAGATTGTTTAGGGTTGAATGGTGTAAGTTGTAGGGTTTTGAAAATTTCTAGACCAATTGTTGTTTTTGGTTTGTTATGCGATTCAATGTCCGTTTATTTGTTATCCAAACTGTAAAATGACAATAGGGCAAGCACATTGTTACAAAAAAATTTCTAAATTATTCGATTTAGTGTTTAGGGTAAAGTAGATCTACCATGTAGATCTACCAAATAATTAATTCTTAAATTTAAAATAAAAATTAAATAAAAAATAATTTGACAACGAAACCTGTATGAATAATTAAAAGATAGACATTATCATCTACAAAAAATATGATTGAATACAAATGAATCATTTATAGATAAGCAAAGACATTTAGGTTAAAACATATAAATGTGTGAGGTCTACCATGTAGATCTACCAGGTAGATCTACCAGGTAGATCTACCACATAATTAAATCTTAAATTTAAATTAAAAATTAAAGAAAAAATAATTTGACAAAAAAACCTGTATGAATAATTAAAATATAGACATTATCATCTACAAAAAATATAATTGAATACAAATGAATCATTTATAGATAAGCAAAGACATTTAGGTTAAAACATATAAATGTGTGAGGTCTACCATGTAGATCTACCAGGTAGATCTACCACATAATTAAATCTTAAATTTAAATTAAAAATTAAAGAAAAAATAATTTGACAAAAAAACCTGTATGAATAATTAAAATATAGACATTATCATCTACAAAAAATATAATTGAATACAAATGAATCATTTATAGATAAGCAAAGACATTTAGGTTAAAACATATAAATGTGTGAGGTCTACCATGTAGATCTACCAGGTAGATCTACCTGGTAGATCTACCACATAATTAAATCTTAAATTTAAATTAAAAATTAAAACAAAAATACTTTGAAATATTTTTTTCACAAATAACGAAATAAAAGACATTTAACGTCTACTAAAAATATGATCTCAGAAAAAGGCATGAATCTATAAATATCATGAATATATAGTTCATAAGGATAAGAGTTTGAGTAGATTGTTTAGGGTTGAATGGTGTAAGTTGTAGGGTTTTGAAAATTTCTAGACCAATTGTTGTTTTTGGTTTGTTATGCGATTCAATGTCCGTTTATTTGTTATCCAAACTGTAAAATGACAATAGGGCAAGCACATTGTTACAAAAAAATTTCTAAATTATTCGATTTAGTGTTTAGGGTAAAGTAGATCTACCATGTAGATCTACCAAATAATTAATTCTTAAATTTAAAATAAAAATTAAATAAAAAATAATTTGACAACGAAACCTGTATGAATAATTAAAAGATAGACATTATCATCTACAAAAAATATGATTGAATACAAATGAATCATTTATAGATAAGCAAAGACATTTAGGTTAAAACATATAAATGTGTGAGGTCTACCATGTAGATCTACCAGGTAGATCTACCACATAATTAAATCTTAAATTTAAATTAAAAATTAAAGAAAAAATAATTTGACAAAAAAACCTGTATGAATAATTAAAATATAGACATTATCATCTACAAAAAATATAATTGAATACAAATGAATCATTTATAGATAAGCAAAGACATTTAGGTTAAAACATATAAATGTGTGAGGTCTACCATGTAGATCTACCAGGTAGATCTACCAGGTAGATCTACCACATAATTAAATCTTAAATTTAAATTAAAAATTAAAGAAAAAATAATTTGACAAAAAAACCTGTATGAATAATTAAAATATAGACATTATCATCTACAAAAAATATAATTGAATACAAATGAATCATTTATAGATAAGCAAAGACATTTAGGTTAAAACATATAAATGTGTGAGGTCTACCATGTAGATCTACCAGGTAGATCTACCTGGTAGATCTACCACATAATTAAATCTTAAATTTAAATTAAAAATTAAAACAAAAATACTTTGAAATATTTTTTTCACAAATAACGAAATAAAAGACATTTAACGTCTACTAAAAATATGATCTCAGAAAAAGGCATGAATCTATAAATATCATGAATATATAGTTCATAAGGATAAGAGTTTGAGTAGATTGTTTAGGGTTGAATGGTGTAAGTTGTAGGGTTTTGAAAATTTCTAGACCAATTGTTGTTTTTGGTTTGTTATGCGATTCAATGTCCGTTTATTTGTTATCCAAACTGTAAAATGACAATAGGGCAAGCACATTGTTACAAAAAAATTTCTAAATTATTCGATTTAGTGTTTAGGGTAAAGTAGATCTACCATGTAGATCTACCAAATAATTAATTCTTAAATTTAAAATAAAAATTAAATAAAAAATAATTTGACAACGAAACCTGTATGAATAATTAAAAGATAGACATTATCATCTACAAAAAATATGATTGAATACAAATGAATCATTTATAGATAAGCAAAGACATTTAGGTTAAAACATATAAATGTGTGAGGTCTACCATGTAGATCTACCAGGTAGATCTACCAGGTAGATCTACCACATAATTAAATCTTAAATTTAAATTAAAAATTAAAGAAAAAATAATTTGACAAAAAAACCTGTATGAATAATTAAAATATAGACATTATCATCTACAAAAAATATAATTGAATACAAATGAATCATTTATAGATAAGCAAAGACATTTAGGTTAAAACATATAAATGTGTGAGGTCTACCATGTAGATCTACCAGGTAGATCTACCAGGTAGATCTACCACATAATTAAATCTTAAATTTAAATTAAAAATTAAAGAAAAAATAATTTGACAAAAAAACCTGTATGAATAATTAAAATATAGACATTATCATCTACAAAAAATATAATTGAATACAAATGAATCATTTATAGATAAGCAAAGACATTTAGGTTAAAACATATAAATGTGTGAGGTCTACCATGTAGATCTACCAGGTAGATCTACCTGGTAGATCTACCACATAATTAAATCTTAAATTTAAATTAAAAATTAAAACAAAAATACTTTGAAATATTTTTTTCACAAATAACGAAATAAAAGACATTTAACGTCTACTAAAAATATGATCTCAGAAAAAGGCATGAATCTATAAATATCATGAATATATAGTTCATAAGGATAAGAGTTTGAGTAGATTGTTTAGGGTTGAATGGTGTAAGTTGTAGGGTTTTGAAAATTTCTAGACCAATTGTTGTTTTTGGTTTGTTATGCGATTCAATGTTCGTTTATTTGTTATCCAAACTGTAAAATGACAATAGGGCAAGCACATTGTTACAAAAAAATTTCTAAATTATTCGATTTAGTGTTTAGGGTAAAGTAGATCTACCATGTAGATCTACCAAATAATTAATTCTTAAATTTAAAATAAAAATTAAATAAAAAATAATTTGACAACGAAACCTGTATGAATAATTAAAAGATAGACATTATCATCTACAAAAAATATGATTGAATACAAATGAATCATTTATAGATAAGCAAAGACATTTAGGTTAAAACATATAAATGTGTGAGGTCTACCATGTAGATCTACCAGGTAGATCTACCAGGTAGATCTACCACATAATTAAATCTTAAATTTAAATTAAAAATTAAAGAAAAAATAATTTGACAAAAAAACCTGTATGAATAATTAAAATATAGACATTATCATCTACAAAAAATATAATTGAATACAAATGAATCATTTATAGATAAGCAAAGACATTTAGGTTAAAACATATAAATGTGTGAGGTCTACCATGTAGATCTACCAGGTAGATCTACCAGGTAGATCTACCACATAATTAAATCTTAAATTTAAATTAAAAATTAAAGAAAAAATAATTTGACAAAAAAACATGTATGAATAATTAAAATATAGACATTATCATCTACAAAAAATATAATTGAATACAAATGAATCATTTATAGATAAGCAAAGACATTTAGGTTAAAACATATAAATGTGTGAGGTCTACCATGTAGATCTACCAGGTAGATCTACCTGGTAGATCTACCACATAATTAAATCTTAAATTTAAATTAAAAATTAAAACAAAAATACTTTGAAATATTTTTTTCACAAATAACGAAATAAAAGACATTTAACGTCTACTAAAAATATGATCTCAGAAAAAGGCATGAATCTATAAATATCATGAATATATAGTTCATAAGGATAAGAGTTTGAGTAGATTGTTTAGGGTTGAATGGTGTAAGTTGTAGGGTTTTGAAAATTTCTAGACCAATTGTTGTTTTTGGTTTGTTATGCGATTCAATGTTCGTTTATTTGTTATCCAAACTGTAAAATGACAATAGGGCAAGCACATTGTTACAAAAAAATTTCTAAATTATTCGATTTAGTGTTTAGGGTAAAGTAGATCTACCATGTAGATCTACCAAATAATTAATTCTTAAATTTAAAATAAAAATTAAATAAAAAATAATTTGACAACGAAACCTGTATGAATAATTAAAAGATAGACATTATCATCTACAAAAAATATGATTGAATACAAATGAATCATTTATAGATAAGCAAAGACATTTAGGTTAAAACATATAAATGTGTGAGGTCTACCATGTAGATCTACCAGGTAGATCTACCACATAATTAAATCTTAAATTTAAATTAAAAATTAAAGAAAAAATAATTTGACAAAAAAACCTGTATGAATAATTAAAATATAGACATTATCATCTACAAAAACTATAATTGAATACAAATGAATCATTTATAGATAAGCAAAGACATTTAGGTTAAAACATATAAATGTGTGAGGTCTACCATGTAGATCTACCAGGTAGATCTACCTGGTAGATCTACCACATAATTAAATCTTAAATTTAAATTAAAAATTAAAGAAAAAATAATTTGACAAAAACACTTGTATGAATAATTAAAAGATAGACATTATCATCTACAAAAAATATAATTGAATACAAATGAATCATTTATAGATAAGCAAAGACATTTAGGTTAAAACATATAAATGTGTGAGGTCTACCATGTAGTAAAAAAAACCCAACTGTTCAAGAAAAATTTCAAAATATTAGATATATTGACCAAAAAAACGATTTACAAAATAACACATAATAGTAGACCTACAACGTAGATCTACGTCGTAGATCTACTACGTAGATCTACGTCGTAGACCTCAACTGAGGTCTATCCACGTGGAGGTTAGTTTTGCAATTGACCGAGAAAAATGTTTTTGACCGGAGGTCTACCGCGGAGGTCTACACCACGTGGAGGTTAGTTTTGCAATTGATCGAGAAAAATGTTTGTTGCGGTAGACCTCGTTTTGATTAGTAGACCTCTTAATTGGTCTACGGAGCAAAACGAGGTCTACCATGTAGATCTACCGCAAAAAGTAGACCTCAAAATGGTTAGTTTTCAGTTGACCCAAGTTTGACTTTCCTCTGGTAGACCTTTCCTGTAGACCTCAATTTTTTTGCGTTGACCAGATATTTTAGTAGACCTCACATGAGGTTTACCAGACCCCGTAGACCTCACCTGAGGTCTACCAGACCCCGTAGACCTCACCTGAGGTCTACCAGACCCCGTAGACCTTAACGGTAGACCTTTTTTTTTGTAGGTAGACCTAAGCCGTAGACCTCCAACAAACATTTTTCTCGATCAGTTGCAAAACTAACCTCCACGTGGAGTAGACCTCCACATCGGTCTACAGAAAAAAACATTTTTCTCGATCAATTGCAAAACTAACCTCCACGTGTAGTAGACCTAAGTGGAGGTCTACGACTAGTTTTTTTTTTTTTGCAAAGGAAATGGCAACGGTTGACCAGTAGACCTCAACTGAGGTCTACTACGTAAAGTAGACCTCAACTGAGGTCTACTAAGTCATAGTAGACCTCAACTGAGGTCTACATTGGCGGACCAAAACTGAAAATCTTAGAATTTTGGAAGAAAAGTTACATGGGCGTTGGAGAAAGGCTATTCGAGGGCTGATAACTTCGATTTAAGCCTTCAGTAACGAGCTCCGGTCGTTGCTGTAAGCTAAACAATCGGAAATGCCAAGATCCAAGATTTGAGTTTGCTTATAGAGTTTTTGGGATGAAAATGGGGAGAAAATGGAAGAATAAGAGTTTATGAGTTGAGAGAATGAGAAATGGTAGCTCAAAAGTGAATTTTCGGAGCATTAACAGCTCCAAATTGAGCGAAAATGGTGGTTGGCAATATTGATGATATGGCATTTTGGAAATTAAGTGTAGAAGATGAGGGGTATTTGGTCTTTATGCAGCTCTCGTAGACCTCTGTTGAGGTCTACCACTCGAAATAGTAATGGCATTCTCGTAAATAATTGGACAAAAAATAAAAAAAAAATTGAAGAGGTTAGTTTTGCATTTGACTTCAATTTGTGGGGTAAAAGTGAAAACAGCCCTTTTTCTTTTGCACAACTTTAGAAAGAAACTAATATTTTGATCAAACTAAAATATTTACAAAATTATATACGATTTAATTATTCAGTTCAATTAAGAACTAAATTAAATCTTTAAAGTTTGGAAACTTATTAAATCAGTTTTCCTACTCATGATTGATCATTATTTGGATTCTTTTTTATAATAGGTTTTTGAATTATTATCCGAAAATATACTCGATGTGAGTGCTTCATTTTAAAAATTTCAAACTATAGCATATGCAGAAAAAACTAATTTTGTTTTATAATATATTTTTATGTGATGATATAGTTTATTTTTGAAAAGTAAAATTAAACAAAAATGATAGGAGAATAAATTGATTTTTAAACAATTAATATAATACAATTAAAATAAAATCTTTCATATTTTACTGATTAATTGACTAATAAATTTCGTCGCCACCAAATAAGGAAATAGAAAAAAAAATTAATTAATAATTAATTTTCTGACTAAATTAATAATAAATAATTCATTCTCTAACCAAATATGAATGGCATATAATGTAATTTTTCTAGTAACATTTAGCTTAATTGAAAAACCTCTTGAGAATGAACCTAATGATGATAATAACACCTAAGAGAAAGGTTATTTTGATAATGCATTCTCTTTTAATATATTAGGGATAGCTTTAAAATTACTTAGCCTTTGCATAACAAGAAAAAGGTAACGAACATGTGAAAATAGCAGAAGTTACATTCACATTGCGACCTAAAAAAATTAGTATTTTTGTTTGTTTAATTTCTGATGAAAACTCTACACACCAAAAAATAGATAACGGAGATCTTGTTCGGTTAGTCGGGTCGAAGATAGTTCACCAGGATCTTCACCCAATGCAGATGCAACCACGTTCCTTTTCTTTTCCTGATGACATAAGAGAAAGACAAACATCACACTCACACAATTGAATAGAGTAATGTTAATACAAAGAAAAGGATCCTGTTTCATTGGAACAAAGAAATTAATATATACCTGAAGAGTCAATATTCGTTCCTCAACTGTGTCTTTGATAGTGATACGAGTCACAGTAACAGCCCGAGTTTGCCCAATACGATGAGCTCGATCAATGGCTTGATCTTCTGTTGTTGGATTCCACCAAAGATCCAATATAATCACATGACATGCAGATACCATGTTCAATCCAAGGTTTCCAGCTTTAAGAGACATTAGCATCACTTGCACCTGTTTAAAAATATTATTAACTAAACTTGGTGTAAAAGTATTTCGATGAAAACATGTAACTGGTCGTCGAACACTTACATTAGGATCTTTGTTGAATTCTTGTACAGCTATGTCTCTTGTTAGTAGAGACATTGTTCCATCTAACCTTCTGAAAGTTATACCGTTTTTGACGAAATTACGCTCGAGCAAATCAAGCATACTAGTCCACTGAGAGAACACTAATGTCTTTATTGGTAAAGACTTTGGACTTTCTTGCTTTGCAAGCAGAGGCGGCTCAAGCTTGCTTTGCTTGGGCTCAGGGTTGTTTGCAAGCGACGCAAGAGTCTCCATCACGGCTTTGATTTTCGTTGACATGAAGTCGCTTTCCAGCACAGCACGAAGAGAAGGAATGTCAGAAGAAGAATCTGGTTTCTTATATAGGTTTACAAGTTGTGGATGGTCACAAGCTTGGCGTAGTCGCAAAAGCAACACAAGAATATAGGCGTAGTGTTGGTACACAGTCCCTGCAGCAGAAAAGGCCTATATATACAAAAAAGAAGAATATCATCTTACAAGGTACATTAAATAAACATACATAGAGGATCAAGTTGCTTATTAAACTTATAGAACTTTTAGGAGAGTCACCTGGAACTCCGTTCGCGAACTTGCTTCAAGCTTCTTGTAGAAAAACGACTCGTCTGAAGTCATCTTCTTGTAGAGTGTGCAAGGTCATCTTTACAATATGCATTGTAAAATGTATTTTTAAGAAGTTGCAATTATAAAAAAGTCAAACTAATTTAGCAACCAAAAAAAAAAAAAAAAAATTTACAGGTTCTGTTAACAAAATAGTTAGACAATTAATGGTGGATTAAAAGTAAAAAAAGAAAAGGATAAAGAAGAAGAAAAATCAAATTAACAAATATATATGATTAGCTTTTATTCATTTTAATGGGCTTATCTTAATTTTAATATTTATTTAGTGGACTAAAATTATATAAAGTTTACTATATTTAATATTTATTGGAGTACAGTTGAATTAAAATTTCATAGGGGTCAATATTTTTTACTGACTAGGGTCAACTCAAAATATAGAACTAAAATAACATTGTTTTTCAAAATTTAAGGGGTGTCAATTGACCCCCCTCATTGCATACTGCCTCCGCCACTGCAAGTCTGCAACGGAGTACATTGGTCTCATTCTCCGGAACCTACGATGATGAGGTGAGGCCAAAGTCAAATTTGGTTAATGTGTTCATCTGGATAGTCCAAATCTAACTGCGAGAGAATAAACTCAAATTCAGAATCCAAGTCCAACGTAAAAAAGTAATGAAAAAACAAAACAAAAATTGAGCTTAATTAGTTAATTACTATACATAATTTGGTTAGGCCTGGCCGAATATCATCCATATCTATTTCTATCATCGTGTGTTTATGTTTATAACAAGTGCCACTACTCTATAGCTATCTCCTTATTATCGTGTGTGTTTATAATTACAAGCACTAGTACCTTATTGTGAAAAAACAAGGCATCGATTAAGATCATGATGAATTATAAAGTAAATAAAAACAGAGTTCTATACTGCTTCTCGCTGTTTGCTTCTACTCTTTTATAAAAGTTTGTTATAAATATGTTAATGTGTTGTTATATCGTTGGTTTGTTTTGCGTCACTTGTGTGTTGTGATGAAGTAATCTGCTAGATTTTTCGTTTCAAGCAAGAGATAGTTCTCAAAAACTCCAATCCTCTTGACGAAACAAATTGTCAACACTGCTTCAAACTCCAATCCTTAGAACTATGGCTTCATTTGTGTTCAATTTACCAAAGATCCAGAAACAAAATACCATATCAAGAGTACATTTAGTCCTCTTAGCCTTCTTAATCTTGTCATCTTGACCTCAAGTGGCTTTATAGTCTTAATCACCACCAACTCGTTAACAAATGTCACCAGGATGCAAGGGACCAAAAATTCTTCACGCAAACTTAGATGTTAGTGTTTGTTCATTGTTCAAACAGAAACATGAGAGTACAGTAGTAAAGGTCAATAAATAGATTACATGTATTTTCAAGGCTCTGTGACTAATCCAGAGAAAGACATGAACAAATAAATTAGGTCTTGTTTATTCTAACAGAGGCCACATTGAGGTTTTAGAAAGAGAATAAAACACTAGCTAAACTTATATCGGACAAGGAACGAGTGAGCCTATCCTCCAGCAATTTGGTTTTCAACTTTTGCAGCCCAAAGGACACACCATGTTCCTGCTCAAAAACCAAAAGCCACATCAACATCAGCCGTCCATCAATAGAGTCGGTTAAAAGAGGGTTTTACAGTAAATGGATATATCGAAAACAGCAATCAAAAGCAGATTAGTACCTTTTTAACTCCCTGTAGGAAGTGAATCAAAACCTAAATGTTAAATTTCAGTTACTGTCCATACTGCATTTGCTGGGGGGAACAATAACTAAGCAACTTCTTGAACAGAGGAACAAGAGCAACAATAGCAAGTTGGAGCTGCTCAGAGCTGTTTACGCGGATGCTTACTTGCCCTGCCCCTCTGTTGTTCAGATTAGCACGAGCAACTAGATTAGAGGAACGTCCAATAGGTACTTGAGACTGTATATTCCCTCCTATAGCAAGATCGCCATGCCAATCCATCACAGATAGTCCAAGAGTTGACAAACACTGACCAAGCGGATACTCTCTATCTCTCAACTGAGCTTCTAAACTACCACCGTAAGCAACATCTCCCCGACTAGTCATTGCCCCACCAGACATAACCATTCTGAACCGTTTGTTAGCAATCAGTTTATCTTCGACTTTCAACCCCGCAGAAACCAAATCCCCCAAAACTGTTACAGAGAGACCAGCTGCAGCTTTGTTTTTCCTTAAACTGTTAAACCTCGTTTCACTTCGAAGAGTGTAAGCCAATTCTTTTCCAGCATTTTGCATCTCAAAACCTAGGGAGGTTGATCTGCCTTCTCCATGTTTAACCGAGCTGGCCATTTCCAGCTGCACATTCGCATCTTTCTTGTCCTTTGTCACTTGGCCTGAGAAAGTTACCGGTATTTTCTCTTTAACGACAAAAAGTCGTTCCGCATTCACACCTTCGTAGCCAATATCATGATCCCACCCTTGAGTTTCCAAGACTGGCCTAACAAGCCACTGACAAGAGGAATCAAGGCACCGGTAACGGTGAGTAGGATTGTCAGAGTCAAAAGATGAAGGTAGAGATAAATCTGGCATGGGAACTGGAACAGATGCAGGTTCACTTCTCTCCTCTTCCACATTTTCACTATACCCGTTAGGCAGATCTTTGATCTCGGCAGCAAATTTCTTCAACATCTTACGTCTCTTTCTTTCCTCTTTCATCTGCCTCTTCATAAATAGTTTCTCCTGATACTCCATCTCATCGAGATATTGTTTCTTCTGAGATTTACTAAGCTTAGCCGTCTCAGCTTTGGTCAACCGCTTAAAGGGAGAAAGCTGGTCATACTCTGATTCTTCGTCATAATCTGATGATTCATCAAAATCATCTTCATCATCATACTGCTGTTCAGGAAGCTTAGCTTGTGGTCTTGATTGCAGAAACGATGAGAGGAGAAATGACAAAGGCAGAGCCTTGGACCGAGCTACAAATGGTTTCTCTGGAGTATTATCTTGTAACTTAAGAAGAGCATTTGCTTCTGCTGGAATCTTGGATGCAAATGAGAGTAACAGCAAATGAGGCTTCCACACTTGGCCATTCAGTAATACTCTCTGGCCTGCCCGATTTGTCCTGCAAGCAGAGTGGTTCTCAACTAAAGCAACAGGGTTCATGAGCCTCGTATCTCCAGCTGCTTGGCGAATGGCCTGCTGAATGACATGAGAACGTTGCGTTACAAACATGTCATAGCTAGAAGCAGTGCCATTTGGGCCATCTGGGGGAGCAGAAGCAGCATGAGTCAAACCCACAATGGCATTAAACCATATCGATGCTCCAAAAATATCAGTGAAGGTGCGCAAGAGAGGCATGTCACCAGAATTTCTGCTTTGCATATCCAACCTATCAAGATATAATACAATGTCAGGTGGATTTTTCTTGATGAAATCCCTAACAGACTTCAGGATCTTCTCGTTATTGAGTTGATCAGACCCGGATGGTAAGAGACCGGGAGTGTCAATCACCCGTACCTTAATTCCCTGAACAAAACCCTCAACATCTCGAACCCTCTTTGCACCCATCTCGAATGCATCAGTACAAATTTTCACTTCTTCAAAAATAGAATTGATCGTTGCGCTTTTACCAACCCCACTTTTACCGAGCACCATAATCGTACAAAAAAAAAATCAAGTGGATCCCAGTTGCCTCAAGCTGTTTTGCCATGGCACTGGCATGATCAAAACTAAAGGCACCAACACGGCTTCCATTTCTGCCCCTCAACTTTTCAGCCAATCCAAGCCTGTACAAAACCTGAGAAACAACGACATTATGTGGAGTTTGCCCTAATCTATGTGCAAGCCTCAAAAACTTGAACCTGATCAACTGTAGCTTCTCACGGGTCTCATCATGCTCATCCGTCTCTCCAGTGGTGGATTCCTCAGCTTGCTGAGGCTGATTGTGAAACAAATTGCCATTGAAACGAGGCTGTTGAGGAACACGTGGTACCGGTTCCAAAAGAGGAGCAGCACGACCAAGACCTGCTGGGCGAGCAGGTGGTAATGCTGCAGCATTACTTCTAGACTCTGTAGATGAAACAGAACTTGATACCTCAATTTTTCTTTCCAAACATGGGATTTCCTTAATCTCTGGACCTATATATACTTTGCTGTCTTGCTGCTTCTCAAGTTCCTTATTAGGCTGAGGACTATGTTGAACATCATGTCCTCCATTACTATTTTGAACCGTCTCGTGTTCTGTACATGTTACCCCAGGGGAGTCACTACTGTTGTGACCTTCCGTCTCTCCTTTTTCCTCGAAACTAGATTTCCCCAATGGACATGAGGTCCCAGCACGAGCTACTTGTTCAATACTATCATTCAAGGATTTCTCACCTGAAGCATTTTGGTTCACACCATTTCTTGGTGCGCCAGGCTCATTTTCCAAGCAATCCTTATTTGTTCCTTAACCTTTCCCAACCTCTTGTCCTGTTCCCATGCCAGCTGATACATCATCTTTTACCTCCCAGGTCTGGTCCCTGTTTCCTCGGAACATGCACTTATTGAGATAGCTTCAGCCACTAGTTGTTGATTCTCAGGAGAGACGATTCCATTTTCCGAAAAAGAATGTGTATTTCCGTTTTCCATACTCACATCCTCAGCCGATAAATTGGAACCATTGGAAGTAGCTTTCTCACTGTTCTCAACCACATCTAAGCTTGATTCAGTTTTACCATAAGAAATTACTCCCCTCTCATTGCTACTTGTTTCTTCAGGAGTTAAATCCTCGGCTTCGGAAGATTGAGGTTTAGGTCCCTCAAAGACTTCTTCTTCGTCATCCTTTGCTTCATCAGAAGATCCCACCAACTCATTTTTCTCTACTTGCTCATCGCTGATTCTATCCTCTGCAAGCCTCTTCTCTTCCCCATCTGACCTTTTCACAATCTCATTCCCATCTCCCATTTCTATATCACCGCAGCTACAAAACCTCCCAAAATCATATACAAAACTAAATCACGAACCATAAAGAAAACCCTAAGCTCAGAATTATCGCCAAAAATCCTAGGATCCTCGTTACTTTCCAATCCAACACACTGAATTTAATAGGAGTTAAAAAATATCTCAAAGTCAGAGGTATGTTTGTTCTTAAGAAATCCAAAAAAGTTACATGAAGAGACTAATGAAAATGAAACTCCAAAAGAGACTACAAAAATGGACAGAGACCAGCAATGGCGGAAATCTCACCTGGTGAAAGAGAGAGAGAGAAAAGGCAAAAGGCAAAAGAGAGAGAATCCCCTTTCATGGAGGCATCATCTCTTCTATCCCTCCATTTCTTAATACAATCACAAATATCCAAGTTAAATCATCTCTTGAGTCTCTCCATCTTTTAACACAATCAAATTTCTCCCTCTATTTTATTTCATTTTCGAAGTATTTAAATTTAAATCAATAAACGAATAAAGGACAACAATATCCGGAAAAAGTTGAAGTAATTACATATCCGACCACAAATTATCCGGGTCCAACGGGTTATATCCATCTCAAATCAATTATTCTCATTGTGGTTTCGGTCCCTTGGCATGTGGAAGATGTGTTTGAACTGCGGGTGAGTCTCAAACCAATTATTCTCATTATCTGTAAGAGCATGCCGTAAATCGCGGAAGGTCTCGAACACGTCCTGCAAGTAACACCTCGTCGATAGCTTTATTTTCTTACAGTACTCCGTCGGCGGAAAATACATCCTCAAAGGTCTCATTGGTTCCAGTTCCTCTTCCTCTTTCTCGTCTGAATACTGCAGAACACTTGTACCAAATATTACCTGCTTGTACTTTCATATCCACATATAGTTTTACCAAGTTCTACCAGTATTACTCTTTCATCCAACAAACACGAAATGAGAGTTAAACGAGGAACTAATCAATCCTGAGACTCTTCAATCCTCAACAAACACGAAATGCGAGTTAAACAAACCCGGAATCAGATATAGACTAACGATCATAAACTAGAGAACTCACTCAAATCAACCAAACCATCCAATTCAACATTTTCCCTAATTCAGTTGTTCTTGATTCTCAAAGTACTTACGCTTGAATTGGTGTCACTCAAACTTTGACTCCCTCCGTCACTCCCGTTATCATCTCCACCTCCACTCGGAGGGTCTCTCAAACTTTCACTTCGTTCGTCATCTGCGTTCTCTTTCTCACCTCCGTCGCTCCCGGCATCATCTGCACCTCCATTCGGAGGGTCTCTCAAACTTTCACTTCTATTTTTCTCAAAGTTCTCTTCCTCACCTCCGCTCTCGTTATCATCGAGTGCATCTCCAGGAGCTGGTTGGTCTTCCGCGCCGATCTCGGGTGGCTCCGATTCGACATCTTTTGCTCTCGATTTTTCTTGCAACAAGATTTTCTCGAGATTTCTCGTAAGTACCATCTTCTTCGTTTTCTAATATCTCGTTGAATTCTCTCTTCGATTTCGAATTTCAAATTGAGAGGAGAAAAATAAGAAGAGAACGCGAGAGAAGAACTGAAACGGAAGAAACACGATTTTTATTTAAATTATGTTACCCGATTTGAGATAGATATAATCCGTTGGACCCGGATAATTCGTGGTCGGATATATAATTATTTCAACTTTTTCTGGATATTGTTATCCTTTACTCGTTTCTTGATTTAAATTTAAATGTTTCGGAAATGAAATAAAATAGAGAAAGAAATGAGATTGTGTTAAGATGCAGGTACTCAAGAGATGATTTCTCCCCTTCATGCGCTTTATTTTTCGCCTTTTACTCGCCTGCGACAGAGCAACTACGACGGGAAGGAGGAGATAAGAGACTTAATGGACGGTGTGATTTGGGCCAAGGCCTTTTATTTGGGCTGCAAATGGGAAATCGGCCGATTGGGCCCTGAACTCAGGCCAGAGGTGCGAATCTATACCCAAACAATTTAGGTGTGCGATATGATACCCAAACTATACAACACCCGACTTTGCCCACCTAAACTTTTCCACATCTGGCAAAATCCAGCCTTGACCAGAACCCCGTAAGTCAACCTTCGAACGCCGTTAGACGGAGGTGACTCAGCTGCCAGCTCACCCGACCCGTTGGAATAACGTCAAAACGACGTCGTTTCGTGTTTTCGATAACGGATATCGAATTGCCGGTTTTGGATTCTGATTTCCGGTTTGAACCCGGTTTACCAAAATCGAACCGATAATTGCAAAACACGAAACGACGTCGTTTTGTTTCACTTCTTTAAACTCGAGCATTTCCCTCTTTCCCTCTCCTTTACGACGACCTAAATCCCTAAATCGATTTGGGGAAAAAACGAAGGAAAGGGTTTCGGATCTCGACAATTCCGTGTAGTTCGTGAGGGGATTTCTTCGATTAATCTACTGATCGAAGGAATTTTGGCCTTTGCGTTGTGTTTCTTTGTGAGAGTGGATTCGATTCCTCGTTGAAAATGAGGTAAGAGTAAAAAATTGTTGAACTTTTTCGATTTTTTTAATAAGGATGCGAATTGTTTAATCGGTGGTGGGAATTTTTTAATGGTTTCGAATTGTTTAATCGTTGTTGTAGTGAAAGCGATGCCAGCGATGCCACATTCATCATATACTATGGTGGGAAGTTTGAGAGGAAAGAAAATGGCATCGTTGCTTACGTTGGTGGCTCCGTTCAAGAGCATATCGCACCGGCGAGAGAATTGTTCAACGGTTTACCGGAGAGTTTGTACAAGCAAAGAGTGTGGTACAAATTGCCATATGAAGGAACGAGTGAGCTAAATATTTTGTGCGAGGGTATTGATAGTTTTGAAAGGATGTGTGAAGCAGCTAAGTGGACTACTATGGTAGAAGTCTATATGGAACGTGATGAAGATTGGGAAGATAATGAGGAAGGAAGAGAGGCTGCAAATGATGCAGAGAGAGAGGCTGCAAATGACGAAGAAAGAGACGATTCAAATGATGCAGAGAGAGAGGCTGGAAATGAGGCTGCAGAGAGAGACAATGCACATGAGTTGTGCGCAGAAGAGGTTCGGGTTAACGAAGTGGTTGCTGATTTTGTTGATGAGGAGGAGAATGATGACTACCTACGAACTCCTCCTGTATCAGACGATGAAGGAGCAGAAATCCAGAGCTGTGGTTATGATAGGTGGAGAAAAGGAAGTGGAGAAATCAAAATTGTAGCGTTGCTTTCTTCAAGACTCATTCACAATGTGAGGAAGCACTCAACAACTTTTCTGAGTCCTACAATAGTACCCTTGAAAAGGCAAGAGCAATGCCACTGATTCAGAGTTTGGAGACCATGAGGAGACAAGCTATGGTGAGGATAGCGGTCAGAAGGAAGAAAGCGGAGAAGCTTAAGGGGAAACACACTGAAAAAGTGGGTCTTGTTATCGCAGTTGAAGACAAAAAGGTTAAGAAGCTGAGAACAATCCCTGGACGTCCTAACTTGTTTGAAGTGATAGAGAAAGGTCATGGGCACAAAGTCGACATGAAGGCAAAGACATGTCAATGCAGAAGATGGGATTTGACAGGGATTCCATGCCGTCATGCGTTGCGTGTCGTTTTTGACAACCCGAGATCATACAATATAGAAGACTTGATCTCCGATTGCTATTTGGTTTCTAAGTTGCAGATCCAATACTTGGAGTCTATTGGACCAGTCAATGGGATGAAATTTTGGTCAGAGAGTGGAGAATCACGACTTGAGGGGAAACCAAGAGAGGTTCAAAAGGGAAGGAAAAAAAATCCAGAGAAACGGATGAAGGCTATTACCGAGTCACCAACCAAAGGAAAAAAGGTGACCAACCATGGCCGAGACATGCATTGTTACCGTTGTGGACTTCCAGCCCATAACGCACTGAAATGTCCTAACGGGGGTGTCCCACCTAAGGCAAGGCCGCCAAAGAAAAAAAAAACCAGCAACATTTCAACTGAAACTGAAGTGGTGGAATCTCAGAACATTGCAGGTCCTAGTCAACCAAGTCAACCAAGTCAGACATCAACGCCACCTTACTTAGGAGAATGGGAAAGGTACATGTTCTAATGTGAGGATGTTTAGTTCTCTTTCTGAGTGATGTTTAGTTCTCTTTATTACATGGTTTTATGTGTTATGATGATTGTGTCTGACTTGTATGTTATGTTTTTTGATGCTTTTGTGTAACAGGTGGCCGTGAAGAACACTTGTTTGTCATGAAGAACACTTGTTTTTTAATGCTTTTGTGTTATGATGATATGAGACTTGTGAGTCTGTTCTGTTTTTGTTGTTAGACTGGCTTTTTCTGTGTTATGATGATATGAGACTTGTTGTTTCCTCTCTTGACTCTCTTTGTTGTGTTAAACACATTGTTTATTAAGGATGTTATGTTTGATATTTGGGTTAGCATAAACTTGACATTGAAATGTTACAAAAACATTGGAATGTTACCAAAAACAGGGAAATCTTACATAGGATTAACAACACAATACATCACAATTTTACATTAAACTTACTCGTGAAAGAGCAATGCCGCAAATAAGTCTGAAAACTTAAAAAGTTTACAAAGCCGCAAACAGAGTTTGAGTCTCCATTACCAAAACAAGAACATAAAGGTACAAAACACAACAACAACAAACAACATTATGCAGTCTTAGAGGACCACAAAGCTTCAATCTTATCTCGCTGATTTTGCATGATTTCTCGTGCCTCTAGCAACTGGTGATGGAAGCCCGCAGTCGCAAACAACCCCATGGCTCTGGATCTCCGACGACGACGCGGCAGACATGTTCGTCGTCTCTCTCTGTAAATCTCAATCGAAGAAAACCTAAATCGAAGATGAATCGAAGAAATCCCCAAATCGATTTAGGTCTCTCGTAAAGGAGAGGGAAAGAAGATGATGTGCTCGAGTTTAAAGAAAGAAATAAAACGACGCCGTTTCGTGTTCGGTTCAATTTTACTAAACCGGGTTCAAACCGGAAATCAGAATCATAACCGGCAATTCGATTTCCGTTATCGAAAACACGAAACGACGTCGTTTTAACATTATTTCAACGGGTCGGATGAGCTGGCAGCTGAGTCACCTCCGTCTAACGGCGTTCGAAGGTTGACTGACGGGGTTCTGGTCAAGGCTGGATTTTGCCAGATGTGGAAAAGTTTAGGTGGGCAAAGTCGGGTTTTGTATAGTTTGGGTATCATGTCGCACACCTAAATTGTTTGGGTATCGATTCGCACCTCTGGCCTGAGTTCAGGGCCTAATCGGCCGTTTCCCCGGCTGCAAATTCATGTCGCCCATTTTACGTTCACGACAGCCGCTAAACTTCTGTGCTTCTTTGGAGCTATTCACCTGTCTTTTTCCACAGACGGTAGGTTAGTGAAGATCTTATTAATTATAAGAAATGTAACTTTACAATTCAATTTGAAATTACTAAAATAAAATCTGGTTACATATCAAATATTTTCACATGATTATATTCTTTTCAATTGATTCAGAATAGAGCTTGACTCACATTGGCAGTATCCACCTTTTGGGAGGATAGAGAAGAAAATAGGAAACAAGGTATAATTTTATAATAAAGATATGTAAAAAGAAAAGGAAATGAATGACCAAATTCACAACAAGGACATTTCTGTCATTCTATGTAACAAGAAGAGATGACCATTTTTCCCCCTGAAACTGAAGCTAAAAAAACTTCACTGTCTTCTTCATCCATTTGCGTCCCAAGCAACTTTCACACTTGACATAAAAGTCGTCTTTGGTTTCCTTCTTCCACAGACTACCGAGGAACTCTCTTGCGGCTCAGTATCTCTTGTTCCTTGAGACGGTGTTGGAACCGAGCAAGCCGGGATTGAAGACTCACAAGCCCGGCTGCTTTACGGGACAACACAAAGCTCAGTTGCGTCACATAGTTCTCTATCATGCTTCCTGGTTGGTCCACCTCCGCTAGAAGTTTCATTTCCTGATTACGAAAAAACAAAAACACAATTAAACGACGCGATTTATAATCTACAATCGCGTATTCATTTAGGTATGTTTACTTTACTTACCTCGCGAACAATATCCATTGTATCCTCGATTTCTTTTCTGTGTGCTGCAATCAGAGCTTCTTCTTCCTGAAAGTCATGCGGTGGTTACTAATAAAATATGATCACTTGCTACCATTGCTTACAAATCAATTCAATTTCACACGCTCATCTTATTGTTTAAGAGGATTAAGCGAGCATTTTACCTCAAGCAGTGCATCAATGTTGTCATCAAGCGAAGGGTCGGTTTCATACTGCCTTGAAGCAGCTTCACTTGTGTTCTGTCTAAAGTTTGTCAGGGTAGGGATATCGGATGACCTGACATCTCTTTTAGACAAGTTCTGTTGTCTATCTGGTTTTTCTTCCCGCAACCCTTTTCCACGAGGTGGTGACACTTTCTTCACTTTCTCTTCACGGTCTGAAGTTTCTTGGGGATATGAAGACAAGTGGTTCCTCTGACTAGTGGAGCCACCAAAAGAATTATTCGTCTCAGATCTTCCCCTGTCCATTGAGATTGATGGGATTCCACTTTCTTCTCGATAATTTGTAGGCTGTCTGAAGTCAGTACTCGAAGTAGTGTAGCTTTCTTTCTCGACCCTTCTCCCAGTTTCCTGCACATTCACTTCCTGTGGAGGCTCGAAGACATCTTCTACATCATTTGAGCCGAAGAAAGCATCCTTATTAACCGGAGGCATTGAATTGGCGGTTTGATCTTTCTTGCTATTTCCACTTTTAGATAGACTTTTTACCCTGTTTATTCGGTAAATAACCAACAGGTTAAGAAAAAATGAAAACTGAGAATTTCTTTCAAGGGAGGCTATAATTTGTACAAAAACATACCGATCAGCATATCTTAAGGTATTGAGGGTATGTTCACACGATCCTGCATTCGGAGAGATGCAAGATATCATCACTGTTCTTGAGTTTCCAACAAATGAGTCTCGAAGCACTTCAGTGAGTTTGCTTCCACGAAATGGTATATGTAGCTGGTCATTGTCCAGTGCACGTATACATTCCTTAAGAGCCAAGAGACTCTTATTGATTTCTGCGCCTTCAATCCTAAGCAAAAAAAAAATCCACCGATAAAACTAAAATTTCAGATCAAGAGAGAGTGGTGGTGGTCCTAAAGTAAAATGGTAGCAACATAGTGCCAACTCCATCAATACACACAAGTCCAGAAGGAGGCATAAAACGCATTAGTGGTAGGTCAATAAAGAGCATCCTTACCTTGTCTGGCGGTCATTGTCTGTGGTGTCCGCACCTCTTTCACTGCCAGCAAGGTCAATGAAGGAAATCTTCCCAACAACTTTCCCACGCAATTCATTGGCATCATTGTTGTTACGTCTTGTTTCTTTTACCTCTACATGCTTCTTTACAACAAGCTGTAAGATAGCATGTGATCTAGAAGATTCCTCATTTGCTCCAGTTGACCCTGTGCTCCTTTCAGCATTACCTTTCTCGATAAAATCCTTTACAATTTGAACATCTGACACTTCATACTCTTGCAGGCCAACAATGCAAACTTGTTGTCTACCATCTTCTCGCATGCAAAGCTTCCTGCTCGACAATAACTGATTGATTTAGACAACTCAAAACATACATTTGCAAAAGTGGACAACAGTGAAAGTATGGAGACTGAAATGATTAAAAGTGCCAATGTTTACAATTTAATGACATCAAAATAACATTTCTAAGCTAGAGTATGCGTGATCAATGTATATGCCAAAATAAAAGAAAACAGAGAGCCTCTCAGCAAATATGACATTTAAAAGAAATGGAATAAAAAAGAAAGAACACTAACTTTCTCTCACTAAGAAGATCGAACAGCTTTCCACCATATATCTCAAAATAGCTGAGCCACAATTTAAACCTCTGATTGATATATACTGGTTGACGCAACAACCTCATAAGATCTTCAACAGCTCTTATGGGTAGTGGTTTCATTGTGAATGTCTTACCACTACCTGAAAAAAGCAAAAAATCATCAGCGCGGGCCATGAAAGCAAGAAACTATTATCATTATTATCATCTAATACTTTCCCAGTGAACACTAATGCCATTCCATACCTGTTTGACCATATGCAAAGCATGTAGCTTTAGTTCTCTGGAAAATAATGGGAATTATCGGCTCAATTGTGGCCCGATACACCTGTTTAAGGGAACAACAAGTCAACAGACAATTTCAAAGCAGAGTAAAGCTTTGGAAAATCTACAAATTTAAGTGTATCCATTCATCAATCCAATCTGGACTAAAAAGGCGGGACAACCGCACTGCTGATCTAGTTTGTAGGTCAATAAGGTATGTCGATCTTGATATAATTCATAAATCTATCACAGCTTAAGGTTGCATCATGCACTCCTGCTAAGATTTCCTATGGAATCCAACGTTTGAATTATTGAATTACCTCGTCATTTGAAACATCCTCATCTAAAACAGCATCAAAGCAGAACTCATGCTTTTCCACATAAGCAGTCAAATCCACCTGCATCAACAAGATTACGATTCATTCAACATTAGAAAACCAAATATTAAATGAAAAGAATATATGACCTTTAATAGCAGGATGCCATCGTTCAGTTGTTCAACTGAATCATGGATGCCATTGTTATCTTCTATGAAGAATATACACAAACCTTCAGCTTGGGCTCATGGACAGTCAAAGAATTATCAGAAACCGTCACAACATCTTCCTCCTTTCTAGCTGTTTCTTTCTTATTCAGGGGTCTTTTCCTTACCTAAAGACAAAAAACAACGGTTTCCCAATGATTCCTAGCCATAATGCATGTTGCTTCTGAACAATCATGCAGTAAAGAAACAGGTTAGTGCTCAGGCGAATGCCTTACCACTACTTTGATCTTAGCTACACTGTTATTTTCTTTTTCACTCTTGGGCAATGAACCCAAAGGTTCAGCATCTGTTTGTTGCCGTTGTTGACGATTAGCAGGCAAATTAAAGTCTTCTTCAAATTCTTTATTCACACTAGGCATGAAAGGTGACGGCTCAAAGGGTTCGGTAATCATTTGCTGCAAAATGACAGGGAAATGACATTACAAAAGCAATGAATTGATAACTTTCACATGGATAATCACTTTCCTTAAGAACTAACAAATGCAAGGGGCATTTTCGCACGAATCTTTTCTAATGACAACAAGACCAAAACTGTCATATCTCGCTCAATCAAAAGTTGTCTAACCGAAGTCTCGTAGATAGACTGCATGCGCACCAAGCTAATGGATTAGGTGGGACTCAATATGACAATGTAAGATTGGCAGTAACAGTATTAATAACCGAGACATAACTCAAGAACAGACAATCTGATGGTGAAAATTATCATCTTTCTGTTCTCTGTGGGCAACTGGGCTTTACAATGAATAATCTATGCACTAGTTCTTCTTCCAAACGTACCTCAGATAGGAGCTCTGTATCATCCATTGCATGAAGATCCAATAATCCAGCTCCAAAATCACCTCTGAACTCAGGAGAAAAAAATCCTTCCGAAGAGGGCATAGATGCTGATGTCTGAGCAGTTGGTGTATATGATTCAGAAGTCGATTCCCCGTTAAAGTTGAGATTCCTCATAAGTTTGAAAAGTCTTTGTTTCTCTTCAGCAGTCTGCGCTCCATAACCCTAGCAGATACAGCAAACACCACAAAGCAGGCTTCAGATATCAGAACCCCGTTCACACAAAAAAAAAAAAAAAAAGAATAGCTGAGCCACAAAGTTTCTATAGCAAAGAAAGTGACCAATCGAAGAAGCACCCTGCAACAAGCATCTAATCAAATTCACATGGGTGGCCACAAATATTCCAAGCTCTACTTGAGATACGTTATGACTAATATCCAAAACAGGGTTACAATCCTACATTCGAACTTCAGTTGGCTATCAGCGTCTAATTCAAAATTGGCATACTTTACCAGCTAGAGTAGAATACAGCCGGAAAACTAAAGGCATGCAAGTTACTGGAAGAGCGTAGAATCACGGAAAGTAAGTACCTGCATGAGAAGGTTTGGGAGAAGACGCTGATCATTGCCTGTGGAAGCAACTGGAGACGCCAGATGCTGCAAGCCAGCGGATTGGAGCCACCGTGCCATGACAGCATCTCCTGCGTCATTTGTGGGTCCCCCATCGTATAGCGCCGTCGCAGCCGCAGCATTGCTCTGCTGCATCTGGCCGCCCATGTGGCGCTGCGATCTTCTTTGAGGAGCCAACTTCGGAGATCTGTAGAACAACTATTCATCCAAACAAAATCAGAATCCCACATATGTTACCGAAATGAGTTTTAATCGAAAGTCCGATTCCAACTACAAAATCGCTGATGCAAATAGCAATCGAAGGAAACTCACAATGTGGAGAGAATTCGGATTCAACGCAAAACATGAAAGCGGAAGAGCACAGCAGCAACTCGTTTCACTTCCTTCGAATCTGAAATTCGACAAGTGAATTGCATCAGAGAAACGGAGGAGAAGATCAACATAACCCCCACAGGTCTACAGTACAAAAGGAGAACAAAAAGACGGAAGTAATCATTACCAGAGAGAAACAAAGACACGCAACGATTGGATAAGAGATCTGTGATCTAAAATTTTCCCAATATACAATCAGATCCGACGGAGAAAAAAACCCTATTCGAGACGCATCATTTGGCGTCGGAGAGAGAGAGATAGAGAGAACAAGCTCTCTGTTCAAAATTTTCGTCTTCTATTGCGTATGGCCGTAAGCGACGTTAGGCGCAGAGAGAGAGAGAGAGAGAGAGAGAGAGGCGTTGAAGAAGATTTGACAAAGTGTTCAGACACTAGAAAATAAATAAATTAAAAAGTTGAAGCATTTAAAAAAACTTAAAAGTGACAGTTAGAACCCCCTTTAATTTCAGAAACATTCACCGATTTTTCCTACTTTTGTAAATTGTACTATCTAGTCCACAGCATTTGAAACAAGTTCACACGATCTCCTATGGAACGGGCCTGGATATTTTCAATATGCTGTCTTTTATGTTTTGAGGAATCATATGCATAAATTGCTAATTTTGTATTCTACGATAGTGTTTAAATCTGTGTAGTATTACTAGTATATCAGTTTTATTTGCTGAGATCATGACACAGTGCCATGGTGATTTAAGAAACAGTAGATGTTATCACCTTGAGTCATACTTATTTGAAAAAACTGCATAAAACCAATAGGTTTTAACTTGTAAAAGTCATGGTGGATCAAATAAGCTATGTGCATTGATCCATCTATTAGATATAGATCCATATATAGTTATTTAAGGATATTGGTTTGAATCTATCAGAGGAAAGTGACTTGAGTTTTCTTCTACTTTTTTTCCTCGACATGAATGCCACAACTTTTGGAATTTTAGTACATGACAATGATTTAATCTAAATATCACTATTCTTATTTTACTTGTTAAATTTAATTTTTTGCTGGCCCATGTAATTTTTTGAAAACTATTATTCATGTAGTTTTGGTTGAATTTCTTTTTTTTTAAAATGTTTAGAATAGATTTATGAATATATTTTTGAATGTCTCACTGTGTATTAAAAAAGCTACCATACGTGTGTGTATTGTATAATCCAATATAATATACGAGAACAAAAATATGCAAAAGCAATAGAAGTGGGGCAACACAGGTTGTGTGTTACTTCTTTTTGAATCAAAAAGCTTTTGCTTTAGCCTAAAGCATTTCGATCTAAAGGATTTCTGATTTTAAGCATAAACAAACACTATGCAAGGATTTTCCTTTATTTATCCGTCCTAACCATTTTTATTTATGTTTGTTAAGGGTTTGCTGGTTCTAACAAATTGGTCCAAGTGTATACACCTCAAGATAGAAGGCAATACTACGTAATACCGGCCGGAATTGATACAGTAATTTGTTAAAAGTTATAGGCTTATAGCTAAAAACGAAGGGAACAAGAGACTTTGAAGAAGATAATGACTTTAAATACATTAGCAACTTCAAACCGACCAAATCACGTTCTTTTTACTTGAGACACAATACGTACCAACGCATTTTTGTTGTCCTCTCCTCCGACTTTTTAATTTATTAATGAGCGATTCACGGAGCTTATAAACTCACTTCTATATCTTAGAATAGCAAAACTTTTTTCAATTTATGGCTTCAAAGCCTTCAATCATCGTCGAATTTAAGCATATGATACGTTGACTGTAAAAATAAAACAACACGAGGTACGACCACAGTTGCGATTTGTTGCACAACTTAAACCGAGAGGACAGAGCTCTAACATGGAGATTCCATTCCACACGTGGGATGTGAATATCCATCATAAGGAGCAGAGACATACAGAGAGGACAACACGCCTGTGATGATGTCTCTCTTGCCACTTTTTTCTTCTTTATAAGGATATAATACCTATTTAAATAAAAAGTGAGTGGGATCGTAACAAAGCATATTCCATTAGGGAAAGGAATTATTTTCCACCAACACAATCATTGTGATTCATAGAGATCTGAATCAAAGATTGTCTGAATTTATAAGCCTGCCTCGATAGGCGTGATGTGTTTGGAAACCAGGCATAAATTTAGATAAAGCAAACCAAACTGAAGAACACATAATAATAAACGACCAAAACTCAGCTAATAGTAATTGATAAACCGTCGTATTCGGATCAAATAACTTAATAATCTTCCAACACAGAAGAGAAGAAGAAGAAGAAGAAAGAAAAGCAAGCTGGTAGGAGATAATGTTAATAGGGGACGAAGAAAGAGAAGACAAAATAGAGAAAGATAAACTTAGGAAGTCGCTGCGACCGACCACAGTGACCGGAGTGCTTCTAACTCAGCACTTGATCTCCTTCAATCCATGTGCGAAGTACAAAAAGGTTGGGTTGGTTGCACCTTCCTTGTAGTAAGCAAAGACCAAACTGCTGTCATCGTGCATCCCCTCTCCGACAAAGCTATAGTTTGCATCAAAACAACAAATGAGAAATTTTTTCTCAGATTAAAAAGAGGTGCTAATGAAAGATTGGAGAAACTTACAATTGGAGGTCACTGAGCTTGGGGAGCAAGTACTTGGTAGCTCCCTCAATACCCTTCTTGAAGGCTGCTTGCTCTTCTTCGTTGAGCTTGGGTGTCAAAAGCTTTATGTACTTCTTAATATAACCAATGAAGTCCTTCTTGGTAAAAGTTGGTTGCTCCTAAAAAAACAAAAAATTGAATTAAGTATCAACAAAGACAACAATGTCGAGTAGCAGATTATATAGTGATGTAAGACGAAAACCAACCTGAAGTCTGAAGGTGTCAACAATGTCAACAACCTTAACAGCTGAGTCATCAACACCCTCATCCTCACCATCGCCTTCAGCTGATGGATTGGCACCAATGTTCACATCCACAGATCCCAAGGTGGTCCACTGTTTATATATAGCAGAGAGAGAATAAAACCCAATGAGAACAGGAATCAAACAAATTCAGAACAAAGCTTAAAAAGAAGATGGTTACCTTTCCTTCTACTTCCCAGAGAACTCCATTCTCAATCTCCTTGTAAGGGAAAGAGTCAGACAGAAGCTCATCACCTGAAATCAACAGACCAGAATCTTGAGTAATTATTCATTCTAAGATCCCCCAGCTGAAATCAATCATTCTAAACAATAGAAAGAACAATTAACATCACATCTAAATTCGACAAGGACATTCATAAACTTAATCAATCACAGATCTAACCCCATCACGGAAACAATAAACTACAATCCTCACTAATAGGATTAGAATTATCGATGCGGAGGGCGGCCAACTGACGATAAAAACCTAAGATGCGATCACAGATCTAACGAAAAATCTCAACTCGAGATCATGATTAAGCACGATTGCTAGATAACACGATTAATAACGAGAAGAAAGAGTTGATTAAAGCTTACCGGTGAGACGATCCTGGTACACCAACATGGTCGCTTATTGAGTTTTTTTCTCTCTCCGATGGAAGGGAATAAGGAGAATAATTGAGGTTGCGGGAGAGAGACGCAGCGACCAAGGGATTAAAACGAGGCTATTAACTTTGTTATTTATACTCAATTCTAGCGAGGGTTTTCGCTGGGGCATGAAACACAGGAAACAAAACTCCCATTAGGTAAATTACCTTTTTAGGCTTTGCTATTTTCCAAATTTCTAATGCTACCCCTTACCTGAGAAAAAAAAAAAAAGTAAATCGGACCGAACGCTTTACGGGTCTGGTTCGGGCAAACGGGTGGGGATTTGACTATAAAGGGTTACGTATAAATAGCGTCCGATTTCTTATTCGGGTCGGATAATCTATTTCCCTCTCTCGCTCTGATTCCGTGTAAAACCCTAACCGACGATGACAAATTTGACGACGGAGATCGAACCCCAGTCACTGAAAAAGCTCAGTCTCAAATCTGTGAAACGAGCTCTGGATCTTTTCTCCCCCGTCCGTGACCAATTCGCTCCGCCTGATTCAGAAAGGTTAAACCCCTGTTTCGCTTTGCAATCTCCTTGTTTCTCCAACTCTTTCAGAAATTTAATGTATTGACGATTATTCTTCTTCTCTGTTTTTTTCCCCCTTGTCTCGCAGCAAAAGAATTCGATTCTGTCATAAGGTAAAGGAAGATCTTTTGCTAGTTTTTGTTGATTTTTCTTCTCTTCTTGTGTTTGTTAGATTTTTATACTGGATAGCAAGTTTCTGAGATGTTGAACCTGGGAGATGAGTGTCAATTCATGTATTGTTCACTGTTCAGTAGAAAGAATGGATTTTTTAGAGTTATTGTTAATGAGATCAATTCATCTACTGTTCATACTTTCAGCGTCCATTCATTGTTAATGACTTAAGAGAGGTTTCTTGTGTAGGTTGAAGTTGCATTCGGAGGTGTAGAAACCGTTAGTAAGCCTACACGTCGGGCTGACCATAACAATGAAAAGATAGCTCCTTCGAACGCTCTTGCCCTTCCAGGTGAGACCAAATTAGCTTCCACTTTTCTGGTTTTCCTTTCATTCGTTTTCTCACACCAATGTCTAATTCGTAAATCTGTAAGTAGGATTGGAAAATAAGCTTTGAGTGATGTATGCTGTTACCATGTATTTACTCGATGATTTCTGCAGGTCCAGAAGGGTCCAAGGAACTTCAAAATGGTGCAACAGAGAAAGCTTTAGTTGTTGGTCCAACTTTACCATCAAGAAGGTTGTGAGTTTTCCTATTCCTTTGGAATGTTACTAATCCACGAAGTTCATATATGCAACTATACTCTTTAAGTATGTTTTTTGCTGGTATGCCTTTGTGATTGATGCTGATAGTTATCGATTCTTGAATTGAAGGAACAACACTGGTCACGCAGGCAAAAGCACTGCCATTCTTCCTGCATCTGGATCTTCATCTGAAAGGTTTTCTATCTCATCCTTTTCGCCTTTTATTAGCTCTCTATATAATGACACTATATCTAGCTAGATTGCGATACTTAGGTTGTACATAGTCATAGAATTTGGCCATATTAGTATAACCTTAAATACATGTAGCTTGTATCCAGGCGCCCGTTTCTCATTATTTGTCGATCTTTACCTATGTGCTACAGAAATCTGTCAACTGCTGCTTTAATGGAGAGAATACCAAGTAGATGGCCTCGTCCAGAGTGGCATGCACCATGGAAGACTTACAGGGTAAGATCTTTGATACAGTTGCATTTCTGCATATAAGTGGAACATTTAGGTCTTCGTAGGCCATTTGTTGGCCTCCGGAGAGTACTCAATGTTCATTTGAGCTGACGTATTTGTTTTGTTTTATTTTAACAGGTGATCCAGGGACACTTGGGTTGGGTTAGATCTGTTGCATTTGACCCAAGTAATGAATGGTTTTGCACTGGTTCAGCTGATCGTACCATTAAGGTAACCGATGGCTCTTAATTGGATTTCCACTTCATTTCCCTTTTTAACCATTCTTGATGTATCACTTACCTATATCTCAGAAGTTTACCTTCCTTTTCATCCTGTGGGATTTCAAGTGCAACTTTACCGTTTGTAGCAATTGTGGTTTCATTACACTTGCTGAATTGCTTATTTTATTTGGCTCATGTTCACTAGATATGGGATGTAGCGACTGGAGTTTTGAAGCTCACACTTACTGGACATATTGGGCAAGTACGAGGTGAGCCTTTTTCATTCTTATTCCCATCCTTTTTGGTAATGTATCAATAACTCTTGCAGAAAGTTGCAAGCTTCGACTTTTTAATATTTGTTTGATTATTGTTTCACAGGCCTTGCTGTAAGCAATAGACATACCTATATGTTCTCTGCTGGTGATGACAAGCAAGTCAAATGCTGGGACCTTGAGCACAATAAGGTTTAAACTCGATGATGGACTTTCATTTCATCTGTAAATGAATTATTCTCTTCCTGATCTGAATTTCTTATGTGCATTTTTTTATGAACTTGGCTTGGATAGGTTATCCGATCTTATCATGGTCATTTGCATGGCGTCTACTGTTTAGCTCTTCATCCGACTTTGGATGTTTTACTAACCGGAGGGCGAGACTCTGTCTGCAGGGTAAGAAATTTACTGAAAAGATGTATCATGTGTTTATAAGCATATGTATTAGTTCAATTTTTGCTTTCTCTGAGTCTGTTGTTAAACAAAAATTCTTTTTCTTGCTTATAGGTATGGGATATCCGTACGAAGATGCAAATTTTTGCACTCTCGGGACATGACAGTGACGTTTTTTCCGTTATCACCCGTCCAACTGTACGCAGCTTTTGATCTTCTCTTTATTCAATCACATAATTTACTTATTTGTACTGCAATTTTATGCTCATATAGTCATGTGTGTAATGTTGGGGTATGGAGCTGATGGTGTGTAATGTTGCAGGACCCACAAGTTATTACCGGATCTGCAGATTCAACCATTAAATTCTGGGACCTCCGATATGGTACACTTAACATTTAATTTTAACCATTTTTTTGGTCTTTGAGCTTTTCTTTCGTTGCAAGGTTGGACTAACAAAGACATTATTTGATATGATTAATCAGGCAGGACAATGACGACGCTAACGCATCATAAGCATAATGTCCGAGCAATGGCTCTCCATCCGAAAGAGTAATTGTCTTGCTTTTTCAACCTTAGAGTTGTGCATGATAATAATGCATCAGTCTTTTAATGTTATCTTTCTGTCTCGTTCAGGAATGCTTTTGTTTCTGCATCAGCTGACAACATCAAGAAATTTAGCCTTCCTAGGGGAGAGTTCTGCCACAACATGCTGTAAGTTTCTGAAATACTTGTAATTAGTTCTTGGATCATCATCATACCTAGTTTCCTTTGAGTCTTGATCCATTCTCTTACGTCTCCCGCTGCAAAGAATAAGGAAATATCATTGATTTCAAATTAACAACTTTAGTTTTCGGTTGTGTTTCTAATGTTTATCTTGAACCATGGAGCAGCTCTCAGCAAAGAGCCACAATTAACGCAGTGGCTGTGAACGAGGATGGAGTAATGGTCACCGGAGGTATTAACTCGTTTCCAAATCTCTTTCTTTGATAGTAATAACTGGATAAAACACTGATACTTTTGCCCCTCTTTATTTTATTAAAATATTCCCATCGTTGTATCATTGAAGGTGATTCTGGAGGCTTATGGTTCTGGGACTGGAAGAGTGGTCACAATTTCCAGCAAGCAGGAACTATTGTACAGCCTGGTATGATCTCATTCTGTTTCTTAATCCTTTGCTCTTGTGTTTCTTGAAAGGTTTTAAATATAGTCTCTATGTGATCGGTCTTTGTTAAGATCTTATTATATAAGTCTCAAGAGGTTTCAAAGAGTAGTAATGGGATGAGGCCTTATATGATCTATTGTTTACATGTTTTTTTCAGGTTCGCTGGAGTGTGAAGCTGGTATATATGCAGCGTGTTACGATCAGACGGGAACAAGGTTGGTAACGTGTGAGGCAGACAAGACAATAAAGATGTGGAAGGAAGATGAGAATGCGACTCCTGAAACTCATCCTCTTAACTTCAAACCTCCCAAAGTTATCAGACGCTTCTAAAGACTCTCCCTCAGACCTCTCTAATTATCTCAAACTCAAGTCAGACTAATCATTAATCTCACCAGAATCTGGTCTATGTGATATATTTTTAATTTACCAGTTTCTTAAGAAAAAGAAAAAACAGCACTGTAATTTCTTTGTTTATTGTAGTTTTAATACATTTCTAATGGGGGGACTCCCCTTTTAAAATAGCCTCGTAACGAGCAGCGAGAACAAGTTCAGCCTTACGGTTATCAAAACCTCACATTTCCTAAGTCTTGTCTTACTATTACCATCTACTTGAGTTTCGTAGTTACTATTACTAAACTCCCGAGTTGCTTTCTTAGGATTTTGTGGTGTCTATCAATCGATTCTTGAACAATTACCGTTACCATGAGGGCAACTTGATCGCGATACGACTAATCGCACTGTGGATGGATCTTTTGTGGTCCCTTGGAGATTGGTAGAGTTCATTCCTAAGTTACATTCACATTTACGTATGAGATAACTCTTTGTTATGGCTACAAAACGAACGATCCAACTCAAAGTCGAAGTTAAAAATAGGTTCAATGGACCAATCTAGCTACAACATAAGATGGGTGGTGGATTTTCTCTTATCTCCTTATATCAAGAGTCTACTTGTGTAAGTTTGATTTGTTTATATATATTAAAATAATTAAGGAGGAAAAAATAGCCAAGTCTACAGTAGAGCCCCCCTATGATTTGGGGTTTAAGAGTTAAGACCACTCGATGATGCAAATTGTTGGATTTGGACTCGGGAAAAACTGGACTCACCATATTTTTTCTATTGACCCAAAACTTTAGGATACATTTAAAGACAAAATTGCAGTCCTATATTTTGTCTTTCGTCTTTCTTTATCTGTTTCTTACTTTGTGGGTTCTATCTCCAAAAAAAATATCGGCATTTTGATATATTTGCGTGAAAATGTGGTTTCTTTTAGTTCTTAGTTTTTTTTTTAAATAAAATTTTTAATCAATGAAAGATTTTAGATTATGTTTCCATAAACTATAGATAACATAGTTTGTTTTAACTAATCAGTAGAAAAAAAAATCAAGAATTTCATAAACTCCTCTTAAAACTTACGCAAAAACTCGCTACTAAATCCTCATTCCATTCAGTTAATATCTAATTAGGTTATGGATTGTATATAAATGAATATTTTGGTATGCCTGCATAAGTTGGGTCTCAATATTTCATTGGTGAAATACCATGGAAGCCATAAGTTGTTTTACGAATTTGAACTTTTCTGATGATATGATTTTATCATATTTTCGGTTCTTTTGATGCTAATTAATTAGTAGAGAGGGTGTATTATATTCATTCATTATACACCGCTATCTTTGAAACGACTACAAACAAATACAATACCGGTTGAGTTCTCGAAACTTATATCATGACAATATGACATCATGCATGCATGGGTTCGAATACAACCAAATACGACAAGTGTGGTTGCATACTTGCATTCGTCATACTTACAACTTACCTAGACTATCAATTAAACGCATGCGATGATTTAGTATATGCAAATCCATTGAAAATTCAGTATAGTATAGCACCGGTATTCAATTAGCACCATAAATAAATAAAAATTTCCATGCATATTCTTGGAATCTTGTGAAAAAAAAGAATAGATTATTAAAATAAGTTGTTTGTACACAGTTGAAATTATGCTTAAAAATTCGGGTTTACTATCAAACCCGTCAAAATTCCAATGAAATTAACCAATCCAAATTATATATGTAGCGCTGTATTATAAATTACACGCACTTTTTTCCGGGTCTAGAGTAAATAATAGGGGCGAGATATGTAAAACTTGTTCTATAAATAGATCTGCATGGGGAAGACACTTTATCACATCCAACACAAAACCGAAAAAAAACATCTTCTCTCTAACAATTGTCTATAGAAACCCAAGAACATGACAATGCTCAAGAACAAACGCATAACCGTCTCACTGATCTTGGTGTTTCTCATGATGGTGTCTCCGATAGCTAAGTCTCAGCTTGATCTTGGTGGTCTTCTTGGTGGTCTTCTTGGTGGTGGTGGTGGTGGTGGTGGTGGTGGTGGTGGTGGTGGTCTTGGTGGTCTTCTAGGTGGTAGTGGTCTTGGTGGTCTTCTAGGTGGTAGTGGTCTTGGTGGTCTTCTTGGTGGTGGTGGTAGCGGTGGTCTTCTTGGTGGTCTTCTTGGTGGTGGTGGTGGTGGTGGTGGTGGCGGTGGTGGTGGTGGTCTTGGTGGCCTTTTCGGTGCTATCAATATCCTAGGCATTGTCCGCTGCTCTGTCAATGCCGATGCTTCCGCTCCTGTTTTCGCTAGTACGTTATATATAATAATAACTTTCAGATTTAGTTTTTCAAAATTTTCGTATAATCTCTAATGCTACAAAATGAACAGATGCCGGCGTTCAGCTCCGGTGCGGCCAAAACGTTGTTTCAACGTCGACTACGAACGGTGCCGGAGTATTCTCTATGGTTTTAAACCCACTCCAGACTCTGCTTCCTACACTCCTCTCCAATTGTCAGGTCGTCGTCACGACTCCTCTCTCCACCTGCAACGCCTCGCTTCCTTCCGTCGGTCAACTCCTCTCGCCGTTGACCTTCGTCGGAAACACCGTTAACGGTATCCTCCGCATAGCCACCCTCGCTCCCACCAACTTTGGCCTCGTTAACTGAGGACTCCAAACTGTATTTTAACTATATTCGGTGACCGTGTGTCTTTCTATCATGCTATATGTTTTTGTGTCGTGACCAATTTGTGTTTGCTTGCGTATGCTTTAACCATATGCATGAATAAGGTCTGTTTTTAGTTATGTATGAATCTTCAAAGTATAATCGTTGCAGTTTCTTTTTCAAATGTTTGGCATGTATAATATTGATATGTTATGAATTGAAAGAAATAGTGTTTTTATGTCCTTATCTTGCATATTACAGATATGAGTGATAGTGTGTCTGAGTGGCTCCGTTTAACTATATTATATGATATATTTCTTAAGATTGCATGATTTGTAAATGAATATATTTATCGTTAAGAATATACCTTCGTAGAAAATCTCCAGAAATTGATTTTTTGAGTCGATGTATAAAGCCTTAATAAACTTTAAGTTATATGGACCTCTACAACTTCAGAGTGTTTTTATAACATTTCCGTAGTTAAAATGTAAAACAAAATTCTATGACTTGAAGGGATATTTTTGAAGATTTTAACAAATCATAATAGAAATCAGTCAAAAAGATATGAAAGCTTATTCAAATGCAAATCATACCAAAAAAAATGGTTGAATACAGACTCCAATGTTGCAGTGTAACTTAGACACAATCACACATGTACTCACACCCGAGGTAATACAAAAGATTATAAATGCAGACATATATGTTGTTAATTGGTAGCCACCAAAAAGAAAACTCAACAAAAGAAAAAAGAACGAAAACTGTTTTTGTAGTCCCTTAAAACAAACTTAATTAAGGTTAAAGATGAGGTTAAGAGATGAGAGGTTGGCTTGGTATGAGGGCTTCCTCTTGATCTCCTACGTTTGGTGTGGCATTTCTGTAAAACGCATAAATTAGGAGTTGTATTGCCCCAAGGAAAAACCCCATTCCATTTGGCACCTACACACACAGAAAAATATAAAAATCAGTAAACTCTTGTGTAATTGTTTTTTCAGTCTCTCTTTTATATCAAACGTTCAAAACAATGATACACTTACTAGTAGAAAAACATCGTGTACGAGTAAAGCGTAGACACCCCAAACCCCGCCGTTTAGAAAGAGGAAAAACGACAGCCAAAACGGCATGTACCTCACACTCCTCGTCGTCACAACTGTTTTCTGTTCGGATCAATAATTCAAATGATTTGGATTAAAACCACACTCTATATACGTGTATATCCAAAAGACCCACCATACACTGATAATAATAATTATAACTATTATTATATAAACATAAGTATTTTAATTAAACACGTGATGAAAAACACTCTCCATAAAATTTGTGTTTTTGTTACTTTGTGGTGGTTAGTTTCTGATTATTGTCGAATGGAACAATAACATTTATATACAACAGCCACGAACAAAAAATTGAAAAGAAACGTGATCTGTATCCTAATCGAATGTTTAATTATTTGTATGTAGTAAATGTGTATAATCTATTAATCTGATTAAAAAAAAAAAAAAAAAAAAAGAAGAAGAAGAGAGACTTACAATAGCGGAAAGAGGAGAACCATACATGATAATGTTGAGAATAGCACATATAAAACCCATTGAATTCGAACGCGATTTGGCATCTCCAAACGCAGTTCTTGTTCCCCCAATCGCTATAATTGGGAATAACACGTTGAGAGCTAGAACCACTAAAACTGTTTTCATCTGAAAAATAAGAAGAAAACCCAATTAGTTATAAATTAAACGCGTACAAGTAGACCATATCCTAGTTAATTTATATTATACAGCATAACAGCAAGTAGACATAATAATAATACTATATATAAAGTCACATTATTGATCAAACGTCACAATAAATTATTTAAATAAAATCTGCAAATCAGATCTGAATCTGAGTCATACCTGCCAATACAATCCCTTATCTGTCCATAAATTAAAATGCACATTTCACCCAACAAAAATAAACATAAAATCTCACTACAGTGTATAAATGCAAACTAAAACTATAAAATTTTATGCAAGTAGAGAAGAAAACGAACCAATCTAGATCTGGGGACAAAGGAGAGGAAAATGAGAACGTAAGTTGTTTCAGCAAGAGCTCCAAAGCCATTGACCGTAGAAACCAAGTATTCGCCAGGTGTCACTATTCCGTAATATGTCCATAACGACGAACTCATCAACGTGCAAATGTACGGCAAACACTCGTATTTCCCCGTCGATCTCCGTTTCACTATCCTCCAAAACGTCTCCCTATATATATAATCATTTTCATGTAATTTAATTAATTCATGACCCATTTCTTATAATTCAATCATCTTATAGATAATCAAAATTAATCAGCTAAAAACACAGAGAAAGAGAGAGGAATAACTCACACAGGGGAGAGAAAGACAAGCACTGATATTACATTTCCTGCATCGATCATATATATAAAAATAACTCAGTTATAATAATGTTATGGCCAAGTGTATATATGATCCTTGATGTAGATTGATTACTTGAAACACGTGAAAAAGGAAGATGATAATGTTACCTATAACTCCAACATAAAAACTTAGTTCTGCCATATCTTGAGATGAGTCTTAGTGAAAGAGGATGAGAGAGAGAAAGATCGCGAAACAAATTATAAGGATGCGACTTTGTGTTTATCTGATAGATGTGTATTTATGTAAGACATATATGTGAGTTTATGGTAGAGTATTAATAATAATATAAATCCTCTTCCAGACAGCAAAACGAGTACAAGACAGGACATTAATGTTAAAATAGAAAGGCTCATGGAGCATGTGAATATTTGATTAAGGATAAAAAACTAGCATCGTGCGTACCTCGCGTTCCCACTTTTCAGGTTGACTAATTATTTTCCTTCTGTTCAACAAAGATTATAATCCCATTTGATACTGCAAACAGTGATTTAATGAAGATTTGAATGCATGTAATATCACGAAGACATTATTTAATTAGATATTGACGCAACTTGATCGATAATGTGCAACCTACTATTTGTAAGACTTACAATAATTCATTAATTTTGACAAGAACAAAAGAAGATCACTTCAACAACAACTAGCATACTTCTCACTTCTGATTGTATGATAACTAGAAAAAAAATTGGGCACGATGTTTTGTTATCCTCTAACTTTTTCTGAAAATCAAAATCAAACCACAAATACAAAGACTATAAATCAAGAAATACTATGTGTCTCTCTTGTTTTAACTAAATTGTCTATTTTACCGATTAAACGTATTTTCAGTCATTTAAACTAAATATTTGACCGCAACATATAAATCAATGTTTAAGCTAAGTTATTCATTTCACCAGTTTACTCTTTCAATTTTTACTTTAAATTTAAAACATTACTTTAACTAAATATTTGACCCGAACATACATTTCTCGTTTTAGATAAGTTATTTATTTCACGGATAAGAGATTACGAGAACACGTATTCTTAACATCTTACTTTAGAAATTTTATGTGAAATTTAACATCTTACTTTAACTAGATAGTTGACCAAAACTTATAATGTAAATCCATAAATATTATATATACATCTCTCATAAATAAATTATATATTTTACCAATTAAACGTATTTTTGTAATTAAAAGTTTTTCTTCTTAAAATTCTATGCTAATATTTTTAAAATATATAAAAATTATATTTTAAACTAGATATTCGACCAACACAAAATCTTTCAATATAATACATATACAAACATAAACAGAAAGTTATTTACTTTTAATTCTCATTTCTCATAAAAACATAAAAAGGTACAATTGTTTACATAGGGACTAATGGACTATACATGAAATCCATATCAAAGTATCTGTGGCAAATTCTCTTTGTAGAAGTTTATCTGCCTTATAATAGTATAACTTTAGATATGAGATAATAATTTGGATTGAGGATATATAATATTTAAAGTTTTAATGTTCCATCAATTTTTGGAGATTTTGATTAATCTTAACACATTTATACAGATTTTAGTTATTTGATAGTTGATACTGTGAGTTTCGTAGACCAAGTTAAAGTTTAGTAATAAAAAAAGAAGAAGATAATGTTAAAAATAACAATTTGTTTCTAAACGCGATGCTATGTGGTGATTTGGAAAATGTTAACTAAGCAGGTTTCTTGAAATACCACGTCGTGGTGGTATCTACTGTGTGTCTAATTTGCGAATTTGGCGCGGTTGCTTGGTTATTTGCAGTATAGGCAGGCAAAAATATTGACAAATAGGTAGTGATTGACTGATTGGCAAATATATGACTTTCAAAACTTTAAAAAAAAATTAAAGTCCCTAAAGCTTTTAAAGACAAATTGCCAATCAGAGCCTATAGTCTCCGAGATTCCGAATCCAACCAAAATTTGCAACATATAACATTGGAGTAGTGGTTTGATTTGACTACAGCTGAGAACAGTCAAAATAATTGTGAAGAATGTTGAGCTAGTGTTTTGTGAATCTTTTTTTTTTTTTTCCTCAGTAATAAGAGCATTCAACTTGATTTATGTGGCTACTATTATCATAGCTTGCTGACTTTTTTTTAGTGATGATATATATATATACATGTTAATATTCTTCAACTAAAGCTCTTACAAGTTACAACTATGGAAAAAGATTTCAGGTGATGGTAATCCAATCCTTTCTTGGTGAAACAGTATTAATTTCAAAAACATTTTAAATTAGTAAAATAAACTTAAAAAAGAGTAGGCGATGACTTGTGGTTTCGTATGTTCCGTAGACCAAAATTACCAATGTCCGTCGCTTCTTGTAGCTCTCTCAGCAGGATGCTATTTTTAGGGTTTAAGGTTTTACAGGTGAAATGACCCCTGAGACCTAAAATTGTGAATGCGTAGATCCATTGCGGCTGGGTTTGCGTCGGTAGCGAAAGGGTTTCTTCTTCACAATCATCGTCGTAATCCTGGAATTTCTCCATTCTGCTTCTGGATACGAGCTTTCTCTAATTACGGAAGGATTTTGAGAAGCAAACTTGAGTTTAATGAAGCTCTTGAATTATTCACTCGCATGGCTCACTCGTATCCCCTCCCTTCAACTGTCGATTTCACTACCTTATTGAGTGTTATCGCCAAGATGAAAAGGTACGATGCCGTGATCTCTCTCTTCGAGCAAATGCAAATCCTGGGAATTTCACCTCTTCTCTACACCTACAATGTCGTATTGAATTGTTTGTGCCAGTCTTATCAACCTTGTCTCGCTTCCTCGTTTCTTGGGAAGATGATTAAGATTGGTTTTGAGCCTGACCTAGTCAGTTTTTCCTCTCTGCTCAATGGGTTCTGTCAAAGGAATAGAATTGAGGACGCAATAGCTTTGTTTGACCAGATTCTTCAATTGGGATATAAGCCTAATGTTGTTACATACACAACTTTGATTCACTGTCTTTGCAAGAACAGATATCTGAATCTTGCGCTGGACCTCTTCAACCAAATGGAAACCGCCGGGATTAAACCCAATCTTGTGACCTACAACTCTCTCATAACCGGTCTTTGTGATTCCGGTAGATGGAGTGACGCTGCTCTGCTGCTGAGAGATATGATGAAGAGGAGAATCCACCCTAATGTGATCACTTTCACCGCGTTGATCCATGGGTTTGTGAAAGCAGGGAAGCTTTTCGAGGCTTTGGAGCTGTACAAGCTGATGATCCAAATGTCTGTGGATCCAAATGTTTTCACTTTCACTGCATTGATCAACGGGTTTTGCACGCACGGTCGCTTAACCGAGGCCAAGAGAATGTTTAACTCGATGGAAAGCAAAGGCTGTTTCCCGAATGTAGTGACTTATACTAGTCTCATACATGGATTTTGCAAGTCTAAGAGAGTAGAGGACGGCATGATACTCTTGTACAGGATGCTCCAGAGAGGATTAGCTGCCAACACAATCACTTACACAACTCTTATCCAGGGCTATTGTAGAGTTGGCAATCCTAATCTTGCTCAACAAGTGTTTAATCAGATGGGTTCTTGTGGTGCGGCTCCGGATATTAGGACCTACAACGTTCTGTTAGACGGTCTGTGTTGTAACGGGAAGGTGGAGAGAGCGTTGGTGATATTCGAGTACATGCGGGAGAGAGGAATGGATGTTAGTATTGTTACGTATACTATTGTTATCCAAGGGATGTGTAAGGCTGGTAAGGTGGGAGATGCTTTTAGTTTGTTTTGTAGCCTTGACTCCAGAGGAATGAAGCCTAATGTTGTAACGTACACTACAATGATAACGGGGTTTTGTAGGCGAGGCCTGATTCGTGAAGCTGATGTGCTGTTTAAGAAAATGATAGAGGATGGTTTCTTACCAAATGAAAAGTGTGTATCGAGTAGATGAACACCGTGAGTAGATCTTCAAGAACCTGGGTTTTGGCGGAAGGCTACACACAGAAACTGATGTTGTACTGGAATATAACTACAACTTAACAAAATTTTCAGGTTTTGTGACGCCTCTTCAGATGTATAAGTTCTGTAATTACAATTTTCGTAGGAGATGAGATCTTGGCAAGGTAATTTGTTCTTCCGTCTTGAAGATTCTCCATGGAAAGAGTTGTGCATTGAGTGATGAAGTCGAATAGTTTTATTCTTAAGAAAGCTAATCAATGTATAGATAGATACTCGAGAAAGGTATATAGGAGACCTGTAAAGATTGGTTAAGAAGCTGATGAGCTGTGTCGTATGAATCGACTCTTGTAAGGGGGTTTAGATTTTGGTGACAGAAATTTTGTTGAAATAAGCTAAATCCTTCTGGATTTTATTATTTACTGAATCCAAGAGCAGAGTAAACTACAGCAAAAGGGAATAAAGACCATAAACCGAATTACTCGATTTAAATCAAAACCCGGTTCGATCCCAGTTTCCTCATAATGGGCTGAATGGGATAAAAATCTACAAAAAGGGTGAACTTAACAAAATTACTCTATCCAGTCTTTAGCAAACAAAAATGCTAAAAAAAATCCATAACTTACCATAAGAAAAAAAAATTATAGATTTATATTTTGGAAATATATGAAAGTGTATATCTTTTATTATAATATTAATCTAAAATATCACTTAAATCAAACTAATGTTTGGTTCACTTAAACCAAAACTATATCTGAAGATAATCTGTTTGGAAACAGGTTTAGGTTTAGTGAGAGTTGATTTAGTAATCTAAAATATCACTTAAATCAAACTAATATTTGGTTCACTTAAACCAACAATCGATTCTTTTAATTTCGCGGTTCATGTGCCACCTCCAAAACTCTAAAAATATATGTTTCAATTATAGATGATAATTTCAAAATTAGAGTAGATAATACCATAATCAAAGATTTCTGTTTTGTGCATTATCAATTATAATCTGCAAAAAGGTAAAAAAAAATTAAAAATTAGCGATAATAGCAAATCAAAGGAACTTTGATACTAAATAAAAGATAATTTTCAAAAACCAATTTGTAAATATTGCAAATATGATCTGTCGACAACACAGCACACTTCTTTGTTTCGGGTTATACATAATGTCATTACATGATTTTGAAGTCTATCCATAAATGTATTTTTTTTCATTTTTCTATTAAACTGGAACCACAAATATATTTTATTCAAAAGTATATAAAAATTTGGAGCTATTCAGATTCTGGATTAAGTTGGTATTAGGGTTAGACACGCGCCCTGCACGGGGTGATATTTTACTCTAATGTTTTTTAACTTAAAGATGTCTATTTACATAACTCGAAATCTTATGCGACATATTAATTTGATGGTTTGGTTCTTATATTCGTTTTACAGTGTGGAAATTAAACATTTTAAATAATTTTTTAAAAAAGGTAAAAAACAAAATAAAACATTAGTCATAGTCCTAAATTACATATGATAAAATTGAGTGAAAAACATAAAAATCAAATAACTATAGTATAATAAAATAACAAATCAAATGACTACATTTAAATTGTTAATTTTATTTTAGATTTGTCTTGAAAATGAATCTGGTGATGACACATCAGCATGGCAAAGTTGTTAATACCACATGAGAGAAATGTTAAGTTTTAAAAATGCTTTTCTTTTAGTATATTATGAATAACAGTTATAACATAACCATGATGTAATATTATTATTGTTTGGACATGTGCTTGGTTATTGTATTTTTAAAAAAAAAATTATTAATAAATAAAGACAGTCTAATCAATATTCAATACTGCAAAATTTGAATCACTTAATATAAAAATTCAGATTCAAATTAACAATAAACTTGATAATTTTAACAGAAAAAAACATACGACATAAAAAACATACAATTCTTAAATTAACTAAAATTAAAATATGTTATAAAAAAAAGAAAAAAAAAAAACAAAGTTCGTAGCATTTTCCCTCTTTGTCAAGGGCAGAATGGTCAAAGAGAAAATTCGCGCGTCAACTTTGGCGTCGTCTTCCAAATTTCCAATAATTAGATCGCGCTTTCTCACGAACCTCTCTCTCTCTCTCTCTCTCTCTCGCCATTACTAAAAACCCAAACTTTCTTCACCTTCTCCTTCCTTCACCACTTGACTCTCTCTCTCTCTCTCTCTCTCTCTCTCTCTCTCTCTCTCTCTCTCTCTCTTTGAATCTATCACTCGCCAGCAGAATCATGGACTCCAAAGACCCAGATCCGATGGGCAGGCCCGAAGAAAACAACCCGGGTTCTCGAACCTACGCCATGAGCGGCAAAATCATGCTAAGCGCCATAGTAATCCTCTTCTTCGTCGTCATTTTAATGGTCTTCCTCCATCTCTACGCTCGCTGGTATCTCCTCCGCGCTCGCAGACGTCATCTCCGTCGTCGCAGCCGTAACCGCCGCGCTACAATGGTTTTCTTCGCCGCAGATCCTTCCACCGCCACCGCCGCCGCTTCCGCCGTCTCCTCGCGCGGCCTCGATCCCACCGTCTTGAAATCTCTCCCCGTTTTCACTTTCTCCGATGCGACCCATAAGGATCCGATCGAGTGCTCTGTTTGTCTTTCCGAATTCGAAGAGAGCGAATCGGGTCGGGTTTTGCCCAATTGCAAACACACTTTTCATGTTGACTGCATCGATATGTGGTTTCATTCTCATTCCACCTGTCCTCTCTGCCGCTCTCTCGTCGATCCTCTCGCCGGAAATGAAATCCCTGCGACGGCGGTAGAAGAGCATGTCGCTATCGCGATTCCTTCTGACACGGTTTCTGCGATTGAACCGGGTTCGAGCTCTGGATTGAGCGATGGACCCCATGAATCTGGGTCTTCTGCGATGCCGATGGAAGATTCAGGGAGAAAACCGGCGGCGATTGAGGTGCCGAGGAGAAATTTCAGCGAGTTTGAAGACGATTTAACGAGGAACTCGCCAGCGAGTAATTCGTTTAGGTCGCCGATGAGTCGGATGTTATCTTTCACTAGGATGTTGAGCAGAGAACGGAGAAGCGCTTCGTCTCCTATCGCCGGAGCTCCGCCGCTTTCGCCGTCATCGACCTGCCGGATACCGATGAGCGAGTCAGATATTGAACGGGGAGGAGAAGAGACTAGGTGACTGGCACGTGGTTGTTCCTTATTGGTTTAGATTTAACTACCAGTAAAAGCAAACGTTGTTATTACAGTAACGATAAGTCAACAACCTTTGTGGAAGGTTGATTTCAGCGCCCGTGTACGCGTGGCGTAATCTCAGCTTCCAGCGAATTAATTAATTCGATTAGATAGATTGGTTTGAAAATGTAAATAGTCAGTCGTGCACATTGAATCTACTTTCCATCTCTACGTACTCTTTCTGTAGTATCAATTCAATGGTCACGCGATTCATTAGTATTGAGCTTTACATAAGTTTATACTTTATTTATATTACCAAGTTAATGTCTTGAGATCCCTCCTATTTTTTTTATTTTTTTCAGTTTGTATAATGTAAATATTCATCTTCAAACAGTCAAAGCATCACTTGTTAATGTTTCGTCACATACATCTAACTTTTAATTTTTTTTTTTTTTAAGTTATGGAAATGTTTGTTTGTGATCATATCCAATTCGATAAATATAATTTATATTATTGAAAAAAGTATTGATTGTTTTTTCACAAAATTGGGCGTTTATCTATGAATACATAACTTGTGAATGTTTCTCATATACATTTAACTTTTAATAATTCGATTATGATGCGTTTTGTGTGTGTGCATTCTTTGCGTTTCTTTACATATGATACAACTACCTAATTACAAGTTAACGTAACGTAATGTGTGTCGGATTACGTATAAGTTTATCTGATCGAATTAATTATTTTTATTTTATTTTCGCAAGTTATATTAATATAAACATGCAAACAATTAGTTTCCAACGACCGAATCCATATATAAAGAGTCCTAATTAACATAAGCAAGTTGTGCTTTACACGATTGTGACTGTCGAGTTTTGACCTCTAATTCTTTCACAAGGTTATTAGCTTTGTCTATATATTGGGTCGTCTGCGTATTAAGGATCTTAGTAACTTTGAAATATATATGTGTTGAAACATGACTCTTGGTTTCTACGCGTAAGTGGACCAAGTCTTCTGCCTCCTAACCACACCACAGCGTCGTATTAAAATATCATACTCCCTCTATTTTTCAACAAGTGATATTTTAAAGTTATGTACACATATTAATAAATCATTTAATTTTCTATTTTTTCAAAACAAATCATGTTTTATCATCATTTACCAAACAATTCAACTAATAAAATTTCAATTTGCAGAATTTAAACAGTCAAAACAATAAAATACAATTAATTTTTATATTAAAATGTGTAAAGATCATTTATTTATGAACAAATACTTTTTTATAAAAGGAGGAGTACATAGGGAGACAGAGGGAGTAAATGTTACAACTTACAACTAATTCATGTACCACACAACAAAATGGAGTAACAACTCGCACTATCTCCAACTCCAATCATCACTTTTTGTTTCAATTGAAAAGAAGACATAAAAATCAAATACATATAATATCTTGCTCGGCGACTGTCGTTGAGATGAACGCGCAAAAATATGAAGAATAAAAAGTTAAACCACTGATCACAAGGTTGGTAAATGAAGGGCAATCTAGGTACTTGTTAACTGAGTTAAATATATATTTGTGCCCCATATACAATTATCTTCTAGATCCGCCACTACTTAACGCACACATAGTAGATGACAAAATTATCAGGAGAATACACTTTCCGGGAACTTTCCTTTGTCAATTAGATGACGAGAAAGTCTTTTGTTTGTTTCCAAAATACTTAAAAGTCCAAAAACAGTGTAGAAAAAGGAATTAACATGTAGACAGAGACTGATCTGGAATCTTTCTTTGTTTTTATACTTATACTAGGGACGTTTTATGTTTTCTTCTTTATTGGATTTGGCAATTGGCACTATGTATATACTACATTTGTAATTATATACAGTATTTACGTTCCTTTTAGTTTCACAAGTGCCAAGTCCATAAGAAAATGTGATAAAATAACGAAAATAAATGGACAAGTGGACGAATAAATCGAAATGGATATACTGTAAAAAAGGAAGATGCAATCATACAAGTTGAAATGGATCCAACAAGTCATCTACATGTAATTATAAAATTGTTTATTTTTTCTTTTGTAAAAGTTCTTGTAACAGTCCGTCTCCGGGCCCACCGCCCACGGCACTGCCAGCGCTGCAGCACGATACACCCCAACCCCTCTGGTGTACACGGCCACAGCCAGCTGTACCAACCTAGGTTGTTGGTGAGACTCGAACCTGAGACCTCACCCTTTAAGTAGCCTTCCCCACCGGAAGCTACCACCAATTGACCTGCAGATCAATTGGTGGTAGCTTCCGGTGGGGAAGGCTACTTAAAGGGTGAGGTCTCAGGTTCGAGTCTCACCAACAACCTAGGTTGGTACAGCTGGCTGTGGCCGTGTACACCAGAGGGGTTGGGGTGTATCGTGCTGCAGCGCTGGCAGTGCCGTGGGCGGTGGGCCCGGAGACGGACTGTTACAAAAAAAGTGCACTTTTTTGTAACAGTCCGGGCTCACCACTCAAGGGTTCCCACTCATGGGCCATCCGGCACTGTTATGGGCTGCAGCCCAATACACCCCAACCCCTCTGGTGTATAAGGCCCACAGCCACTATACCAACCTAGGTTGTTGGTGAGGTTCGAACTCCCTACCTCACCCTTTAAGTAGCCTTCCCACATGGAAGCTACCACCAATTGATCACATCCGTGAACCAGAAAGTTGTGTTGGAAGTGGTGTTGGACGATGCTAGGGGTTCGGGAGTAGTTGGCACATGCTCTTAGAGGTGTGAATTGAGGATTGGCTGTACATGTTCTTGTTTGATTGTTGTGCAGTCGGTCTAAGGTTCAAGCATCGCGAAGAAAGTGTGTTAAATTCTTCTGAACGACTAGTATCGATCGACACCCGAAGGGTGTCGATCGACACCGGTTATCGGGTTTGATTTCCGGTTTAAGTCGATCGATTTGCAATTGGGTTGGTTTTGGTCGATGGGTGTCGACCGACACCAAGGGAGGGTGTCGATCGACACCGGTTATCTGGAAATCGACCGGTTTGATTTAAGTCGGCTGGTTTTGTTCGGTTTTGGGCTAGGAAAGCCCTAGGTCGCGATTTAAAAGTCTCCAGCCGCGTGAGAAGCTCAGTTTTCGAGAAAGAAAGGTTCCAGAGAGGCTGAGGTGATTTCCAGAGAGTTTTTGGAGTTTGGAGACTCGTTTTGTTGCTGTTCTTCGTTGTTCTATCTCTTCTCCATCTTTCCAATCCGTTTCTAAGGTGAGTGCGTGACTGTAGGTCCGTCAAGAGTTAGAGATTGTGTGATTTCGGATTTATGATGTGTTCTTGAGATTGTTATGTTGAATTTCGTGTTTTGGTAGCATTGGGGCGTTGAAAACCCCTTAGATTTGGTGTTATTGCGATTTGGAATGCGTTTTTCGTAGCTTCTGGTTTCTGGGCGTCGAGCCGGTGTCGAGCGACACTCGATGAGTGTCGATCGACACTCGGGAGGCTGGCGTCGATCGACACCATAGAGGTGTCGGTCGACACCAACCTGGGTGTCAGGAAACGTGGGTGTTTCCTGACAGGGAATGTTTATATTGATGAGTATTGTTGAGCATTGTTATGGTTGATGTTTATTGTGATGTTTTGTCTAGTGTTTGACGTAATTGGCCTGTAGGCAGGATGATCCACTCACTAAGTATTTATGATAATACTTACGCAACTCTATTCCAATGTGTTGCAGGTAACAGTAATGTTCTTCCGCGGAAAGAGACCGAGAGAAGAGGATGATGAGATTAGGAATTTGATATTGGCATTGTTGTTGTGGTTGACAAGGAATTCTTAGGGTGTTAGTTTATTTTAATAATGTAGCAAAACCTGGTTAGGTTGCTTATTGGTTATTGGTTTTATTGGTTTATTTCTTTATTGGTTATTGTTGAACGGTTATTTACGATTTAATAATATATTGATTTGCTTCCGCATTTGTGTTGAATTAGCTGTTGAGGATTAATATTTATGGGAATATTAATCTGGGCTAATTATTTAATTAAAAAAAAAAAAAAAAAAAGTTTGGTTGTTTCATTTTGGTATCAGAGCGTAGTCGGTTTTAGGACTGTTAGAATTGGATGAATTGGACTATGTGTTTAATTGATTATGTGAGTTAGTCAATTAGTGGTTTAATCTCATCCTCTCGGTCTTCCAGTTTTCCGCGGGTAAGTGAGTTGGATATTTGGTGTGTTGTGGTTTTGTGTCTGTGTTTTGACCTTTGCTCTTTTTCTGTACTTGGTGGAAGTGCAGAGAGATGGACGCAGGTCGTGGTCGTGGCCGTGGTCGTGGTCGCGGTGCAGCCCGTGGGGGCAGAGGAGCTGGTCGCGGTGGGCGAGCAGCGGGTCGTGGAGGTCGGGGTGCTGGTCGTGGAGTGCCAGAGGCTGAGGCCTCAGTGGAGAGTGCGGCGCCTAGTGTGGCGGCAGCGTCGGTGACACAGTCTGTTTCGTTAGCCGGTGGGGCTAGTTTGGGCGTCGGGGGTGGCGCGGGGGCAGGAGCAGTTCCCGGTGGGGGCGCGGCTCTTGCTCAGGGTGATTTGATTGTGGGGCTACTGACGCAGCTTTTGGCACGTCTTCCAGAGGCGGTTCCACAGCAGGCTCCGGTTGCACCTCCAGCGGCCGGGGCACAGGTTGGTGCCGGGGCACATGTTGGTGCCGGTTTTGTTGAGCAGCAGGAGGCTGTGGTGCAGCAGGGTGTTGCAGTTGGAGTTTCTCCTTATCGTGAGATGATGAGGGAGATGCAGAGGATTGGTACGCCTACGTTTGAGGGCGGTGTCACTCCGGAGCAGGCTGACGAGTGGCGTCAAAGGTTAGAGCGGAACTTCGGTTCGGTCCGTTGTCCAGAGCAGTTCCAGGTTGAGCTTGCGGTGCATTATCTTGGAGGCGATGCACATTTGTGGTGGAGGTCTGTTAGGACCAGGAGAGAGGTTTGGACTTGGGTTGACTTCGTCGAGGAGTTCAACCACAAGTTTTTCCCTCAGGAGGCTCGTGACAGGCTGCAGTTGAGGTTTTTGGACTTGACTCAGGGTGAGAGGTCTGTTCGAGAGTATGATGCAGAGTTCTGCAGATTGGTGGTCTTTTCTGGTGGTGAGCTGATCGGTGAGCGAGCATTGACGTCGCGGTTTCTCCAGGGGCTTCGGAGGAACATCAGGACTCAGTGCAGAGGTGGTATGTACCACACCAGAGCTGGTTTAGTGGAGTTGGCAGCGTCCATTGAATAGGACTTGCGTGAGCCGGTGAGTACGGCGGTTGTTCCAGTTGCAGTTGCTCCTGCTACCCATCCTCGGGGCCAGCAGCAGCATCAGCAGCGCAGAGGTTACAGTTCTGGTTACGGCAGGGGCAGCAGGCCTGCGCAGGGCCAGAAGAGGAGAGCAGACGAGATATCTGCTAGTAGCCCGAGCACGGGTGGGTGTTTCGGTTGTGGGAGTCTGGATCACAGAGTTGCGACTTGCCCCAAGAGGGCGGGATCCAGAGAGTCGACAGTGTGCTACTACTGCAGGGAGCCGGGGCATATCAAGACTATGTGTCCCAAGTTGCAGCAGAGAGCAGTGGCAGCGGCGATTCAGCCGTTGGCTATTCAGTCAGCAGCGCAGGTTGCGGCGTTGCAGTCAGGTGGAGCGCCAAGAGTGTATACTTCGGCAGAGGTGGGCCAGACCAGTCAGTCAGGCCAGATCACAGGTAAAATCTTGACTCAGACTTTTAAATTCTTAAGGTAGAATTGTTGGCGTTGTCTGTTTCTGTTATTTTACTGTGATAGAGTTAGAGGTTCTCAACACTTGTGGAATTGTGTAGGGACCTTGTTAGTTGGAGGTTTTGAGTCTCACGTATTGTTTGACTCGGGAGCATCTAATTGCTTCATTACTCCGGAGAGAGCTGAGGGTAGTGGTATTCGGAGTAGCGATGGTGAGGCTTCAGGCTTTGTCAAGGTGGCTGGTGGTGGTTATTTGGCTACTTCGGGCAGAGCTAGAGCAGTTGATGTGCAGATTGCGGGGCAGTCTATGCCAGCAGATTTAGTCATCAGTCCGGTGGAGCTGTATGACGTGATTTTGGGGATGGACTGGTTATCCCTATACCGAGTTCATCTGGATTGCTACAGGGGTAGAGTGGTGTTCGAGCAGGATGCAGGGAAGTTGGTTTATCAGGGAGTGAGACCGACTTCGGGGAGTATAGTGATTTCAGCTATTCAGGCAGAGCAGTTGTTAGAGCGGGGCTGCGAAGCTTATTTGGCGACGATCACTATGACAGAGTCCAGTGGTGAGGTGAGTCTGCAGGATATTCAGGTTGTCCAGGATTTTGAGGATGTTTTTCGGTCGCTGAAGGGATTGCCACCATCTCGGTCAGATCCTTTCACGATTGATTTAGAGCCCGGGACAGCTCCGATATCGAAGACACCTTACAGGATGGCTCCAGCAGAGATGGCAGAGCTGAAGAAGCAGCTAGAGGACCTTTTGAGTAAAGGGTTCATCAGACCTAGTGTGTCGCCATGGGGAGCGCCAGTGTTGTTCGTTAAGAAGAAGGATGGCAGTTTTCGGTTGTGTATTGATTACCGGGGACTTAACCGAGTCACAGTGAAGAACAGGTACCCACTTCCGAGGATCGATGAGTTGTTGGATCAGTTGAGAGGTGCTACTTGGTTCTCCAAGATTGACTTGGCATCGGGATATCATCAGATTCCGATAGATGAGGCAGATGTTCGGAAGACAGCTTTTCGGACGAGGTATGGGCATTTCGAGTTTGTGGTCATGCCTTTTGGTTTGACTAATGCGCCGGCAGCTTTTATGAGGTTGATGAACGACGTGTTCAGGGAGTTTCTGGATGTGTTTGTCATTATTTTCATTGATGACATTTTGGTGTATTCGAGGAGTCCAGAGGAGCATGCGACTCATTTGAGGCTTGTGTTGGAGAAGCTTCGAGAGCAGAAGTTGTTTGCTAAGTTGAGCAAGTGCAGCTTTTGGCAGAGGGAGATGGGTTTTCTTGGCCATATTGTTTCTGCAGAGGGAGTTTCTGTGGATCCGGCTAAGATTGAGGCTATCAGGGATTGGCCTAGACCGAGTAGTGCTACCGAGATCAGGAGTTTTCTGGGTTTAGCAGGCTACTACAGGAGGTTCGTCAAGGGGTTTGCGAGTATGTCTCAGCCGATGACGAGGTTGACTGGCAAGGAAGTGCCGTTTGTGTGGTCGCCGGAGTGCGAGGAGAGCTTTGGGAAGCTCAAGGAGATGTTGACTAGTACACCTGTTTTGGCATTACCCGACCCGGGGAAGCCATATGTTGTGTACACAGATGCTTCAGGTGTTGGACTTGGTTGTGTTTTGATGCAGGAGGGCAGAGTGATTGCCTATGCTTCGAGGCAGTTGCAGGGCAGTGAGCGCAACCGTCCTACACATGATCTTGAGTTGGGAGCAGTGGTTTTTGCACTCAAGATTTGGAGGTCTTATCTTTATGGTGGTAGAGTGCAGATCTTTACAGATCACAAGAGTCTACAGCATATTTTCACTCAGCCTTTGCTGAATGCGAGACAGACGCGTTGGGTGGAGTTTCTGGCAGACTATGACTTGGATATTGTTTATCATCCGGGCAAGGCCAATTTGGTGGCAGATGCTTTGAGTCGACGGAGGGTTGATTCAGATAGAGAGCGTGGTGTTGAGGCCTTGGTCAGCGAGATTAGTACATTGCGTCTTTGTGCTATTTCGGAGGAGCCTTTGGGTTTAGAGGCAGCTGATCAGGCAGATCTACTCAGCAGGATCAGAGTGGCTCAGCAGGATGATCCGGTTTTGTTGGATGCATCGCGGGCAGCTGGTTCTGAGTATCAGGTCTCATCGAATGGGACTATCTTAGTTCGTGGGCGAGTTTGTGTGCCCAAGGATGAGGAGTTGAGGCATGAGGTTTTGAGAGAGGCTCATTCGAGCAAGTTTTCGATTCATCCGGGTGCGACCAAGATGTACCGTGACCTCAAACGGTATTATCATTGGGTTGGGATGAAGAGGGATGTGGCAGATTGGGTTGCGAGGTGCAACACTTGTTCTTTGGTCAAGGCAGAGCATCAGGTGCCTAGTGGTCTTCTGCAGAGTTTACCCATTCCAGAGTGGAAGTGGGATATGATCACTATGGATTTTGTTGTGGGATTGCCTATCTCACGGACATTTGATGCTATTTGGGTCATTGTGGATCGCTTGACCAAGTCAGCACATTTCTTGGCCATCAAGAAGACAGATGGAGCGGCTGTCTTGGCTAGGAAGTTTGTGCGAGAGATTGTGAGGCTGCATGGAGTGCCAGCCAGTATTGTGTCGGATAGAGATCCGAGGTTTGCTTCAGAGTTTTGGAGGGCATTTCAGACTGAGATGGGCACTAAGGTGCATATGAGTACAGCGTATCATCCGCAGACAGATGGGCAGTCAGAGAGGACTATTCAGACTTTGGAGGATCTGCTTAGGATGTGTGTACTGGAGTGGGGTGGTCATTGGGCTGATCATCTGTGTTTGGCAGAGTTTGCCTATAACAACAGTTTTCAGTCTAGTATTGGTATGGCTCCTTATGAGGCTTTGTATGGGAGGCCATGCAGGACACCCTTATGCTGGACCCAAGTGGGGGAGCGCAGCATGTTTGGAGCTAGTTTTGTTCAGGAGACGACGGAGAAGATTCGTGTCTTGAGGCTGAACATGAAGGAGGCTCAGGATAGACAGAGGAGTTATGCAGATAGGCGGCGACGTGAGCTTGAGTTTCAGGTGGGAGATAGAGTTTATCTCAAGATGGCTATGTTGAGGGGCCCTAACAGGTCCATAGCAGAGAACAAGCTCAGTCCGCGATTTATGGGTCCGTTTCCAGTGGTGGAGCGAGTTGGGCCAGTGGCTTATCGGTTGGAGTTGCCACCGATTATGAGCGCCTTTCACAAGGTGTTTCATGTGTCTATGTTGAGGAGGTGTTTGCGTCCTTCAGAGGAGGTTGTGGTTGAGATTCCAGAGGATCTCCAGCCAGATATGACAGTTCCGGCAGTTCCTGTGAGGATTCTTGAGAGGAGAGTCAAGGTTTTGCGGAACAAGAGAGTGCCATTGTTGAGAGTCTTGTGGGACTGTAGTGGCACAGAGGAGCAGACTTGGGAGCCAGAGGCAAAGATGAAGCTGAAGTTCGGAAAGTGGTTCGACAAGCAGGCTGTGGAGTGATTCATCTTTGTGGTTCTAGTCTTGTTGTTGGTTATGTTGTTGTTGGTTTTGGATATATGTATTGTCGTTTTGTTGTACGATATACATTTTGGAGTTATATGAGATGGAGTTTTGCCTCATATTTTTGGTTATGGTTTGGGATGTTACGGGTTTCTTTGGCCGGTGGGGTCATTGGAAGTTTTTAGTCATATGTTGGTACGCGTTTCAGATTTTATTACTCGTTTTGTCTAGAGGTGGTGTGCCTTGTAGACGGTGATTTTATTTGTGCGGGACGGTAGGTGCCCGAGGGACTTATATTGGGGGTCGCTACCTCGATATGGGTTGTTCTAGTGACTGTGGGTCACGTTTTGGTTGTGACAGGGATCACATTTTGGTTGTGACTTCGGGTCACGTTTGGTTTTGTGACATTGGTCACATTTTGGTACTGGACCGTGAGTTGCAGTACGGATGTCATGACTGCGGTTATGGCATTGAGAGTAATAATATCTTGGAAACATGCGTATAACATAGGACTAAAATTTGAGTTTTGAGGTCTTGGAGAGACATTTGTGTTGGGATTCGAGGACGAATCCATTTTAGTGGGGGAGAATTGTAACATCCGTGAACCAGAAAGTTGTGTTGGAAGTGGTGTTGGACGATGCTAGGGGTTCGGGAGTAGTTGGCACATGCTCTTAGAGGTGTGAATTGAGGATTGGCTGTACATGTTCTTGTTTGATTGTTGTGCAGTCGGTCTAAGGTTCAAGCATCGCGAAGAAAGTGTGTTAAATTCTTCTGAACGACTAGTATCGATCGACACCCGAAGGGTGTCGATCGACACCGGTTATCGGGTTTGATTTCCGGTTTAAGTCGATCGATTTGCAATTGGGTTGGTTTTGGTCGATGGGTGTCGACCGACACCAAGGGAGGGTGTCGATCGACACCGGTTATCTGGAAATCGACCGGTTTGATTTAAGTCGGCTGGTTTTGTTCGGTTTTGGGCTAGGAAAGCCCTAGGTCGCGATTTAAAAGTCTCCAGCCGCGTGAGAAGCTCAGTTTTCGAGAAAGAAAGGTTCCAGAGAGGCTGAGGTGATTTCCAGAGAGTTTTTGGAGTTTGGAGACTCGTTTTGTTGCTGTTCTTCGTTGTTCTATCTCTTCTCCATCTTTCCAATCCGTTTCTAAGGTGAGTGCGTGACTGTAGGTCCGTCAAGAGTTAGAGATTGTGTGATTTTGGATTTATGATGTGTTCTTGAGATTGTTATGTTGAATTTCGTGTTTTGGTAGCATTGGGGCGTTGAAAACCCCTTAGATTTGGTGTTATTGCGATTTGGAATGCGTTTTTCGTAGCTTCTGGTTTCTGGGCGTCGAGCCGGTGTCGAGCGACACTCGATGAGTGTCGATCGACACTCGGGAGGCTGGCGTCGATCGACACCATAGAGGTGTCGGTCGACACCAACCTGGGTGTCAGGAAACGTGGGTGTTTCCTGACAGGGAATGTTTATATTGATGAGTATTGTTGAGCATTGTTATGGTTGATGTTTATTGTGATGTTTTGTCTAGTGTTTGACGTAATTGGCCTGTAGGCAGGATGATCCACTCACTAAGTATTTATGATAATACTTACGCAACTCTATTCCAATGTGTTGCAGGTAACAGTAATGTTCTTCCGCGGAAAGAGACCGAGAGAAGAGGATGATGAGATTAGGAATTTGATATTGGCATTGTTGTTGTGGTTGACAAGGAATTCTTAGGGTGTTAGTTTATTTTAATAATGTAGCAAAACCTGGTTAGGTTGCTTATTGGTTATTGGTTTTATTGGTTTATTTCTTTATTGGTTATTGTTGAACGGTTATTTACGATTTAATAATATATTGATTTGCTTCCGCATTTGTGTTGAATTAGCTGTTGAGGATTAATATTTATGGGAATATTAATCTGGGCTAATTATTTAATTAAAAAAAAAAAAAAAAAAGTTTGGTTGTTTCAGTTCTTGATTTGATTCTCTTAAGATAACGAACATCACTTTGTAATTGAATACGAACAAATCCTTGAACATCCGAATTCTTTAAAATTTTCACAAGCACCCTTGATACAACACATATGCTACTTCTTCTGACAAATGCCTTCATTATAAATTACACAACTGACGACAGTTACAAAGTTCCCTAACTGTCTGATAAATTCTCCAAACCTACTACAACCTAATCTGTGAATTCATTAGCCATTCTAGCTTTACAATTTTTTCACTGAAGAAACTTCTGTCACTTCGCTTACCTCATCAGATCGACCCTTTCGTCTCTTCTTACTGTTCGGTGTGCATCTCGCACCGAGACTGTTGATCTTTGAGATCTTTAACGAGACTTTCCGAGTCTGGCTTGAGACAGAACATGTGTTTGGCTTCTTTGGTGGTGGTGACTCGTGAGATTTGCCTTTGGTTATGGGGGATTTAGCTCGTTTCCTGGATAAATTCATTCCTCTTTTCTCAGTCTTTTTGTTACGATCACCGAGCAACCGAACGCTGAAAGGATTAACCGCTGTATAACACACTGGTTCACCTATGGAGTTTCCAGGTTTCTCGAGATCAACGTCTCCATTGTTCACCTGGAAAAACAATTCAAAGTCAATATGATGAGTTCTTGTTTGGTGAACATACAAACAATGTATACCTCTGTGACTTACCAACTGGAGAAGCGCAGAGAAAGCTCGGGCTACATCGTGCTTTTCTTGGTCTTTCATGAGATCGGTAAAGGTCTCAACGTTTTCACTTTCTTCAACAGTCAGTTTGTTGATAATCCTTTCTCCATATTCTTGAATGTCAAAAGGAGGGTGTAGCTCCTGATCATAGAATATAACCACACAATGTAGAAAATGCATTAAATCTCTGATTTCAACTGAACGGCCACAGAAACTAGGAGAAAGAGATTACCTGTTCTTCTAGGTTTTGCTCGATTTTCTGTTTCCATGTTGAAACCCTAGCAGCCAGATCCGTTTGCTTCTCACTTTTAGCTATGTTAGCAAGAAGAGCATCCTACAAAGATGCACATTACTGGAACAATTATCCGGTGAAGTTGACAAACATAGATGAACATAGGAATAACTGAGCGTCAAATTTATAAAACTATAAACCAATGTAGTTACCAGGTGTGAGCGGCAAAGATCTTCCAAGCTTTCTTGGCAATGCGCTTCGTCATTTCCAAATCCATCGTGGTTGTGAAACTCTGCAGCTCCACCGTCATTCTACATAAATTCAAATGAGCGTATAAGGGTTTCCATATAATTCCTCCGGAACATGATCAAATTAGTGAATCTACTCACCATATCGAGACCATCTTCATCCATGAACGCGTGATCGTGATCATCACCATCATGCTCTCCAAAGTCATGGAAGTCGCCATTATTAGCTTCATCATGGTTATCCTTATCGCCGTCCTTGTGATTGCCGTTAGCATCAGAAGGTAGGTTTCCTCCATTCAGGAGCGACGCTCGGAGCTGAGATCAAAACTATCAGATTTTCTTTTCTGCATAAGAAAAATATCAGATCCAGGTATAGAGAAAACACAGACCTTCTCGTAATAGGGAATGTCTTGTTTTTCTCCCTCGTCTTTACCAGCACAACGGCACTTCTCCCAAATTCCGCTGAGCTCTGTACTGATGGGACCGTCGGGTCTAGCAAGAGGAAACATGGAAGTCATATGATCCTTGGCAAGACTCCCTCGATTCTTTCTGAAAGTTTTTACTGAGTGATAACATGAACCAGAAGTAAGGCACAGATCGAAAGATATATACAGCTTAGGACATCGTACAAGAAAACAAAAAGCCATTTCCCAACCTTTCTTGAAAGGCTTCACTTTCAACTTCCCTGGTTCATAGGGATTCAATGGCTTCCACGGATCATCTTCATCAGCATCTGTATCACTCAAATCCATGGCTCCTCCATGGTCAATATCCATGTCAACACCATGATCATCGTCTCCAAAGACAGGAGGAGGAGGCTGAGACCCTTGGTCACAGTTTTGAACATCTGGACCAGTCCCGTATATTGGGGACAAGATGAAACTGGTGCCCTGATTCTTTCCCAAAGATGATCTACGGGCACTTCCTCCAGAACGTCCTACCGGTGAGTGAAAACCTTTACGAACTGAGCTGCTTCTATGAGCACTATTCTTTCCTTTACCGGCATTGTTATCGCCTAAAAATTCATTTACAGCTACAGCATCACAAGGGTCTAATAGAATAAAATCCCGGTAGAGATGTGTAGTTGCCAACTGCAAGACATGAAAGTTAAACAGAAGTTCAAACCCCACGCTCATTTTATTCTTCAATGTTCTGAGAGGTGGAAGAACATGCTATACCAGATATGATTCCAATTCTCCTCCGTCACCACTAGTATCCAAGCAGTCACCTTCAAGAACAACTAGATTTGCCGGAGGCTTGACAAACTGACTTGGACAGGAATCTCCGCCAACCGAGTCGTCTAAGCTATTCTTTGCGTCCACTATAGTATCAACAATATCTGAGTTAGAAATCTGGTTCTGGTTCCCTTGAGTGACAACCAGGATATGCTGTTAAATTTCAGAACTTTATCTACCTGGGATGTCATCTACATTCCAGAAGATATCATTTTCTTCTTCATCAACGTCACGGGAGGAGCTTTCCTCAGCTCCGTTTGACGTACCTTTGGTCTGTTCTTGGTCTCTGTTTGAAATAACAAGAACTAATGATCTTTTCAACTTTTATATACAGCCTTTTGTGAAATTGTGATATATAGCCATTATTGGACTCTGAAACATAGTAAATATCGCTTCTCCAAGAATTGCAAGTGGCTAAAGGATGCATATTTCCAAGTGAACTAACGATTATCAACTCGGATACTAAAAACATAAGAAATCATGAACTCACAGCTAAAACACAGCACCTATACAGAAAAAAATGCGGTTTTAAAGAGCAGCCATTGTATAAATTCACTTCAACGGTGAACACAAAACAAACCCATTCACATAGAGAAAGATAAAATCGAATTTAGAACCTAAACCCAAAAAAAACAGGTAATTTGGGGAAAAGGACGAACCTTTGCTTCGATAGAAACTCCAATGTACGTAAGACCAAATTGTACAAGTACTCTACCTTCTTGCTATAAACCTGGACCGAACCCTGAAGCAGCAAAGCAGCTACAGATCCAAGGGAAACACAAATTCGAAACCCAAAAATTTCAATGACCCTAAAATCAAATGATATGAAATTTCCAAAATTCAAAGCAATTCACAAACCTTCGGCGAAATTAACTGGAATCTGCCCATCTTCTTCGTTTCCGGTGATTTCACCGGAACAGATTTTGAGCAGGTACTCTTCTAGCTTTTCCGACAAATCCACTTCCCAATTTGCCACCAAATCTCTCTCCGGCTGTACTGTATGAATCCTCTCGCTGCGAACTCCCCCGCCGCCGTGAATCGTCATTTTCTGTGAAGCCGCGCGGAATTTAAGCTTCTTTGGGTAGAGATTGAATAATTCATACCCGAAAAAAAAGGCAGAAACCCTAAAAGCTGCGAATTGGGAATCTGACTGATAGCGTAATTCCGAAAAAAAAACTCTGGTTTTCAGGTGAAATTTTAGAAATTTTCTGGGAAATGAAGGGATTGTAGGATCCAACACAAAGAATCAAGTGATTAACTAAGGATAGAAGGAACTGTGAGAGTGAGAGTGAGAGATTCGGAGGGTTGTGGGAAGAGATGCGAAATATTTTGACTTCTAAGGATTTTCCCGCTTTTCAAAAATGTAAACAGTGTTGGGCCTAATTCATTCGGGCATTTCCCGTATGTTGGGCCTAATTCATTCGGGCTCTATATATCTTCGGCTCATATTTATAAATCAAACATTTTCAAGGTTTTGAAAACGTGATTTCTCTAGTTTTTTCTTACCATTCATCAATTTTTTTTCTATATACATGTTTTTGAAAATTGATTACTTATACTTATAAACATGACCACATTATACTACTAAGATTATTCTATGAAAAAAAATAATCATTTCAATATTTTTTAAAAAATAATCATAAGAATTATCCAACACCAGTCTAGCCAAGAATCCTCCAAACAAAACAACAGTTGACCAGTTTCAAATGTGAAAAAAAATAACGACATGATTGATTGAGCATACATATTCATGGTCAATGTGGATTTATCTTTTGTTTTTGTAATTGGTTATGCTTTAGCGTTATGATAATTCTGAGCATGGCTTATGTCATCACTCATCACTCATCACTCATCAGTCATCACCATTATTCCAGTATGTTCTTTAGGCTTTTTTTTTGTTTGTTTCATTGTTTGTTTGGTAACGCTGTCTAGATTTTTTAGTTTGCTTTTATTCGGGCATGGAGTCTTGGAAGTTTCTCACAAGTGTTTGCACACGTTTCTTTTATCTCTGGCTCTTATTTTGTGTACCAAACCAAGGCATACGTGTTGATGCTGGAGAAAACACAAGGCCAACTATACAGAGCTCTTTTGTTCTAGAGTCCCATGGTAGGGCAATCTGTTTGGCTATTCCTTGATCTTGACATGCGAGGTATTATACCAAGCCTCGAATTTATATCGGATTTCAAAAGAGGGCATAGTTTCTAGCTACTTTCTTGTTTGTATCTATAAAAATAAAATATTCGATATAATCGTGATTTTTTGTTAAATTGATACGTGTCAGTTGTTCTATAATCTATATACAGATGGATTTAGAAAAGGATAAAACTCGAGTTTTATAGCATACAGTAAATGGATTAGTGAATAGGAGAAATGCGAAACTTTGTAAATGCAACAATTAAGTCACGATGTATCAATTACTCTCTCAGTAACGTGCGCACAAACAAAATTGTAAGCTTAAACTTTAGGGGTGAATTGAATGAAAGTTCAAACAAGAGGGGTCTTTTTGTGAAGTTTTATTTTATTTTCTCCTTCGTTGGCTCTGGACAAACACCGTTAAAAGAGATCTCTAGATAACTAGATTGCTGGTGGATTCGAAGAATCTCTCACGGTCGGTTCTTGGCGACGGATCACGCTCTTTTCTGCGCCAGTATCATCTCATCGATCGCGCATTTCTTTTTTTGTAAATCTGTATCAATCTACTTTTGTAAATCTGAATTTTTGAGGGGAAATCATGAATTCGAACTTCGGGAAGAGATCCTCCGGGTCGACCAATAGCTTTGATTTCGATCTCGGGCTCGGATCGAGCCAAGGTAGACCTCTGAATGGCCAGAAGAGCCAAGCATCTTCTTATTCAAGCTCGAATTCGCAGCCGAGACCTGCGTGGCAGCCCGGTAAGCCTTCGTGGACGCATCAACCCGCACCGAAGCAGACGACGATCCGATCCGAGATCGGAAGTGGACCGACTTCAATGGTGGGTGACATTCACGGTAAGACTTGGGGTTCATCTTCCGGATCGAGTTCGGGTATTGGAATTGTGAACAAGGATCCGAGCTTGTTCGGAGATCTGGTTGGATCAGCCATTGGAAAATCCAGCGGAAACGTTCCGTTGAATAAAGCCCCGCCTGCTTCAGCTCCAGGTTCCAACAAGAGCCCCTATTCCATGGGGAATTTGGCCGATTCGTTGCCGAAAACAGGTAATTCGATGAAAAGTGGTGGTGGCTGGGGTTATAGCAGTAATCCGAATGGTTTCTCAGGGGGTTATACAAGCTCCGGTGGTAGTACTTCCGGTGTTAATGTTAATAGCAGCATTAAGACTCCAAATCCTGGAGGTCAATCGATGAAAAGCATGTCTGGGAGCAATCTAAGTGGGTCTGGGATTCCTTTGAACAGCGATCCGTTTGGTTCCTTGGTTGGTTTCGGATCAAAATCACCAGGAAGCATCAATTCTGAGAAGAAATCTGGAAATGTTAACAACAATGTTCAGAGCGATGCTTTTGGGAATTTCCAGAGTGGAGCTTCGAATCCGAACAGTAGCGGTTTTGCTGGATCAGCTGCTCAAAGCAACGACTTTGGGGATTTCAAGAATGCTCCGAAATCAAACACGTTCTCATCAGGCGGGTATACGAGTGGCTTCAATGCAAGTGGTCCTCAGTCCTCAAGTGCAAACGATGATCCATTATCAATGTTCTCTTCTTCCAATACCCCAGCTGCACCGGCCGCACCGCAGAATGAAGATTGGGGATTTGAAAGTTTTGACGGTGGGGCTGATTCGGGTTCTACCACTGAGCTTGATGGGTTGCCACCACCTCCACCGGGTGTATCAGCGACATCAGCTAAGAGCAAGGGCATTGATAACCAGAGACAGGGTCAGTATGCTGATGCCATAAAGTGGCTCTCTTGGGCTGTGATTCTTATGGAGAAAGCTGGCGATGAAGCTGGATCAGCCGAGGTTCTTTCAACTAGGGCTTCGTGTTACAAAGAAGTTGGAGAGTATAAGAAGGCTGTATCAGACTGTACCAAGGTATGTTTCTGTTGGTTTATTTCCCGATGTTGATTATTGCACATAAATGAAAGGCAGATTTGTCTTTGGATGCATCATAGTCTTGATTCATAAACGAACTCTCTAGCTATGGGTTGTGTATGTATCGACTTTATGAATCTTGGTGGAATCAATACTGGTAAATATAGAAGTTTTAGAGTCAAGCTGTAGAAGAGAAAGAGCATTTCTGAACAGTTCTGTCGTCGTGGCATCGTGACATTGTAGTTGTTGACTGATTGTTGCCATGCTTGCTCCATAAATGGTTTCTTTTAAACTGAGAATATAACCAGATTTGAAAATATGAATTATATTTCCCTTTTTGTTTGTTTCATAATGTGATTGCAGGTACTTGATCACGACAAGAAGAACGTGACTATTCTGGTTCAACGAGCACTCTTATACGAGAGCATGGAGAAATACAAGCTCGGAGCTGAAGATCTAAGGATGGTTCTGAAGATTGATCCCGGGAATAGAATCGCTAGAAGCACCGTTCACCGGCTAACAAAAATGGCTGGTTGATATCCTTAATGATCTCAAAAGAGAAACAAAGGACCCTTCAAATCTCTATAATCTTTGCAATTGTCGAAAGCGTTTCGGCTCTCTCATCCATGGACCATTCCACATACGTGTGTGTATTCTTTCTGAGTTTTATGGGTTCTTCTATAATGGATCAGCTTATGCAGTTTGTGGGTTATGATTTTTTCTTTTTTTAATTGCTGCATTATATGTTGTTGATTGTATCAACTGGATTTTCTTATTATACACAACAGTTTTGAATTTATCACGAAATATTTGACAATCGATCGTGTATTTAAAATTTGACTCTGCGAAATTGCTTTTTTAATGAAATCAAAACTGAATCAAATTTCTTTTGTAGTTCAACTAATTACTAACTCTCAGTCTTATCTCCAAATTATCCAATGTTTTTCAATCTTATATAATTTCCCGATAAAGAACCGGGTCCAGAAAATGATGGAAAAGAGGATCACGTGTAAAAGAAAACTCTACTTATCTGAGGAAGCATTTCTTTACCCGAAGACGCTCGTGGACGCAACACTCCAAAATACCGATTAATAAACTAGTGACACTGTCATACGTTTTCTTGGGCAGAGAAAGAGAGCAAAAGAGGCTTCTAATTTCGTCGTTATTCGGATTAAATTTGTTGTAACCGTCGTGTACTCGTGTATCAAGGAACATATTACTACTGTATAATTTTAATATTCTATTAACCCACTCCGACTTTATAATAGTATTATTATGTAACGCATTTATTTCGGCTATAAATGCGTTTCACATCTACCGCAGTCGTCGCCCTCTTGAAACCCAGCAACAAACAGAGAAAATGTGTGGCGGTGCTATCATTTCCGATTTCGCCCCTATCGTCACCAAGGCCAAGGGACGTAAACTCACGGCGGAGGAACTCTGGTCAGAGCTCGATGCTTCCGCCGGCGATGACTTCTGGGGTTTCCATTCCACCTCCGAGCTTCATCCCACCACCAAACAAGGTACCATTAACTCTAGAATTCATACAAAATATTATTAATGCTCAGAGTTTAATTACGGAAAATGAGATTGATAAGGAATTTAAAAAAAATAAAAATCATATGGTTTTTGGTAATGCTATATATTGGGTTGTTTCGTTATCTGTGGGGGTTAAATCTGTAATTTTGCACCTTCGGGGAATCCGATAAAATTTTGAAGTGAGTGTGAAAGAGGAGGCGACGGAGAAGGAGCCGGCGACGGAGAAACGGAGGAAGAGGAAGAACGTTTATAGAGGGATACGGAAGCGACCGTGGGGGAAATGGGCGGCGGAGATTCGAGATCCACGAAAAGGCGTCAGAGTCTGGCTTGGGACGTTCAACACGGCGGAGGAAGCCGCCATGGCTTATGACGTCGCGGCGAAGCGGATCCGCGGCGAGAAAGCCAAGCTCAACTTTCCAGATCTTCTTCATCATCCTAATTCTCCTACTCCGCCTTCGTCACCCCAACGATCAGCCAATCAGCCTCCGGCGAAGAAGCTCTGTGTTTCCCTTTCCCCCCAGAGCGAGTCAAACCAGCCGAGTTTCCCGGTGGAGAGTATTGGATCCGGGAATGGGGACGAGTTTCAGTATCCGAGTTACGGATTTGAACCGGATTACGACTTGAAACAGCAGATATCGAGCTTGGAGTCTTTCCTTGAGTTGGACGGTACCACGGTGGAGCAACCGAGTCAACTCGACGATTGCGTCTCCGAGGTGGATATGTGGATGCTTGATGTTGACGATGTTCTTGCTTCGTATTAAAAATAAAATAAAAATAAGAATAAAGTAATAAGTTAAAAAGACAAACAAATAAAGTTTGTAACATATATGTAACCGCCGTTACTTTTTAAGGTTTTACGGACTGATCATGTTATGTTGTTTATCTGTTGTGGTGTGTAATCCGTGGCGTTATTTGCGACTCAAATCGAGCGTTATATTACTACGGTTAGTGGTATTGCTTGTTTTGTTCGTTTATGGAAAAATTACATGTTGTCGTGTATATTGATATGTATTAAACGTATTCATGAAATGAGAATTTGGATTAAAAAACTCTGGTCTGACCAAAATTGACTAAATAATTTTGTAGGAAAAAAGAGTTTATCTAGTATAGTAGGAACTAGGATCAGAGACGAAGTAACAGTCTTTTTCTTTTTCCCCAATTTCTATACGTACGTATACGTATTATTCTCGTACATCTATGACAAAAGGTTACATGTGACGGTTTATGAGTATTTTGTAGATATGTTTTCAGTTTCAACTGTAAACTGTATCACGTCAAAACAAAATAAAAAGGAAATCTAATCCTATCGTTTCCCTAAAAGTTTATCACGTATATACATGCATATGACTAAATAAATAATATAGATGGGTTTTAGATGCATGAACCTCCTCCAAGCCTAGTTGGTCTTGTAAGAATTATATGGGTCCCCTACTCCCTATTATGTTTCCAAGATTGACAGAATCTATTTGTTTCGTGGGATTCTCTATTTGTTTGACGTTACGTTTTACTTACTTATAAGATAATGAAAAAATTGGTGAAATAGGCACATTTTAAGTTTTTAATTGGGAAAAGAGGCACATTTAAGTTTTTATTAGCAAAAGAGGCAACTTTCTCGTAGGCCCCGTCATGTGTGGTTGGTTTGGGTTCACTTTTTGGGATTTAGGGTTTATTTTTTTTCATGGAAAAGTGTTTTTATTGTGGTGGGACCCACCGATTTGCCTTTTTTGCTAATAAAAACTTGGTGTTGCCTTTTTTACAAATTAGAAACTTGAAAACATCCTCTTTTGCTAATTCACCCTAAGATAATCTCTGGTCATTTAATAGTTACCCGCGTCCAAAGTGATAGTTTTTTTTGAATTTGTATTTTTATTAAAAAATGCTTATTTAAGTATCTTAAAACTTTATGCAATGAATTTTTTATCTATTTTTGTCTTTGTTTATAATGTGAAAATTTAGCATCTTGAACCATTTTTTAAAACTATATTAACCCAAAATTACTTAAGATTCAGACTTTAAAATTACATATAATTTATGATTTATATTTTAAAACTTTAGAATTAGTGTTTATTTATGTCATAATATACCACAAAAAATTCATATTAAACCATTAAAAATTACAAAAATTAAATAAACATCCAACTTTATATATCAAATTGAATGCTTATTAAAAATTCATATTAAACCATTAAAAATTACAAAAATTAAATAAGAATCTAACTTTATAAGTACTTAATTAATTATATCGTTCTATTAAAAAAATTATACTAAACAAAAAATACTTATAAAGTTGGATGCTTATTAAATCAATTTTCCTACTCTTATGATTTCTTACCATTTTGTTTTTTATAATAGTCTAGTAAACCACTCTCACATCTTTATTTCCAATGTCTTTGAACCACTCATATTTTCATCATTTGATTAATTTTTTTATTCGTTTTTAAAAATTCAAATTACAAATTAGAAAAAAAAATTATTAATATATAGATCATATCATAATTTATTTATTTTATAAAATTTAGTTCTTCCAAAAAATGATAGAATTAAAATGTAGTATTTAAATAAACTAATTAATATGATATATTTGTAAGAAATGGAAAAAATGATAATCTCTTTATAATTATAAACAAAAAAATACATAATATGCAATGGCACATAATGTAAATTGTCTAGTAAACTTTGTATTAATTGAAATTCTTTGTGATGATACATTAGTACGGTAAACTTGTTAATACCACATGAGAGAAATGTTATTGTCATAATGTATTTTTTTTAATATATTAGGGATTAACATCATTTATTCGTTGTGATTGATAAATCACTCAGATTCAAATAACCATAATTATTTAATGATGCTGTCTTAGACTTTTGAACAAATCTATTATAATATTGTATGGTTACCATTTTTTCATTTAATGAGAAGCAGTCATGTGTCATCTTAAAATAATGACATGTATATTCTTTCTAAATATTTTTTATCTCTATTTCTCTTTAAAAGTCAACACATGTCCAAGAGTACTAAATATTTATTTAACTTCAATACCACTAAATATTTATTGAACTTTCTTATGTACATAATTAGAGATTTAATAGATTAGTTACACAATTAGAATATTTAATTAGAACACTTAATATTTATTCAACATTTTTATAAAAAAAAAATCATAAACGTACATTAACAAAAAAATATATATATTAAAAATTATATCAAATTTAACTTATAATCATTTTCAAAAAAAATTTCACCACACAATAAACATAAACAAATTGAAAAATGTGATTACACAATTAGAAGATTTAACTAGACCATTAACTCATATATTTTAAATTAGTTACACAATTATAGTACTCAATTAGACCATACAATATTAATTTAACATTATGTTAAAAAATATATATTTACATTAATAAAAAATATTAAAATCATATATATCAAATTAACACCTAATCATTTTTTAAAGAAGTTTAACTACACAACTATCAACAAGAATAAATTTGAAAAAAAAATTAAAATTACAAAAAACTAAATTATCAAAAACCAAATATTAAAACCATCTCAAAATTAACTTTCATTTGTACAATTTTTTTCAAATCACTTAACTACATTAATATGTACAATAACTATGCATTTACTCATACTAAAATCTATTTAATTAAATAAATATTAAGATTAAATATGATTACATGTAATATATAATTACAACTGAGCTAAATATCTAATGTCTAATAACTCTTCATAATTTTAAAGACAATATTTATCAATATACAAGAACAAAAACGCATAGAAAAACAATACAACAAGAATCTGAATACTACACACTTTTAAAACAAAAAAATTATCAATATACAAGAGCAAAAGCTAATAAAAAAATAATACAACAAGTATCCAAACAGTACACATTTTTAAAACTAGTAAGTGAACTATACACTACTTGGACTATATTGTAGGAATACCATTTACACCAACATACGAAAATCAACTCCATCTCAAAATCATTTGCTAATTCCGTCAAGAATACAACATCAGCTACACAATCATTTTTACCACGGATCAAATAATACAACCAAATAACTTAAACTTCAAACATGATGTTAGACAACTATATTATCATCACGAGATAACACCAGACGAATCTCAACCCAAATTCATCAAGAAAATTAGATGACGACTGGGTAATCAAAAACTTAAAAACAAAATCAAGCTACAAAATAAGAACATGGTATTTTACTATAGATCTCGACAAACTAAGAGACCATAAAAATATCAACACGTTGATTTGTAGTCATAAATCTACTATGAATGTATTGCATAATCTTGACAAACATAAATTACTAATAATAACAAACAAACTTTTCAAAAACTCATAAAAACGAGTATCCGAGCATCGCGCGGGCTTTTCCTATGATGGCATAACATATTCAATGTATTTTTCCCTGACAATTTTTCCTTTTTTCCACATACACCTAGCATGTAATACTAATCATGTACCCAAATTCTAAAAGAATATATGGAGAAACTAGAAACACAGTGATGTTATTTTGATACTATAAGAGAAGTTACTTTAGTTATTCTGTATAGATTTCGAACATGGGATTATTATGTATAAAGCAAACTCATTTGTCAAAATGTTTGCTGTGGTTATGTCGTCAAGAAACTGTAGTCCATGATTTAACCATCTCTGTGTGGTTGCTTTTCTCAAGCAGCCCAAACTTTGTCCTTTTCTCCCCCCAACTTGGGAATTATCTTAACGAGTCGCATTTATTTGACTTGCAATTTGCAAACAAATACTGCAATCCGTACCCGTACGTGCGTACTCTACATGATTGTTAATGACATAATGTATACCCACGATCATCAGCCAGTTGGTGTTTTTTTTTTTTTTTTTTGTTATCTTCTTTTCTTAATACAAATCATTATCAGGGCTAAATCTTAAAACGATTCAAAATCTATTCTCAGCTTTAAATCAACTTGTAGCATTTGAAGGATTAGAATTATAACAATATCAGTGAATTATGCCTTTTGGCCCTTTACTATTTGATGATAAAATACTTGTCGTAGATGGAAAAAAAAAACCAATTATTTGTTTTCATAGATTAAACAAATAATGGGCCGAAACTAAGCCTATGAAAAAGACGAACGGGCCTAATTACCCAGGACTTAAAACACACATTTTCGTCAACTGACCCAAAAGCCCTAAAGAAACGATATTCTCCGTTTTATATAAGAAGAAGTCAACTTTCTGTGCCCTAATCAAAAACCCTTCAACGGAGGCGGAGCGGAGCGGAGGAAGCCATGGTGTCTCTCAAGGCTCAGAAGCGGCTCGCCGCATCCGTAATGAAATGCGGCAAGGGAAAAGTCTGGATGGATCCCAACGAGTCTACCGATATCTCTATGGCCAATTCCAGTAAGATTTCGGTTTCCGAAGCTTGTTTGGTTTATTGATTGTGTTTTACAGTAAGTGCGTTGTTGATTAGGCTAATTCATGAATTGACATTGCAATTTAGTTCCTAACATTGTACAGTGACAAAGTAAAGTATGATGACGATGATCTCGTGAGATTGAGCTCGTCTCATTTTGAGCTGCGGAGAGCTCGTTTGATTGCTGATATTCCCATTGGATGATAAGAAACGAATTTCATTACTAGCTTCTAAATTTCGTATTTGAATTGAATGCATTTGCTAGTGTCTAGGCTTATTTGTTTTATGATTCTTCCTTCAGCTTCTTTAAATTGTGATGCCAGTGAAAAAAAATTGTTTTTTTTTTTTTTTTTTTGTTCTGATAGCTCGCCTTTCTCTGCTTAGACATGTTGATCAATAGTGGTGTACATATTATTTTCTAATGTACTGGATTATCTGTAACAGGGCAGAACATTAGGAAGCTTGTGAAGGATGGATTCATTATCAGGAAACCTTCCAAGATCCACTCACGTGCTCGTGCAAGAGCCTTGAACGAGGCCAAGCGAAAGGGTCGTCACTCTGGATATGGTAAAGGCCTAACTTAGAGATTTCATTCGTTAAATATCATTTTACTCTCTCCGACATTTTTGTTTCTGGTTTGATGTGTATATTGACTTTTGTACAACTTCTTTCTTGGTTTTCAGGTAAGAGAAAGGGTACAAGGGAGGCAAGGCTACCAACGAAGACTCTCTGGATGAGAAGAATGAGGGTTTTGAGGCGTTTCCTCACTAAGTCCCGTGAGGCAAAGAAGATCGACAAGCACATGTATCACGACATGTACTTGAAAGTGAAGGGTAACGTGTTCAAGAACAAGCGTGTGCTTATGGAGAGCATCCACAAGTTGAAGGCTGAGAAGGCGAGAGAGAAGACACTCTCTGACCAGTTTGAGGCCAAGCGTGCTAAGAACAAGGCTAGCAGGGAGAGGAAGTTTGCCAGAAGGGAGGAACGTTTAGCTCAGGTTAAAATCTACAAGCCAATTATGTCTCACTCATATGAAGTTTTATGTTTTTGACAATTATCTAATGCTTTGGTTGCTTATATGTTTTGGGATTTATAGGGACCTGGAGGGGGAGAGACAGCAAGTGTCGCAGCACCAGCATCTCAACAAGCAGAGTAAGAAACCTGTCTTGTCTGTTTCCTATGTTCGTCTTTAAGTGAATGAAGTAGAGAGGTAGGTGGAGATAGGTAGAGAATTTTTAATATTTTACTCGTGTCTCATGTAGTTGTAATTTCTGTACATATCAATGGTTTTTTGCTACACTTTAAATATTTGTTTTATAGACACTGTTAGATCATTGTTGCCTGTTGATAAAGCTTTTCACTGACTCACTCTCTGGCTTTTTTTGTTTTCTCTTTCAGGGTAACCAAGAAGAAGGCGAAGAAGTGAACCGAGTTATCTGATTGTGAAATTTTTGCCGTTGAATCTTGAGTTCAACTACAGAAGAAGATTTTTTCCTTTATCTTAATGATTTTGTCGGAGAGATTTTTTTTCTTAAAAAATATTTATTATGTTTTGAATCTGACACTGATATTTATGAATTCGTCAGTTTTATTTCTCTTCACATTCTCGCCTTTACATATATTAATGAATGCATTTTGTTGAAACTTGAAAAAAGTTGGGCAATACTGAGAGCATCGAAATCAAGCAATTGAAAATTTGAAATAGAAGTTGGGTTGTTTCTTCTACTCATCCTGTTAAAACATAGGCATGAGTATAACTGATTAAGCTTAGCCTCTGGTAGTTAACACTGGCTCCATCGTTGTCGTGAATAAGAGCACCTACAATGCAGCGCTGTGAATCGGCTCTGAAGTTCAAAATAAAAAAAAAAAACAAAATCTATGTGGCACCCGAAAAATCTTTAAGTCGACTCTGAAGGGGGAGTGATTTAGGGGATTAATTGAAATTGAGATTTGAAGTCATCTCGCTGATTTTATTTTCAGATGGTGGTTTAGAGTAATTTTAGAGAAATTGTTATGATTTTAATGAAATCACTCTAGAATCCCACCTAAAACCATGAGATTTAGATTATTATGTTTTTAACAAAAAAATTCCACCAAATAACAAGTTCAATATCACTGGATTAACTACTTTTAAAAATTCATGTTTGAATAACAAAAGAATTTGTCATTTTAAATCAAATCACTCAAAATCACCTAAAACCCCAAGTTTAATACACCTCTTTTAATTGTGAATTGAATTTACTAGATCCTAAGCGTCGTGTTGGTTAAAGTCGTGTTGACAAACAAGGGAGGTGTTCCAGGTAAAGGGAGCTTAACACGGCCTCTCTCGAGCACTTAACTTGCTTAACCACTGTTAGGAACAACCACGCCCCGAAGGTCGTATTGACTAGAACCGTATTGACTAACTTAGAGATCTAACCCACTACTTGGAGCAGATCGGTATATCGGGTGTTTGAAAGGAATCAGAGCTTATGATGAAGCTCGGAAGCCTGGAGAACTAAGGAATTTAGAGAGACATTTAGAGAGAGAAACTAGAGAGAGGTTTTTATTGAGAATATGATGTGTTATTTTACAATGGGGTTACACACATATATATAGGGAGTGAATGAGGCGCTTACATATGCGCTTACGTCATTCATGTACTATTGCGCTTATGACTTTTGCGCTTACGTTATTTAGGCGTTTACGTATGCGCTTACATTACGCTAGCATCATAATTATACAAAATAAAACTTATTTATTTTACAAGGAGAAGTAATCAAGAGGATAGAGATACTTCTCTTTCAGTGGTCCATTTCGAACTCAAGGATGTGTTCGTCACAACATCCGTATTCATCTCCGGGACATACGTATTCTGGTGCTGGCTCGCTGAAATCTTCTTCTGATTTTGTGTTGGCATCAATGTTGAACCTTTTCCCTATTTCGTCGATGTTGATGTTGATTGAGTCATCAGGGAGTTGAGCGTCTTAAAAATAGTCTTCTGTGAGGTCTTGAGACAGCGACTCTTGCGGGGTGTCTTGAGTTGCGGATTCCTGTTTGATGACTGGTGGGGCGTCTATCTCTGAAGCATCACGTTTTGTTGTTTTGGTCATAATAGTTTTTTCCTGTTTGTCCATGAAGAACATTATCTCTAGAAGAAGATTTTTCTTTATCCTAATGACTTTTGTCGGATATTCTTTCCTTCAAAAACATTTCACATTCTCTCTTTCACATATTAATGAACACATCGTGTTGGAAGCTGAATAAGCTGGCCAAGAAAGAGAGCACCAAAGTCAAACAAATGAAAATACACCTCTCTTTTTTTTTCCGTTTGTCGTTTAATACTCCAACAGAAATTTTATGAATTATTTTCCATACACATACAGTTCATGAAATTCAACCATTTGTCAAATCACGAATGTAACACATTTTTGATCAGTTTAATTTTAACACTGAATCCAAATCAAATATGCCAATGAAAATTAGTTTAGTTGGGCAAAAAAATCAAAAAGATCTGTGAGCATTAATTAATTTTAAGAACTAAGTGGTAAGTTTGTTGGTTAAAAAGCATTCTTTGGGAAGTTTGAACTTTGTATAATTGTATCAAAGCTTTCTTAATATAAACTGATTAGCTCAATTTTTTTTTATAAATGTTTGTTGTGAAAGAAAAACAAATTACGAAAAGAGAGATTTGGATCCGGTATGGGACTAACCGCGCAAATAAGGAAAGATAATTGAGGTCAAAGTCGACGAAGTTCATCTTCACTTTGCTTTCTTCGCGTACGTGTAAAACAAAACCAACCCCGTCTCTCTCTCTCTCTCTCCGACTTTTGAATTTTCCATCAGATTTATCTTCCTCTGTATCTGTTTCGCTCTGGATCGTCGAACGATCTGGTGCTCAGATTGATCGTATCTCATCGGAATCCCCTGGGTATAAGCAACCGGAAGGACGAAAGGATCACGCGACTGTAGAAATTGGAGAATTTTGGATAGCTAGATCTTGAAATTCAGGGATCGAATTGGGTAATTCGATCAGAGGATGGCATCTGAGCAGTTGATGTCTCCCGCCAGTGGCGGTGGAGGACGCTACTTTCAGATGCAGCCGGAGCAATTTCCTTCGATGGTGTCGTCGCTTTTCTCCTTCGCGCCGGCTCCAACGCAGGAGTCTAATCGTATTTTTGAAGAATTACCCAAGGCAGTTATTGTCTCCGTCTCCCGGCCTGATGCCGGCGATATAAGCCCCGTTCTATTGTCTTACACCATTGAGTGCCAGTACAAGCAGGCGAGAGTCCATCTCTATATCATCTCTTTTTTTGCTTCCTTCTCTCTTTCGTAGAAAAACTTTTTTCAAATGTGTATTTAAATTTCACGGTTACAGGACAACTTCTTCGAAATTTTTACTCGGTTCATTTTCTAGTGATACAAGCAATTCCATGCACTTCTAAATCGTTTAAGTATGACTATTGATCGAAGTAGCAACTATACTCGTTGGATACCTTGTTTTTTTGTGGGGTTCATATAGTCATAATACGACATTTGAAGAGATGCTCTTTTGAATCATCACCATTGATCAATGTTATATGGCAGAAGGATATCTATGGAGGGCCAGAAATGGAGATCCTTTTTTAGTCTATATATGTTTCTCCTTACCGTAGTTCAAATGGTGCTTATTTCAGTGGAGCTTTCGAGTTTTGAATACTTGAAATTCTTGAGTCCTAACTTCAGCGCTTTTATGTAACAGTTCAAGTGGCAACTTGTGAAGAAAGCATCTCAAGTGTTTTATTTGCATTTTGCATTGAAGAAACGTGCTTTTATTGAAGAAATTCACGAGAAGCAGGAACAGGTTTGTGTTGAAACTTGAAATATCAAGAAATCTTCTACTAGTTTGTGTTTCCCTTTGAGAGAACATACTATATGCTTTGCCCTAGGCTGTTTCTAAATCGTTTTTCGTTGCCTGCTTGACGCTGCATCGAGTTTTGATATTTTTTTCTTTGGAATATCACATTAAAGGTTAAAGAATGGCTTCAAAATCTAGGAATAGGGGATCATGCACCCGTTGTTCAAGACGAGGATGCTGATGAAGTTCCGATACATCAAGATGAGAGTGCCAAAAATAGGTCAGAATTGCTGGCATGATTTTTGGCTGGAGAAGTTTCTGACGTGCGTCTGTTGTAATCTTCCAATAGATGTCATTATTTTCTGACAAGTAGGATCTTTTTTGCAGAGATGTTCCTTCGAGTGCTGCTTTGCCAGTCATCCGCCCTCTGGGAAGACAGCAGTCCATATCAGTCAGAGGAAAGCATGCAATGCAAGAATATCTAAATCATTTTCTAGGGAATCTTGATATTGTCAATTCACGGGAGGTATATTTTTATAATCTGTTACGCTGGGCTGTCCAACTAATTTATCATAGGCAATACGTAGTTATGTCAAGGGTTGTTTTCTTTTCTAGTCTAGCTAGAAATCTGAGTACAGCAAGTGAATACTGAAGGTTTCCATGTATTTCAAGCTTTTATTCCCATACACATCGAGTTTCATTTCATTTCTGAGTCTATATACATGCATAGTTAAGTGCTAAATGCCTAATATAGGTTTGCAGGTTTTTGGAGGTCTCAATGCTGTCATTTTCACCAGAGTATGGGCCCAAATTGAAAGAAGACTTTATTATGGTAAAACATCTACCGCAGATTTCAAAGAGTGATGATTCGAATAGATGTTGTGGATGCTGTTGGTTCTGTTGCTGCAATGATAATTGGCAAAAGGTATGAATTTTTTAATATTTTCTTGCTCATATTCGTGTAGTTTGTAGATTGCTATGGAAACTTGGTTACCTCTGGAATTTCCTATGGGATGACTTGTGAGCTTTGTTATGTGTTCTGTGGTTATCCTTGTCCCCTATCCCACTCTTGCTTCGTCTCTCAGTGCGTTGAATGCCATAAAAAACTAATATATCTGAAGGAAGTGTATTTCACCTTTAGTACTTCTTTTTCTAATGCCAAAATTTGTCACTACTCCCACAGGTATTGAGAATCAAATTTGTCTAATTGTTTTAATCATGGTGGTGAGATATTACGTTTGAAGAAGCAAATAGTTTTTCTACCTCTGCTGTAGATCTTTATGTTCGTGATGTTTGTGCTATCAAATATTACAACTCATGTTTTTGCTCCTGATTAGACACTCAAACCACGTGACATGATAAGATCGTATCTAAGGTTCTTTTTTTCTCCAGTACAGGTGTGGGGCGTACTAAAGCCAGGTTTTCTCGCCTTATTGGAAGACCCATTTGATGCAAAGCTATTGGATATCATTGTTTTTGATGTCCTACCAGTTTCTAATGGAAATGATGGTGCGGATGTATCACTAGCAGTAGAACTGAAGGATCATAATCCTTTGCGGCATGCATTCAAGGTTAGCAGTTACTGGCTTACATATCTTTTGATTATATGTATGTATATGTCCATCTAATAAGCTTTCTTGATTATCGATTTTTGTCATACCCCTTGTTTGATAACCTATGATGTTGTTTTTTAATGCTTCTAAATAGAAATTGAAGTAAACCGTCCAAGGTGTCTGCAGTAGATTTCCTTAGTTTGTATCTATTATGTCTGGACACTGGACAGTGGACACTCACTAGAGCATCAGTTGCGTCGTGGAAAACGGATAACCAAGAAGATTAGGATATTCCTTTTGTTATCAATTAAAGTGGGATTTTAAGAATCCGTCTTTCCGTAACTTTCAAAGTTGAATCATCCTTAGTTTCCTGCCCCTTTTTTCCTGCAAAGATTTTTCCTAGTTTATATGTCAACAATGATATGGAGAATCATTGCTTTATAACTTTTGCTAAAAAATCCCAGGTAACATCTGGAAACCGGAGTATAAGAATAAGGGCGAAGAGTAGTGCAAAAGTTAAAGATTGGGTGGCTTCTATTAACGATGCTGCTCTTAGACCTCCTGAGGGTTGGTGCCATCCGCATCGCTTTGGCTCCTTTGCTCCCCCGAGGGGTTTGACGGATGATGGAAGTCAGGCCCAGTGGTTCGTAGATGGTGGAGCAGCTTTTTCAGCGATTGCTGCAGCCATTGAAAATGCTAAATCTGAGGTCTGTCACTTACCATTGCAGGGCGTGGACGCTGAGTTGAAATTTTTTTTTTTTTTTTTAAACTGATCTGATTTGTCTTGTAGATCTTCATATGTGGCTGGTGGGTGTGCCCAGAACTCTATCTGAGGCGCCCTTTTGAGCCCCATACTTCTTCCAGACTTGATAACCTGTTGGAGAACAAAGCTAAGCAAGGAGTTCAGGTACTTACGACAGACATGTATGTGGTTAATAGCTATTTTATCTGTTGTGAAGCGTATGTGCAATGGAGAGCTTACTTGCCAGATTAGGAGGGATGACCACACGTTTTTATTTATAAATTCTCTTTTTCGGTCTTTGTCATTGAAGGCTATGCCACTCTCTTGGTAGTATGCCTTGTAAGACTTGTTGGGTGTCCTTTCAGAGAATCTTTGAAGTTATTAAAGTAGACATACATAGTTATGACAAATTGAAACTGGTAAACATAAATAGTTTTCATGTGATCATTTTTTTCTGTCATCTCAACAATTAGCACTATTGTTTTAATGGAATTTTGGTTTGACTTTAATTTATGCAATGCTTGTTATACTCTGGGATAATCTTGGTAAAACTGATTGCTCACTTTTTTTTTCTCTATTTCTTTCACTATTAGGAGGGACGCATAGATTTTCCAATTTTTCATAGTTTTGGATTCTTCTAGTCAAGGAGATTGATTCTGCTTTTTTCAACAGAATATACATCTAAAATTGCAGTGTGTGTATTTTCAAATTTTCATTTGTTTATTACTATCTTTCTTCAGATATACATCCTTCTCTACAAGGAGGTTGCTCTTGCTTTAAAGATCAACAGTGTATATAGCAAACGCAGGCTTCTTAGCATTCATGAGAATGTTAGGGTACTTCGTTATCCTGACCACTTCTCAAGTGGTGTCTATCTCTGGTATGATACGGTGGACAGTTCTAATATCTTTTCTTTCTTGTTTATCTTTCTGGATTTGGTAGTAGATAACTGTACGTCTCATAATTGAATAGAAAAATTAACGGGAAGGACTTTAATTTCTACTTCTGCATGTCTTTGTAGGTCTCACCATGAAAAACTCGTCATCGTTGATCATCGGGTATGCTTTATTGGAGGGCTGGACTTGTGTTTTGGCCGGTACGACACGTTTGAACATAAAGTAGGAGATAACCCTTCTGAAACGTGGCCTGGAAAGGACTATTACAACCCCAGGTAAAATTTCCTTTTTACGACAGACTACTAACATATTTTGTTATTGCGGATAAAGAGTTGTTTTCAATTTAACAAGTTGACTTTTTATACTAGAAAAAAATTGTCTGTCACTTGCAAGTAAATTTAGCTGTGATGTTGGGTGGGTTTCCACCAATCAGATTTTGGATATTCAGTACAAACCAGGATTGCCATTACACATTTCATCTATCTGAATTCTACCCTCTGATTTTTTGTTTGTTTGAACGCAATTAATTTTTGCAGAGAATCTGAACCCAACACTTGGGAGGATGCTCTGAAAGATGAGTTAGACCGTAAAAAGTATCCACGGATGCCTTGGCATGATGTACATTGTGCTTTATGGGGTCCACCATGCCGCGACGTGGCTAGGCACTTTGTTCAACGCTGGAACTATGCTAAGGTTTATCCATTCTTCATGAACTCTCTTCTGTCTGTTTGGTTTTTTCTGTTATTACCATAATAAGATAACCAATGGTTATTTCAGAGAAACAAAGCACCATATGAAGATTCAATTCCGCTTCTAATGCCCCAACATCACATGGTTATACCCCACTACATGGGAAGGCCAGAGGAGTCAGACACTGAAGGAAAGAATGACGAAGACAGCATTAAAGGGATTAGAAGAGACGACTCATTTTCATCTAGATCATCTTTGCAGGACATTCCATTACTTTTGCCTCAAGAGCCTGTTGATCAGAATGGTTCGAGTGAGGGTCATAAAGCCAATGGGGTAAACAATAGAAATGGTCCTTTCTCTTTCCGGAAATCCAAAACTGAACCAGTTGATGGAGATACTCCTATGAGGGGTTTTGTAGATGATCGTAATGTGCTAGATCTTCCAGTAGCAAAGCGTCGTTCTAGTGAAATAGATTCAGAGTGGTGGGAGACACCAGAAAGTCGTTATCAGGCAGGGTCACCAGATGAGACTGGGCAAGTCGGTCCAAGAACTTCATGCCGCTGTCAGGTGGGTGTTCTGGAAGTTGATATATACCAGTAATATGTTGCATTCCCAACTTAAATAGAACATAAGCTATTATGTAGGATCCTCGTCTGTTTCCTTCTTGCCTTTAGCTTACAGTCTTTGAATTTTTCTGGTGATAAGAAAAAACAGAATTTCCCTTCAACATTTAGCACTGATTAGACCTATTTTCAGATTATACGAAGTGTCAGTCAGTGGTCTGCTGGAACAAGCCAAGTTGAAGAGAGTATCCATTCTGCCTACCGTTCTCTCATTGACAAAGCTGAACATTTTATCTACATTGAGGTATTTGCGATAAGACTTTTTTTCTTCATAAAATCACAATTTGATAGCATCATATAGTGTTTCATTGAAACGACCAGCCAACCTTTCCTGATCTATGTAATTTGCAACACATTACATTAAACACATTGTGAGAAAATTGGAAAATTCTGCTAAATGTGCTGGTAATTTGAGCTATCAGTCAAATAATAGGCACGTTGATTGCTCTCCTCCATTTCATTCGGCACCACTCTATTTCATTGTTAGCCTTAGAATATTTTCTGAAGATCCTGCAGCTATTTTTGGTCACCTTATATGACCTAAACCAATGAATAATCTGTCTGGTGAAAGGCATTAATCTCCTATCGGACCTGGACAAAGTTATGTAGCATTAAGTTAATAATCCTTTTCCCTTGCTCTTGCCCAAATCCACCTTGCAAATTATCCATGTATCCTATTTCACATAGTACAAGGAATTTCGTTCTTGAAACCTAGTGGTGGCCATATGTTCAAATGTCTTCCATTTTTCTGACTCTGTTTGCATGTTGTGCAATGTATCCCCAGAACCAGTTTTTCATATCAGGTCTTTCTGGAGATGACACAATAAAGAACCGTGTCTTAGAAGCGTTGTACAAGAGGATTTTGCGTGCCCATAACGAGAAGAAAAGTTTCAGGGTTGTTGTTGTTATACCTCTCCTCCCGGGGTTCCAAGTTAGTTTTTCGTTTAGAATACTGCATTCTTTTACAAAAGAACTTGTCCCTGATATGCATTTGTTGTAATTTGAGTTATGTGCCTGGCAGGGAGGTATTGACGACAGCGGTGCAGCATCTGTTAGAGCCATAATGCATTGGCAGTATCGAACCATGTACAGAGGACATAATTCAATATTGAAAAATCTTTACAATACTATTGGTCCGAAGGCTCATGAATATATTTCCTTCTACGGCCTTAGGGCGTATGGTAAACTTTCTGAAGATGGACCTGTCGCCACTAGTCAGGTAACAACCTAATCAATCATCCATGGGCTATATTTACGAATTGTTACCTTTTTACCCTATATAGGATGTCAGCTGTTTAAACGTAGCGTACTGAAAATGTGAATGCTATATCTTTCTCTCTATGCAGGTGTATGTTCACAGTAAAATCATGATAGTTGATGACCGTGCAGCACTGGTTGGATCTGCCAATATCAACGACAGGAGTTTACTTGGCTCAAGGGATTCTGAGGTCATATCTTACACTCACGTTTATTGTGTGTTATGCATCGATTTCAAAAGCCTGTTGTGTATTTGATACTAATGTGAAGATCATGTTAAAAAAAAAAAGAGTAGGAAAGCTAGAAGAACGGAAGTAGTTTTATGTAGTTTCTTTTATTAAAGAAAGTACCGGTGCCTCAACATGTTGAATAGTGGAGTTTTATATTTAGGGATTAATTGATTTAAAGAATGCTGAATAAGTTTTTCTTATAACCGTGTATATGCTAAACATTAAGAAGCCTAACATGCTTGTATGCTTTATATCAGATTGGAGTACTAATCGAAGACAAAGAGTTGGTAGATTCTCGCATGGCAGGGAAGCCATGGAAGGCTGGAAAGTTTTCTTTAAGCCTTAGGCTTTCTCTGTGGTCTGAACACCTTGGACTTCGTAGTGGAGAGGTTTGTACCATATCCTTAAATTGTTTCTCTGTGTGGTATGATGTTTAAACTAAGTAGTATCAACGAAGCTAAGAGATTTCAGTATATATTTAAAATTTCAAAAGCCATGGAAACTATTCTTAGAAGAAACTTATCTTCTACTTAGATCTATGGATGAAAGAGGATCTAAGCCTCCCCTGCATGTTGAAGAGGGTCTTAAGACTCTAAATGCTTCCCGAGCCTTTTTTATTTTTCCTTCAAAATTTTGATCTTTGGTTATTTGTTTACAGATCGATCAAATAATCGATCCCGTCTCTGATTCAACCTACAGGGAGATATGGATGGCAACCGCAAAGGTAAGAAACATGATTACATATTGAGCATTTTTAATTTCACTGCCAAGATATAACCCGTTGAGCTTTATATATCCCAATACAGACAAACACAATGATATATCAGGATGTCTTCTCTTGCGTGCCCAATGATCTCATCCACTCAAGGTACAATTCCGGTTTAGTTTTTCTTTTTCCAGTTTTAGACACTACAGTTATGTTCCTTGGGACGAAAAGATTTTGATGAGTATGATGATATATATATCTCTTGGATATATGCAGAATGGCGTTCAGACAAAGCCTAGCGTATTGGAAGGAGAAACTGGGACACACCACGATCGACTTGGGAATAGCACCAGAGAAGCTAGAGTCTTACCACAATGGAGACATCAAGAGAAGCGATCCTATGGACAGACTAAAGTCGGTAAGGGGACACCTCGTCTCTTTCCCTTTAGATTTCATGTGCAAAGAAGATCTAAGACCTGTCTTCAATGAGAGTGAATACTACGCCTCCTCTCAAGTCTTCCATTGAGATCATTCATACCCTTAATTCTTGATCGCGGATTCATTCAGTGACCGCTCTACACGAACAAAAAAAAAAAAAACTATATTAACCATTTCAATCTCATATGTTTATGGGAAAGAATTTAAAGATGTCTGTATAGGGATTTGATGTTGGAAACTGGCGGGAAACTCAGAAGAGAAGCCGTTTTTGCTCTCTTCTGAGGTAAAGAAAGAACAAAAAAGAACGTTTTTTTTATTAAGTTAAATATAGTAAAACTATCTTATACTTGGCCGAAAATTTGTCAACCACATATTCATATATGATTTGTAATTTTGCAAAAGAAGACTGAATAATAAAATGTCGGTGTCGAGATCCACGAGGGGCCATGTGGCATTGAGTTTGTGTCTTTTGTTGCTTGCCTCTGAATCAAACAACTCCATCTTTGCCACTTGCATCTCCTTGTTGTGTTATATTTTGTTCCCATTGTTTGTTTCTATTTGGTGTGTCACGTCTCTAACTTACAAAAGAAGAAAATTCATAGATGAAAAGTAATAAAATACCATGTGGAGGATTTGGTGATCGATTGATTGTGTGGATTAAATTGTATGCGGACTAATCTAGATTTGGTTTGTTAGTTTGCTAGTTATTTAAATCAATAAGTTTGGTGAAACGATCAAGAAATGTAGTCTAATGTTATGTTATCATCCGCATTGGAAACAAAATGGAATCTAATCGAATAAGAATTAGATTTGGTTTGTTTGTTTGCTACATTGTTTATTAGCAACAAAGAAGAATGTTTGCTACATTATGACCATGCATTTAGCACATACCATAGTGCAAAATAATCTATATTATCTCTTTCCCTATTTTATAACTTTCTTTCACTACAATATTATTACCATCCACCTAATTAAGTCCGCACTCTCAATAATTATTCAGGACTAAATTAAAATTTAAAGTCGTAAGTGTTGATATCTATGGATTACCTAAGAAATCTAGCCAAGTGGACCTTTATAAAATCTAACATATGCACTAGCTAGGAACATCTATATATTTAGGCACAGATCGTATATATAGATGTATAAAGTTGATTAATAACTTTCAAGGAAAAGAAAAGTAAAAGATGATTAAAAGCCTCATATACACGCGTAAGTACGTAGCAGTTTGATGGGAACGCATGTCTTTACTGCATATATGTATTGGAAAAAATTCTCCATTTCATTTGAGTAAAGGAAAATATACTCTTTCCTTACATGACAATATGACATCTAAAAGTCATAAAAATGTTCGCAATAATATTACTATTATTATGCATAACTTGCTTATAGTAAATTTTTACCTATTTTTTAAAGCTAAAGGCCATTGCAGCATGAAAACTTGGTTATATAGAAAATATTTCTTTCGACGAAGCTATGCTAATATTCAACGTCTCCATTTTTTTTATCTCGCAATTTATAGTATTTGTCTATGTATGCAGTGGCGAATCCACTAGTAAAGATACGGGGTCAACACCCTATAAATCTTATAAACACAACAATTATAGCCAAAATACCAAGAAATTCAATAGCAAAAGTGGTTAAACATGTGTAATGAACCCCTATAACCCAGGTTCGATTCCCATTTTGACCTCTTTGCCCATTTTTTGACTCCAATTTAATCTATTCCTAGATTCGCCACTGTATGTATGTACCGATGTATATATATATATATTATATCAACTGTATGTCGTTTTTGTGGTAATACACTTCAGGTGATAGGAACGTATCATCTGACTAAGGTGTATAAGAATCAGTTCGAAATAAAAAGAAACGGTGTAATCAAATAATAATTTTAAAGACAAGAGTTGTTTCGGATCAAAGGCACTTACCATTAGCTTTTAGATTCGGGAGCCTCTCACAGCCACAACTTTTTACGACAAGTGCTTATTGTTTAACAAACCCCACATGATATCATTTTATATTTCCACCACATCCATTAGTTTATTGATTTTCTTCCACATCCACATTCAATCTAGACATTTTACTATTATATAGTGTATACATCTCTATCATAATGAGGTATTAACCAGCTATAATGTATGCCTTTGTCGGTCTTAAACTTGATTATTTATCGTGAAAAACAATAAAAAAAAGAGCGTTTGATTGGTTATTCACTGTGGTTGTTGTAACGCTTTTTTTGGAGTAACTATTGTCTATTTGACAACCAAAATAATAAAGTTCCATTTTCTTGCGTTTGATGATTGCGTTAAAATGACATCTTCACTCGCCAAACACTTCCATAGCCATCTTTTTTCCAACAAATGCATTAGCCTGTACACACACTGACAGACACACATGTATGTTGTGTACACCATCGCTAAGTCTAAAAATACACCCTTTGACACGAATAAAAAGATATGTTTAATTATATAGATACATACATGCACATACCATTTGTTATTCTAAAAATATATCCTATATTTATAACTCTTTGATAGTTTACATATTTGACATATAAACAGAAACGCTCGAGTTTTAGCCTTATATATACTAATTTTTATGTCGAAGTGGTCTCTATATATAAATAGAGGTATATACTCTTTTTCTTATATATAGATGTTCAAGTTTGATGTTGTTTTGATATGTGCATATGTTTGAGTTAGAATTTATAACATCTTAGAAGTAAAGATATGTTACATCTTGTATTTTATCAATGGAAAATACATTATACATAAACGTCTCCTAAAACTAAAAAAATACATATAGCCATTTGTTATAACTTATAACCTAAAAAAACTATATATTAAAAAAAAAACGTCAACTTTATTTATAACACATACGTGTCCTTATCTATATGCAAAAAGAATGTATATGTATTTGTACGCGTATAAAAGAAAAGTTTTGACTAGTCGAAGGGGGAGAAAGAAAAAGATGATGAGTCATAGAGACGATTCAACAGCTTATAAGTACTAACTCCATCAAAAGGAGAAATATACAACAGAGATACTCCGATCAAGAATATTCACCAGAGAAAGGGTAATAATTTCCTGATCCTCTGATTTCTATTTTTCTTTTCTTTTTGTATATCTCCTTGTTTTGTTCTCGTTCATCTTGAGAAGATGCAAGATTCATGATGTGTTAATATATACCTAAACTATTTCAGCACTTATTATTATTCGGAACAATTTGTAACGTAAATAAAGTTCATGTATATTTTGCAGGATCATAAGAGCAAGCATTAGAATATGGTGCTTTTGCCTGCATTTTTGGACGGATTGGCGAGAAGTGTATCGACAAAGAAAAGTAAAAACACACCGGAAGATGAAAATGGAGGGAGAGAGATCGCAAAATCGATGGTGAAAGATTCAAAGAAGAACTCGACTTTGCTTGGTTCTTCGGGCTTTGTTAACTCCGAAAATTCAAAGAGATTTACCTCTATTTGTTCTAATAGAGGTGAGAAAGGAATTAACCAAGATCGTGCCATTGTTTGGGAGGTACACTTTATATAAATACTATATGTTAGGTAATTTTTCCTTCCATGAAACCAATTATATCGTTAATTATGATGTCTATAAATTAGTGGCAAAAATATACATGTTTGAATGGAATCATGATCTAGTTAATAAATCATTAAAACTAATTTTTGTGAATTTCTATACAAATAATATAGGGATTTGGGTGCCAAGAAGACATAACATTCTGTGGGATGTTCGATGGACATGGACCATGGGGACATGTGATAGCCAAAAGAGTAAAAAAGTCATTCCCATCTGCTCTGCTTTGCCAATGGCAACAAACTCTTGCATCCTTATCATCGTCGCCGGAATGTTTCTCTCCGTCTGATCTATGGAAGCAATCTTGCCTGAAAACATACTCCCTCATCGATCTTGATCTCAAGATCCATCCTTCCATTGATTCTTACTGCAGCGGCTGCACTGCTCTCACCGCCGTCTTGCAGGTACATGATCTTATAATTAGTAACCACCAAAAAAATAAAAATAATAATGATCTTCTAAGACCGAAACCAAACTATTTGTGTCATTTAAGACGTCCATAGTAACCAACCATGAACCATACATATTAAATCATTACATGGTATATATATGGTATCAAAGTTTACATAGAATATATGCTTAACGTTGAAGTTTGTTTTTTGAAGGGTGATCATCTTGTTGTAGCAAATGCGGGTGACTCACGAGCAGTAATAGCAACAGCTTCTGATGACGGAAACGGTTTAGTGCCGGTTCAGCTCTCGGTAGACTTCAAACCGAGCATTCCCGGTATACTTCTACAGGCCTTTACATATTTACAATTAATTGTTCAAATGAAAAAAGATTCGATAAAACATGAATTAACAATCGGTATGTGATTAAACAGAGGAAGCAGAACGGATAAAACAATCAGATGGACGATTGTTCTGCCTAGACGACGAACCGGGAGTGTACCGGGTTGGTATGCCGAATGGAGGATCGCTCGGTTTAGCTGTCTCAAGAGCATTCGGAGACTACTGCCTTAAAGACTTCGGTTTAGTCTCTGTACCCGAAGTAACATACCGAAAGATAACCGAAAAGGACCAGTTTCTCATCTTGGCCACCGATGGGGTAAATATATCACAATCTATTCACATGTGAATCAAAATCAAGATTTATAAATATACATACATCTAATTTATGTGTGTGTGTGTGTGTGTGTGTGTGTGTGTAGATGTGGGATGTGATGACAAACGATGAAGCAGTGGAGATAGTAAGAGGAGTGAAAGAGAGAAGAAAGAGCGCAAAGAAATTGGTGGAGAGAGCCATGGTGCTTTGGCGTAGGAAGAGAAGAAGCATCGCCATGGATGATATATCTGCTCTCTGTCTCTTCTTTCACCCTTCTTAATTTAATAAACTCTTATTTGACCTCTACTACATATACATACATATCATATATCAATGTATTTTGAGCTTCACCAACAACAAAAATGTGATATACACATTTAGATAGAATAATAGATGTTGTGAAGAGAGCGGTTGAGGTTTGAGAATAGAGATGAGTGATTAAGAGTTTCGTTATGTTTTTTTTGTTGTAAATTGGCATGTAACATCGTTCTTATTGACTGCCTAATATAGTACTGCTCTTGGCGTGTCGTAACGTTAAAATGGCAAACATGCATCACAATCACATGCATGGCTCTAATTAAGAACAGAGCGTAAAGGATCTAAATAAGTTGAATTATGAGAATCGAGCCAACTATGTGTAAAAATGACATCAACTAAAACATATGCAATTAAAGATTGCGTTTGAGCACATCGTATCCGCGGTTTTCAAAGTTGCATGAAGATAAACTATAGAAGAAAAGAAAGGACAAAATTTCCATAAACACAAAGACAAAATTCTAGTGAGCTGAAACACCGTTTAATGGTTCTTTGTGGTATCTGTGACGCAAAAAGTATTTTATAATCTGTTCAGAAAACAGAGTCGAATGTCGTCAGCTTCATTCGGTTTTTTTGGTTTCTGAGATTTTCAGAGCACCTTCATCCACCAACACTTGGAGCTCTTCCTTAGCCATCTCACGCACTTGAAGATCTTGAGTCTCTACGTAAGCAGATAATATCTTTGAACTGCAAAAAACAAAACAAAGGAGATTAGCCACATTCAGATTTCAAGGACATGCTTGTTTGCAGATAAAAGGGCTTAGATGATAGGAGTGATTAGGCTAACCAGTGTCCTTGAGCCCACAATCGACATTTTCCAGACAAGGCCTCTTTATAGAGAATGGAAGCAAAAGCAGGGCAATCCAAAACAAGCCTTCTTATGGTTCGGCTTGACTGAAAGTCTTCCAGGATGTGCTCTGAATTCTTCTCTGACTTTTCAGGTTTCGGCTTTGCTGCTACAGAGGCAATGGCCTTGTACAGCTCACAAAGCTTCTCGCTCAGAGACGGGCAAAGAATACCATCAGAGCCTCCAACTGCAACCTGATACCAATAAAAAAAACCGTGTAAATGATGATGACAAGAGAATAGCTAAGAACAAGAAAATCATGACAATATAGAATGTCACAATTGCAAATTAGCATTTGTTATCAGATTAGAAATAGCATTTCTGTTGTGGAAGGGAAATCAAAGAATAGAGACATGGTGTGATTGACATATATAAGTTAAAATGGTTAAAAGGATTTTGTTTCTTGCCCACAGAGCAAATACCATGTTATGAGATTGCTACGAGAATTTGTTTAGCTCCCAACGTTTTAAGAACAGGACTAAAACCATTTTATAACAAAAAGATGCGAGGTAGGTGTTATGAGATTGCTACGAAAATTTGTTTCGCTCCCAACGTTTTAAGAACAGGACTAAAACCATTTTATAACAAAAAGATGCGAGAAACCTACCTCATACATGACCTCTTTGCCAACGTTTGACTTGATGAACTCCTCAGCGTTCTCCACACACACATCAATAAGTATCTGTCCAGCAAAATCAAGAATGTTCCATGAGACTATAACATTTTATCAGAAAACAACCAAGACTCTGAAAACGAGTCACCACATCACACACACCTCAGCTAGGCCACTTTTGACTAGCAACTCCTGCCTTCTCAAAAGGGGATCTTTTTTACTGCCTGCAACTCTGATATTTTCTTCAATATCTGTATTTTCAGTTACCATATCTTCTTGTTCATCTTTCGCCTCCTCGCCTGATTCTCCACCATCTGAGTCCTTTGTTTGGGAGGGTGTCTCAGAATCATCCTGAAAGTGAATGGTAAAGATAGACAGGTTTTACATCCAGCTTATTTCCATACGAACAAATAAGTGCTAGCATTTTGGTTTGGTAGATAGTTGGGGTTATATCATCATACCATTGAGCACAGTGATGGAACAGACAGATCAAGAGAGGCCAAATCATCATGACTGAGATAACGTGAAGAATTTGGATGAAGTAGCTGCAATAGTGGTTTCCTACCATTCTGCACACACAATTTTGAAGCCATGCATAAACATAGAAATTAAATACTGAAAGAACCCAGCATATTAGTCATATAAAGGCCTAAAGAAAGCAAAGAGTAGAAGTCTAGACCATATAATGGAGCCGACAAAAGGTCGGACGTTATCAGAACGAAGAAATGAGGCTAAAGTATATTAAATGTTATTATGGCGTATTTTTCAGTATATAAGGAACACAAACCTTGTCCATAACAAGATCCTCTAAGGTGGCCTTTTCCATAAGCTCACGAACAAACATCTGCACAAGATTCAGAAGAATAAGAACATACACGTATAGAATCCAGCGATCTTTAATTTGGCTCAGGGAAAACTACCTTGGTGACTAGTTTTGTGTCATCAACTATAGTAAAAATACATGCAAGTACCTGAGAACACATAGTAGACAAGGGATTATCTGAAAAACGAATCTAAGGCAACAGTGAAGCACTATAAGTGGTGAACAAAACTCCAAGCGATAAGACTTAAAGGTCTTCTTACCATACTTCCAAACTGATCAGAAGCCATCTTTCGAACATGGTCTTTCATTTTTTTGATAATCATCTTTCTATCCTGCAACAAATATGATTGAGAATGAGCAGATGTTCAATATAAAGTTAATATGGAAATCTCCACCGTCAGATCTTTGATATCTACAATAACATCACGAATTACAGATACAGCTATCAGAAAAAAAAAATGTACTTCAAAAGAAAAGGCATCCATTCAAACTGGTAAACCTTATGAAGTAGATCAAGTATGAGAGGTAAATCACTTGCATTATGAGTAACCGAGTAAAAGAAAAAGGATAACTAATACTATCAAAATCAGAGAATCTGTACCTTAGCGCTTCCATGTTTGATACAAAGCATAGCAACCCTAGAACCATCACGGGTATGAACCATACGTGTAAGAAGGGTGCCAGTCAGTTGCTGAATCACAATTGCAGCAGACGCCTGCCAAAAAAAAACAATCATTTGGTACAAATTAGAAGAATGTAATGCAAACAGATTTGCACTCCGAAACATTCACATTAATATTTTTTAAAAATACCTTATCCGCTATTGTCAGGTATTCAATCAGCAATTTGTGTATGATATGGTGGTCGGCAATTCCCTTCTCAAGAATCGGTTGGATAACGGCAGTCATGTGTCGGATAACAGCGCCTTTTTGTAGTCCTAGCTTAGCAATGATGTCTACCACCCTGAATCTCATTGAGTAACTCTTAATATGTGATCAATTCATAGCAGTAAAGAGTATAACAACAATGAAAGCTAAGGAATTTCTAGCTCTCTCGTTATCAAGCAAATAAAAGTAGGAAAGATCTGGCATTTCTATTTCTTTGTATTAGAGTATGACAAGGAAGAAAGCTGAAATTTTACCCTTTTTCGGTAGTTGAGGTCAAGCCCTTGAATAACTGAAGCTCTGTAGAATACAATTCTCCAAGGAGTTCTTGCTTCTGTGCTGCATTTCCCAGTTGGTATGCACGCTCCACAACTTCGTGACAAGTTTTAAAAAACAAAGAGAAAGTGAGCTTCCAAAAAAACAGGACTAACTTGTCCAAAACTATATATGTATAAACATCAGTACTCCACATACCAATAGATCCGGACATGTGACGGAGGAGACTAGCCACGTGTCCCCGGAGGCTGGATATACAGACTGCCCGCTGCTGCTTAGACGCTGCATAAGAAATCACTTGAATTAGCTGAATGTATAAGGCAAACATATAGTTCGTCTTGAAGTTAGTTCTTACCTCCATCCAACATCTTCGTCAACAAGTGAACAGCAAATTTATCAAACGCCAGGTCAACAAAGCGCGTCTGGAGTTCTTTGAACACAGCTTCCTTTTCAGCTTGTGAGCCATACTTGACACAAGTCTACGTAACATAAGAAAAATAATACAGTCACTATTTGTAAGATATAGATTCTTGGAGATTTGTCAGCCTTTTCACAGAAAATGAAAGATACAAAAAAAATAAAAAAAACACACACACACACCTGAAGAACACGGGAAAAAACCCTTGAAATTGCAATCTCTGGGATCTTCCCCTTCGTCTTCTGTATAGCTTCCGATATCAGCCTAACAAAGTAGTTTTAAAATCAATCAGAGGCTTTTTATATCAAAGAGTCTAAGCATTCTTTATTGGATACTAACTTTGATCGATCCTCCTTGGCAATGTCACGGCGCCTCATCTTCTCCCATAGAGATGTAAGCTCCTGATATGATGTATGAAGAGTGTTCAGTTATATAATGCTCACAGTTACAAAAAAAAAAAAAAGCTACATACTTGCTCAAGAGTGTAATGTGGGTTCCTCCTCTTCTTCCTGGCTGCTGCTTCCTCCTGCAAACCACACAAGAAAAAAACACATCAAGAATCAGTAATCAAATTCCTGTATAAAAGACATTGGATTATAAATAAATAAAAAGAAAAAGGACGAAAACCTTAGCCTGTATACGACGCTCCTTGGCGGATAGATAAACGAACTTGTCGTTGTCTCCAAAAGATTTCGGTTTACCAAATTTAGGTTTCCCATGTTGTTCTCCAGGCTTGTGATTTTGAATGGTGTGTGATTTCTTGTCGGATTTAGAGGAAGCGAGCTTCGGCTTCTTCGATTTTTGAGCATCCGATTTCTCTGCGCTTTCGCTATCCTTCCTCTTGCTCGAATTCTGCATTTTCGATCCCTTTGAAGACATTGCTCATAGGCTCACTTGCGCTTAACTCTATGCTTGTTTCTGGACAAGGGTTTACCACTTCTAGGGTTTTGACGGCGATACATAATGAAAGTACGAAATAAGGCTCCATATCTAATGAAATTACTTCTTTGCCATCGCCTCAAACGGTCCGGTCCGGTCCTATTTTCTGGTTTTCTATTTATTCGGTTATGTGAAGGGGAACATCATGTATTGTTGTTGATCAGAGATTGATAAAGCCTCTAAAGTTTGCATTCACAAATATTAATGCTCCTTGTTTAACATTATAAAGATGAAAACCGAATCAAAGGATTGAGATTAAGATATACATGTCGTTATATAAATCAAAATCTGTTGAACAATGAAGGAACAATGAGATGAAGACTTGTAACTGTATATGAAAACATAAATAAAACTTAATTAGAGTTTAGTGTGTGTTCTTCTGGTTCCCTCATGGAACAGCCTGCTTGATTTGCACTGAGCTTGGAACATAAGAGGGGAACAATCTGCGTTTGTAGAACCTCCGAGATCCACTGTTTCAAGGTATCCATCTTTGCCAATGATGTAAGAAGCTACGTTGCGAGTGGGGCAATATATATTATTGTCTTTATCAAGAACCACCGCTACTTTCTTCTTCTCGTCGACCAAGAAACTCGCAGCGTTACCCTGAAACTGAAAACCAGTGAGTGGTTTCATATCAACCGCTAAGAAACACTTTCTCCACGAAACTGCGTCGTGTTCAATCTTATCACTAATCCATATCTTCATCTTCAACGTATTCCACCGTTGAAACAACACCGCGAGCTGGTTTTCTCTAACGCTAGACAGAGCCACAGTGTCTCGAGGACAAGAGCGAAATGGCAGAGGAAGACGAGGTCAAAATCTCTCATTTGTAAAATCAAAACAGAGTATGAATTCATTCGTCGGTTCACGGCTCTAGCAAACAGGAGTTGTTGTCATTGTCGTTGGTGATGCATAAGAATAAACCATCGCAGTGAGAGATTTTAGAGATATCGACTCCATCTGCACCATCGCCAAGGCTAACGAGTTTACCTATACCCTCTATCGATGGATTAAGGAGATTGACGCTCATCAAGTAAACCTTATATTCCAGCATCATAACCACCTGAGACTCTGTCCTCTGTTTCTTCTTTGGTTAAAGTGTCCCAGAGATTACATTACATAGTCAAGAAGACCTTTGTAGCCCGTACTAAGGGTAAAGATTGTCCTTAGTTTCTTGCTTCTTGTGTAAGTACGAGTTACATTTGATACAGAGCATAATACTTGTCAATGTTTCAGTGATCTCCATCTTATTCGTGATATTTTAATTGCTTCGTCTTGGTAACATCCTTGAGAACAAGTCAACTTGGATTTTCGGCTGCAGTTCTCAAGTGAGCCTGTAATGCTTTTCTTTCATTCCTTACAAATTAACACACCTTTTTTTTTTCTTGTGATAATATCTTCTTCTACAGAGGAAAGTCGTTGATTGGAGATTGATTCCTTTGGATCTTGCATGTTAAGTACACTTCAACCAACCATTCAGGAACATCTCTATTTGGACTTTTGCAGATATCTAATGATTTAGTGGTAACTAAAGCATTTTAATGACAGTCACCAATCTTATCTTCACACTTATTTGAGGAAAGAGGTAGAACCAGGAAAATGAAACAATTATCATAAAGTCAGAACATATCAATTCTGGCAAGACTCTTTCCTGTGACACTGCTTTCAAGCTCATGTGTTGCTTCAACAGTCGTTGAAAATTCCTGCTATAAGAGATTTAATTTTCTTGTTCATCAGCGTAGAAGAGAGCATATTGCATCATGTATAATAAAATTACAGGTTGGTAATTCTCAGCGTACCAGAGAGTTTGTTTAGTAAAATTACAGGTTGATGTTTTTTCTTTTCTTACATTGCATAATCGGGAAATGTGCAGTAATTGATGGTATGTAAACAGTACATACAACACACGTTTCTAAACACAAAAAGCATCTATAGGTACGGTAGCAACTAGCAACTCACAAAATGAGTTTGATTAGATGTGGATCATAAAAGTAGCTATTAACGAAAAAACATGCGAGCCAACAACATTTGAACAATTATCGTATCAACTTCTTTTAGCGAATTTTGAGACTTTTAAACCCAACAAATTTTGATAACTTGATACCGCTATATATTGGATAAGTAATGTACAATTTGATACGGATTAACGGATTATATATCTTAGAAAATGTCTATCGTGGCTTCCTTTTCGCATGTTTCTATTTTGTTTGTCAAATAAGTTTCATATTGTTTTTACAACACTAATGCTTACATATACTGTATTTTATATGTCAATATAACCTACGAATCTCTCTGGTTGATTTTTTTTTTTGGTTAATTTTTACTTTCCTAAACTTTTATAAGACTCGTCTTGTTCATATATCTATGATATTAGTAGAATATAGTTCTTAAAAATTATAATAAATATTATCAACCCGCTTTCGGCTCGAATCCATAGATAATAATCCAAAAAATATTTTGATTTAGCGTTTCATATCAAATTTCAAAATATTGATTTAACTAATGAAATTTATTTATAGAAAAAAAAATTGCATCTGAAAATGTAACATTCACAACCAAGATTTACCTTTTAAAACATCATTACCTACATTTTTAATTACGCTAATATTAATATGATTTGTGGAATAAAACGACAAATATCGGCTCGATTTGGTAACAGCGCAATAGCTGTAGCTTTCAGCTAGGAGAGCGAAGGATCTCGTATTTCTCACGATAACTCACGGTCCCACGAAAAACCACGAGATGAAAACGTAGATATCGAGACCACGTCATTCCCCCTGACAAGGTAACAACATGTGGCGGACGCCAGTGAACTCTGCTCAATCCAGTGCAATTCCATTTCTCGAATCCGCGTGACCTATGCTAACTTACGGGTATAATCCACTACGTTGCAGCCCACCTTTTCTATTTCGGGAAACCACTTAAAAACTCGACGCGTGTTAGAACAAACCAGAGAAAAACAGAGTGCTTGAATCCCACATCCGCCTTCTGGTGGGCTATAGAGCATCTGATAAAACCAAGCAAAGGGATCAGACCAAACAGTGAAGTCCAACGAGGTTATCAGCTTATATAATAAGGAGTGCATTTATCATTGATAAGCAGAACAACTTATCAACCTACAGTCTGTGTGACAAAATGCATCGAAGAAAGTGGAGAACAAGTCGTACTTTTTTCTTTTTCTTTTATAGAGAAAAAACATAAAATATAAATTGAATTTTCTATCTCTTTCTCTGGGGTCAGCTTTTTTCTTCTTTTTCGTTGTTGCGACGCGAGGAAATGGAGAACCAGAAACCCTAGGAAACCCATTCCAACTACGACTAATCGATTTGAGAAACTTTGACCTACCCTTCTTTCACCAAATCCCAGATCCCCAAATTTCCAATTTGCTCTCGAATTTCTTGTTTCTTTTTTTACAGTCGTAGGAAATGTCGTCTCTGAGCAGAGAGTTAGTTTTCTTAATCCTTCAGTTCTTAGATGAGGAGAAGTTCAAGGAATCTGTTCACAAGTAAGTTGTGCTTTTATTGTTCTTGTTTGAGGTTAGATTTGTGGTTTATTTGGTTTGGATAATTTGAATTTGGTTGATGCGTGTTAGGCTAGAGCAGGAATCTGGGTTCTTCTTCAATATCAAGTATTTCGAAGAGAAAGCTCTTGCTGGAGAGTGGGATGAAGTGGAGAAGTATCTTTCAGGCTTCACTAAAGTCGATGATAATCGATACTCTATGAAAATTTTCTTTGAGATCAGGAAGCAAAAGTATCTGGAAGCTCTAGATCGGTAATAAATTTTTTGCTGGAATGTATTTAATCTGGTTGTTTTTGGTTGATGATGATACATTTGTGTAATTTATCCAGAAATGACAGAGCAAAAGCTGTAGAAATATTAGCCAAAGACTTGAAAGTTTTTGCGACGTTTAACGAGGAACTTTACAAGGAAATCACTCAGCTTCTGACTCTGGAGAATTTCAGGTAATTTGTTTTTATATGATTGAATTTTGGGAAAGGCAGACACTTTTAGAGCTGAAGATTGTGTTTATTAATTTGCAATTAGGGAAAATGAACAATTGTCCAAGTATGGTGATACAAAATCAGCCAGGACAATAATGTATACTGAGTTGAAGAAACTGATAGAGGCAAATCCTCTGTTTCGAGAGAAGCTAGCCTTCCCCAGTTTCAAGGCTTCACGCCTGAGAACTTTGATCAATCAAAGGTTAAACTAAGATCCGACTTTACTTTCGTCTCGAAAAAGATGAATCAAATGTTTGATGCTTTTGTTTTTTGTTTGGGGGGAAAATTGCAGCTTGAACTGGCAGCACCAGCTGTGTAAGAATCCGAGGCCTAATCCTGACATCAAAACATTGTTCTTGGATCACTCTTGCTCAGCGGCAAACGGTGCTCGTGAACTCACTCCTGTGAATCTTCCGGTTGCCGCTGTCGCAAGACCTTCCAACTTTGTTCCTCTCGGAGTACATGGTGGAGTAGGATCACTTACTTACTTCTTCCACATGTTCTATTGTTATGACTTGAATGTTTAGATTTCGAGAGCTGATGAAAACCGTTATATATCTGTGCAGCCTTTTCAACCAAGTGCTGCTCCTCCTCCTAACGCCAATGCTTTAGCTGGATGGATGGCAAACCCAAATCCTTCTTCATCAGTTCCATCTGGTGTCGTGGCTGCTTCCCCTTTTCCTATGCAGCCAAATCAAGGTAGATTTCATGTACCAATAAGTGTTTTTGATATTATTATGACCTGATTGTCATATTAATCTAAAGACCTGAAATCCTGTTACTGTATTTCGTCACAGGAGTTAATGTGTTGAAACATCCTCGGGCACCTTCCAACTCTCTAGGACTGATGGATTATCAACATGCTGATCACGAGCAACTCATGAAACGTTTACGGTCTGCAGAAACTGCCAATGAGGTAATGGCCTTGCTTTTCTTAGAAAAAAGAAGCTAAAGAAAACTCTTGTTGCTTTGGAATGTGTGTTTTGTTGTTGAGTATATGGCTCTGCTTTTCAAATCGCAGGTAACATATCCTGCACATACTCAACATCCCGCTGCGTCACTTGATGACCTCCCTAGGAATGTTGTGAGTACAATGCGCCAAGGGTCGGTGGTGATAAGCATGGATTTCCACCCTTTGCATCACACTTTGCTCGCTGGTTAGTCTATCGCTACCGTCAAGTGCTTAGTTAGAGTGGAGTTTTTATTTGGCTCTTATTTTAACATGTCTCTTACTTGTAGTTGGTTGTTCAAACGGCGAAGTCACTTTGTGGGAAGTTGGATCCAGAGAGAAGATTGTCACAGAGCCTTTCAAGATTTGGAATATGGCTGCTTGCTCTGTGATCTTCCAGGTTGGTCTTTCTTCCTGAAAGTCCATCGTTTTTTTTTTAATTACGATAAATTTCCTAGAACATACATGCTTTAACACTAAAAACTAATGCAGCTGCGAGTGATTTATGTTCTGTGTTCTGTCCTGTGAGATGATTTTTTTAGTATTCACCCGGTACATTTTCTCTCCAGGGTACCATTGTCAAAGAGCCATCAATATCAGTTACTCGTGTAGCTTGGAGCCCAGATGGAAATTTGATTGGTATGGTTATATGGAGATTGTTCTCATTACAAAGAAATTGTTGTCGTTTGAATTAGAGACGAAGTTTGAGCTTGTGTGTTGTTTTCTGTGTACAGGGGTTTCTTTTACTAAACATCTGATCCATGTATATGCCTACCAAGGCTCGGACCTACGCCAACACCTAGAGGCATGTTATTTTAATCTTCTTTTTTTGTACATTTCTTGTCTTTGTGGCTTATGTTAGCATGCTAACTAATAAAACATCTGTTTCTGTGTATTAGATTGATGCTCATGTAGGCTGTGTGAATGACTTGGCGTTCGCTCACCCAAACAAGCAAATTTGTGTTGTGACTTGTGGGGATGACAAATTGATTAAGGTATGCAAGTGTTGTGATTCTGAATTCCGGTTTCGAAAAAAAAAAAATTCAGTGTCTAATTATGCAATATTTTAGGTGTGGGAATTGAGCGGGAAGAAGCTTTACACCTTTGAAGGCCACGAGGCACCGGTTTATTCCATTTGCCCTCACCAGAAGGAAAATATTCAGGTACATGCATCTCTTGTTTATAAAAATATGAAATTTTCCCTTTCGTTTTCTTGTAATTTATTCTTCTCTTTGTTTTTTTTTACTTTGCAGTTTATATTCTCAACTGCTCTTGATGGTAAGATCAAGGCTTGGCTCTATGATAACGTTGGTTCTCGGGTTGATTACGACGCACCAGGACAGTGGTGTACAACGATGCTATACAGTGCCGATGGAAGCAGGTACACACTTCTTATTCGAATATAAGGTTAAGCTTATAAATAGCTGATATAAGCTCAAATCGAACTAAACATTTGTTTTGATTTCAGATTATTTTCTTGTGGAACGAGTAAAGATGGAGACTCTTTCTTGGTCGAGTGGAACGAGAGCGAAGGTGCACTGAAGAGGACATATCTAGGCTTTAGGAAGAAATCCGCTGGAGTTGTTCAGTTTGATACTACTCGTAACCGTTTCTTGGCTGTTGGTGAAGACAATCAAGTAAAATTCTGGGACATGGACAATACAAATCTTTTGACAACTGTTGAGGCTGGAGGAGGACTTCCGGTATGAACTTTTCTTGCTCGAGCTATTTCTCTTGGCTCCTTGTATTATGCATAATCTTTTCGTATTCTCGAGTCTGTTGCTTTACTGATGGTTTGTACCGCTTATATCAGAATCTACCCCGATTGAGGTTCAACAAGGAAGGGAATCTTCTTGCAGTGACTACAGCGGATAACGGATTCAAGATCCTTGCAAATACTGATGGTCTTAGAACCTTAAGAGCTTATGAAGCTCGGTCTTTTGAAGCATCTAAAGCATCCATTGATATGAAGGTTGGAATATTGCCCTATTACACTATACTTAAAAACTTCTGCTGAAACGAGCCTTTTGTCCAGTATTAACTCAAGTGTCAATGTCGGTGATTCAGGTGTCCAGCTCTGCAATGGCTTCAGGCATCAGCCCAGCTATTGGTAAAATTGAACACATGGATACAGGCTCTCCTGCAAGGCCAACGCCAATTCCTGTATGGTTTTTTTTGTTGCTATATATTCTCCTATTTCAATCAAGTATCCTTAATCTATCGACTGATTCCTTAACTAAATTGATTGTCATGGGAAAATTAGAATCTTGGACTAAGTGAGAACGGATCTTGGTTTTGTTTTTGAGTAGTTCATAATTTGTTGTGAATACTAATTTTCTTGTTATCTAACTTTGGTGTTATGACGTATGCAGAATGGAATTGAGGCAATGTCAAGAACTATGGAAAAGCCGAGAAACATGGACTCTGTTGATAAGTCTAAACCTTTGGAGCTCACAGAAATTGTTGATCCAACTCAGTGCCGACAAGTGACCATGCCAGATAGCAAGGATTCTGTTAGCAAGGTTTTCTTATCGTCTCAGCTTGAAACTTCCCATCAGTTTGTTCTGTTCATTAATAAATTATCTTGGAATAATCCTTTTTGCTGCTTTGTCAATTTGAAGGTTGCTCGGCTTCTTTATACAAATTCTGGCGTCGGCGTTTTGGCTCTCGGAGCAAATGGTGTTCAAAGACTATGGAAGTGGAGCCGCAATGAGCAGAATCCAACTGGGAAGGCAACCGCTAGTGTAACTCCACAGCATTGGCAACCTAACAGCGGTCTCCTAATGGCGAACGATGTTCCCGAAAATCCTGAAGCTGCTGTGCCTTGTATAGCGCTTTCTAAGAATGACTCATACGTTATGTCAGCTTGCGGTGGAAAGGTTTCGTTATTCAATATGATGACTTTCAAAGTAAGCATGCAGCTGCTTAATATCCAATTTCCTTTTCTATCTCCCGAGCGAGCCTTGTTTTCTGTAGAAAAATAGGAACATATAGCTAAATGGCATTTATTTACACACTTTGTTAACAGGTGATGACAACTTTCATGCCACCACCACCAGCTTCAACGTTCTTGGCATTTCATCCGCAAGATAATAACATTATTGCGATCGGGATGGAGGACTCGAGTATACATATTTACAACGTCAGGGTAGATGAGGTAACAATTCATTTTTTCTTACTTATCTTCTGGTGTAATGTAATTTGCTGATTAACTTACTGAAGAAACTGTAATGTTTACCTTTTTCTTTACTAAATCTTCAGGTGAAAACAAAGTTGAAAGGTCACCAGAAGCACATAACTGGTCTCGCATTCTCTACAGCACTCAATATTCTTGTCTCTTCTGGTGCTGATGCTCAGGTAATGCAAATATTCTTGTTTTTTCAGATGCTATTGAAGCTTTTGCACCCATCTTGGCTCTCTAAATTCACAGACTCTTTACTTCTCTTTATTATACAGCTCTTCTTCTGGACCGCTGACTCATGGGAGAAGAAGAAATCTTCGGCGATTCAGCTACCACCTGGAAAAGCACCAGTAGGCGACACACGAGTCCAGTTCCACAATGACCAAATCCATATGTTGATTTCACATGAGACACAGCTCGCCATTTACGATGCTTCAAAGATGGAATGTATTCATAAGGTAACCCTTGAATCCTTCTAATACTGCAAGGCCTATGTTTTTTCTTATTATATTTCTCATTCCTTTTGTTTATTATATTTTTGTGCAGTGGGTGCCGCAAGAAGCTCTGTCTTCGCCCATAACCTCAGCATCTTACTCATGCAACAGCTATTTGGTCTACGCGTCATTCGCTGATGGGAACATTGGAGTATTTGATGCTGAATCCTTGAGACTCCGATGTCGCATTGCTCCATCAGCTTATATGCCTCAACCAACACCCAACAGGTACACACATTTTACAAACTTTTTTCATATTCATCTGACCATTTACTTCTTGAACTAATTGCTGTATGTTATTTCTTTCAATTTCTGTGATAGTGCACCGATCATTCCACAAGTGATCACAGCTCATCCGCAAGAACCGAATCAATTTGCCGTTGGACTCTCTGATGGTTCAGTTAAAGTGATAGAGCCATCAGAAACTTCTAGAAGATGGGGTGTTGGCGTTGCGGTTGCTGCAGATAAAGCAGGGACCGAGAATGGACGGCCGTCGAGTTCGTCGGCGGCGAATAACTCAAGCTCGGATCAAATTCAAAGGTGAAACTAGTTGCTGTCAGTTAAGTTAGTTGACAGTTATTTTGGATTGTAAAGTTTGTGATAGCTTCGTGCTGTTTTTGTAAATGGGATTCTTGAATATCAGTAGGCGTAATGGCAGTAATTGTTTCTTTTTATTTGTCGGCGTTATAACAGTTAAAAAAATGGATTTACATTTGAATGTAGCTTTTAATGTAATGGATTTGTCAAAAATCTTGAGTCAAACGTTTATTGAGGCGATTGTCCAATTCATAATAAATTGATTTCTATTAATATATTGAAATACTATAAAATGAAATGAATAACATTTTATCTGATTTCTGGACGAGTAATTCTGTAGAAATGAAACAGTTAATCTTAAATATTGTTCTAAGCTAGATTACGTTGACAAAAGAAGATTGATCAACACATTTGGGAGATTGAACCATTCTTTATAGATAAGAAAAAGGAGTGACGTACATAGTGTACTTTGAGGTTTAGAACATGTAATATATAATAATAAGGTCAAAATCTGATTCGTTAAACAAAATTTTTGGTAAAAGATAAAATACTTAAGAAGAAGCCATTAGTTTTCTCTTTTTCTTCTGTTCCCTTCGCTGATCACGCCGACCTGGAAAATGCAGACAACAAGATCGTAAACATCTGTTTAAGTTTCAACCGGGCACAATTAAACACAAACACATCAATAAAAGCAAGTTATTATATCACACTTTATGTGTATATATATGTACCTATCTTCTCTTCCTTTTTTTTCTTCCTCAAGGTCGCTATATCGCGCCGCTTATCTGCACTCTGACCTTTCATGTTCATCACCTGAACAAAGCAACAACATCATTAATGAGACATATGGTCTTGCAAGACTAAGAAAGATTATCCAAAAAGGTCAAGCTGGAAATGTGATTTGAAATGAATTGAGGGAATGGGAGAGAGTAAGCGAAAATGAAGTACCTCGTTGCCAGCATCACGAAGGGCTTGAAGAGGTTCGATGCAATTCTGGGAAACGACAACAAGCTTTCTTCTCTTTTTATCTCCACCAGTTTGCATTTGTTGTTGCTTTTGACTGGCTAACTCTGTTAACTGATTCTGCAATTGTGGCGTCACACCACGCTGAGACAAAAAAAAAAAAACAATCTATCGTAAATCTCCTGTGCAGCAACATCACTGTTTTGAAGAGAGCTAAAGAGAGATAAATTTTACCCCAGCAAAGTAACGGCCTGAGAATTTCTTGGGCTGCATCGGACGTGATAAGAGCGAGCTAAGTTCCTGCGGATTGAACCAGATTTCACGATTTAATTCGTGAAAAAAGGGAAACTAGTATTTTTCAAGGTTCAGAAGAATTTTTCTTCAGAGTAGTAAGTTACCAACCTTCTTTAGCTTTTCAACTTGTGCTGAGGTCGCTTTTCTCTGCCTAACATTGTCCACTCTTTCCTCTTCACTTTCGTCGTCGTCCAATTCAAGTTCCATCAGTTCAGCATGTTTTTCAAGCCAGGTCCTCTCCACTTTTTCCTGATAGCAGACACCAACGATAGATTAAGTACGCAAGAGTTGAAAGTTAAGTACGCAAGGGAAAGAGTTGCAGAAAAGCATTCAGATGAAGGCAGTGAGTCTGAAGTACTACGAACACCCTGGTGGTATCACAACAAAACCATAAAGATATAAGTACATTCAGCATATGATGGAAAAAATACCCGCGAGCCTTTCCTCTCAATCTGGTCTATTTGACGTGCTAGAGATAAACGCTTCTTCACGGCTGGCATATAAGAGCTATCCAAAGGGAATACCTTTACGCTTTCCTGTAAGCACAAACAAACGAACCTTCAGCATGAAAGTGGCAAAACTGAAGTAAGAAACCTACGTTAGCAATTACACACCTCAGTGTTTTCTTTATGAAAAACTAACTTTTTGAGGATATCTAAACTTTGATTTGGGAGTGAATTTACATACCTTGGAGAATGACTTGCACAAAGTGTAAAACTTTGATGTGTCATTTGGCGCAATCAAAGCTATGGTGCATCCATCTGCAAATGCTCTAGCAGTCCTCCCACTTCTATGTACGTATACCTATATGGATACAAAGGGTAAGAGCTTGTTGAAATATTATCAACGAGAAACTTCAGTTTTAGCTTACTTCTGCCGAATGTGGAAGTTGGTAGTGAATAATAGTTCGGACATTCTTGATATCAATTCCCCTTGCTGCAACATCTGTTGCTATGAGTATTCCATTTTCGCTTGCACGGAAGCGGTCGATTGCCTGTGACAAATTAAAGAGTGGAAAGGCAGAGATGCTAAGTAAAGATATCAACCAAATATGCGTGTTTCCAAAGCACCTTTGAACTCAGGATATAACAAAGTGATATTTGAGTATTTTGGCAAAAGAGCAAAAGAAAGTTGGACCTTCAGCCGAGCTTGCTGCTTCATATCTCCGTTGAGTTGGCAAACATCTAGTCCAAGAATTTTTAAAAGCGCACATAGATGCCGCAAAGCTGCCACTGATGTACAGAATACAATTGTCCGCCCTCGTCCATGGACGCTCAGAATATAGTACAAGTAAGCATCTTTATCGTCCTCTTCGCACCTGTAGTTTGTTATAAGATATCAATACTAAGAATACCGAGATAGACCAAGAAACTAAGTACCATCAAAGATTGCTGGATGTTTTGCAAGAAAATAATGAGTAGAAGCACGGTGTCCTCCAAGCAATAAAATCTTAACAAATAAACACTCAAATTTAAAATTTCAGAGGGCACATAGGCAAAATATAGTACTTACTTAACAAAAGATTCTTCAATCTTTGGTGCCAAAATAGATGCAGTTGTCAGATCAACGATGGCAACACTATCTCTCATTCCAGCTCGTTCAGATAAAACCTCAATAGAATTTAATTCACCGGACGATGACTGCTTTGACTTCGAGGAGCTACGCTTTAGCTTTTTACGGAAGTCCGAAGACAATGCTATGGTAGCTGAGAAAACAAATGTCTGTCTTTTCTTCTTTGGGGCGTCGGAAACTGTGTCAGTTTGCATTTGCCCTTCATTTGGTCTATCTGTCACTGGAAGCAAGTCGATTATAGACTGCAGCTCCCGGAAATGCCCACTTTCAACCATGCGATCAGCCTCATCCAACACAAAGAAAGACAAGCAATGCAGCTGCCAAACAGGATAATAAAAGACAACCATTTAGAGAGTCTCTCCGAATAGCTAAATACTAATACGAAATTAAACATGCTTTAATTACCAGGTATACTTACAAATAAATTTTAAAGGAAACTGATTACTGCACTAAAGGACAAACCAGCAACTACACCAGAATCGATTAATGTAACAGCATATGATTTTTTTTCATTTAATCCATAATCATACATTACATACCTCTACAAGATGCGTTTCTCCAGCCGACATAAGTTCCCATAACCTTCCTGGAGTTCCAACAACTATTTCTGGTTTTCCTTTCAGAAGTCTTTCCTGCTTCGCTGATGACATCCCACCAACAATAGGAACGACCTGAACTCCGAGATTATTGGCAGCATTCTTAAGATGATCAGTCACCTGGACCAAAAAAGAGAAAAGTTGGATTTGTATTTCAGTGCTTATGCCCGCACCCACAAGTAAACAAAGAATCAATGTGAAGATAGTAAAGGATACCTGTAGAGCAAGTTCCCTAGTTGGAGTGATGATAAGAGCTCGTAAAAAGCCATCTGCAGGATCTTTCTGTGCTTCCCCTCCCTCCAATGCATACATTTTACCAACCTTTTCACGTTCATCTAATAGACGTTGCAGTATGGGCAACCCAAAAGCAAGCGTCTTTCCAGACCCTGTCTCCGCAGCACCAATAACATCCTGTGGTCCAAATATGAACCATATATCAGTAAAATGTAGGTTATTGATAGAAAATAAAGCGGGTCATCTAACCTTTCCCTGAAATGCTGCGACGGAAAAACAAGCCTTCTGGATTTCTGTCGGCTCCTTGAATCCGAGGTGGTATATTGATTGCATGAGCAATGGATGAAGTCTCATCAAACTCCATGCACTAAATTCTGGGGCAATCTCTTCTTTGCCATCTAGATCCTCTACTTCGTTATCCTCATCACAGCTAACAGCTACAAATGAAGATATATCATTATAATGAGACTTAAAGGTGTAGTGACTAGCATTTGGTGACGGAACAAGAAACAGTAACAGGAGATGTAGAATATAAAACGAGAGAATATAGTTGAGCTTTAAGATGGTCAGATGGATGCAAATCAATTGTTAACGTCTAAAATGGAGCTAATTCGTTGGAAATAGATGTTAAACAAATCAAATCTATCCGCCACAGCTATATGATACCAGTGAAAGACCATCAACATACTACGGTATTCTTTTCCAAATCTGAATGATTATATCTTTAGCACCAAAAAGCAAACAAAAGTGTATATGAAACACTAACCAGCACAAGAGTCCTGATCCTTTTGGGTCTCCATAGCCTTCTTCTTCTTATTCTTCTTCTTATTCTTATACTCCTTGTCCTTCTTGTTCTTTTTAGCTTTCTTCTCTCTTTTCCTCTGACTCTCCAAATCATCCTCGCATTTCTTTTCTTCTCCTGCTTCTTCTATTTCTCCATCTTCTTCTTGTCCATCTGCTTCTTCTTCGTCTTCTTTGTCTTGTCCGCCTTGGATTATCTCATGTACAGCCTCTTCGTTACCATCATTGTTTTCTCGAGCTTGTTTCTTCGACTTCTCCGTTTTTCCACTTTCAATCGTAGGAAGAGCCGTCAGATTGTAATCAGCTTCATCAATTTCTTCAAGTGAAAGAAAACCTGCCCAAGACAAAATACAAAATTTCACGACTTTCAGTGAGCTAACGAGAGGAAGCAATGACTCTAGACACGAATTTGAGATAGCTGTTCTAATTCCAAGCAAAGCTACCTAAAAAAAATGACTTGCACAAGTTCCAACTTCCAACCAAAAGAAGACACCCAAAATCATTTACAGAGGAGAAAAAAGCACAAAATTATACCTCCGTCCAGCTCAGCTGAACCTGCAAAGAGAGTGGAGAAGGTTTCGCCGTCGTCGTCTTCTCCGATTGGTATAGAAGTGTTCCACGGAAGTGAATCCATGCGTTCGACCTCCTCCTCCCGCTTTCTCTTATGATTTCTCTTGATTTTCTTCTTTTTCGCCCCCGAGGAAGATTCTCCGCCGCGGGAAGCCATGATAGCCGCTGATCTACGCTCGGGAGTTCACAAAAAGTTTAAAAGAGCTTTGACAATCTTTGGCGTCTCGTTGGCAGAACTCTGAAGAAAAGTTAAAACTTTGATAAACCCTAAATCAGGATTCAGAACGATGATGTAGTATAGTTAAACCGTAGTTCGGTTAACTCGAATTAATTTAAACCGAATACTTGGACCGACCCGAGTAAACCTGCAACATGAAAATAGCAGTTACGATTTGTTGAGATGGCGCATTTTATTTTTGCCTAGAAATAATAGGGATGAACACATGACATGTCAAATACCCTTGGTTGGGCCTTTTGCCCATTAGATTTCTCTCTGCAAAAACCAAATTTATTTAATTTTTAGTGGCTTCTAGTTTCACTAGTAAGATTCGCTCATTTGTCCATCAATGGTCTCTTACCAAATAAATAAGAATCTCTTAGTATTAAAGAAAAAAAAAATGACAAAATAAGAAAGAGAAGAAAGACGTCCCTTATTTCAGAGACTTTCAAACAATTTTTAGAGACTCCCATGTCATGTGTCAGTTTTCTAATGGTTTGGTTTAAAAAAAAATTAATTATATTATTAAATTATATTAATAAAATATGTTTAAGATACTATTTTAACATACTTTATTAATTGAGACGGTTTTCGTTTAAAAAAAAAAATAGTTTAAACAATAAAAATTTTACTTGTCAAAGTAGTAGGTAATAAAATCCTAACAATAAAATGCATACTATTAAATATCACATCCTAACTTTCAACTGTGATTATTAAAATTATAGATATGATATTAGTTACAATGTTAATTCCAAGTTGTGTGTGATCATCCACTAAAATTACTAATACCATTGCAATTAATATAATAAGATTAAGTTACTCAACCTATTTTAATAGTTTTTATGATTTTATGTCATTTTATTTTGTTATTATATCTTACATTTTTTTGGATGATAAATAACCGGAATATCCGAACCCAAACCATAACAAAAAAATATCGGGTAAATTTTGGTTCTCTATACTTAAACTCGAACATACCTAAACTTGAATGGACCCGACCCGATACTAAACCAAAGTTCGGAACTATATAGATACATAGACCAACTATCCGATAGACCCGGATCCGATTGATACATATCCAAATACGACTCGATCACCTGCAAGTCTATGAAAGAGCATGTGAACCGATCAATTAACATATTCTATTTCTGGTTTGACTAAATCATCATCCGATTTATTTTAAATTATTGTACATATTCGCGTTCATTACCCAAGTAATTCAGATCAGGTTTTTTGTTTTATGAACCATTAATTTATTTTAAGTTATTATTTTTGTATTTATATAGTTTTTAATTTTATTTTTGTATGTTTGTTCGTTTCTTTCAAGAACATTCTATTTCACTGAAAAATATATATATATATATATTGAAACTGAACTATTTTGTGTAACCGATATTATTGCACGCTTTTAGCTGTCATTGTTCTTAAAGTGGTGACTGACTAGTATTAGCAATTTAGCATGCAATTGGGAGCACTGATTACTGATTACTAATTAGTGGTAATTAAAAAGTAGCTGAACTGTTTTGAGTTCTGGATTGAATTTTTTCAAGTTTTCTCAAAAGCCAGCAATTATCATGGTACTGACAGAGTGACAGTAATTTATGGCTGCTGCAAATATCATAAATTCTTCTCGCGTAACTTGAAACAATGTGTTTCAAATTTCAACATGTGTCAAAGATCACATGTTTTTGTTTCTCAAAAAAAAAAAAAAACATGACTATGTATAAAATGTGATCACAAAGAATAAAACAAAAACTTGAGTAAGAACGTAAATGTGAAAACGAAGGAGTGGGGTCTCCACCGCAACCACAAAAGGGATCCGAAGAATTCCCAACAGAATCCAACATATCTAGCTAATCTATTAAGGCTATCTCTCTCTCGCTCTCTTTCTTCGAATACTTCGATTTATATAAGGAACTATTTTCTATTTTGGCTAGGAGTTAGTAAGGCTTTTTATCGTGTGGTCGAATATCGTAGTCATCTCTAAAACGGTTGAACTAACTAGGTTTTTAATTAGTTTGGTTGACCAAATTTATATTATGTTTATTTCGGTTTGTCAAACCTCTTTAGATTGACGAACTGATTATGTTCAAATCTTTTAATTTGCGATTTCGGTTTTGGTCTATTGTAGCAAACGTCTGATATGATAAAATCGTCAAAGTATTGTACTTTTTTCATATATCCTAGATTCTATCAAGAATCATATATATGGCTTAATAGAGTGAAGTCGGGGACAAGTCGTGGGAAACATTACAGGGCTACATTGTTGTTTTGAAATTTAGACAGCTAAAATTACGTCCAACAAGGCAAAAAGAATGATAAATTGATAAAATTGGGAGAAAATTATAAATTACTAATGAGTAATACTAAAATACTATCTGGAACTTATTGATCACGGGAAACCACCTGGCATAATTATAGTGGACACACGACTTAAATTAAAAGGAAGATATTGACATAAGTATAACACGACATAAGTATATGACCCGCCTCGTTCATAAGATTCCAACAAATATGAAAGAGACCATGTAACTAATTACAAATTGATAACGTATATATTTATATACTAATATTAAGAAGCTACTGAACTTAAACTTTCAGCTCTACGAGGTTTAATTTGTAATCACTTAATAACGTAACGTCAAGACCATGATTACCCACGTATGAAGATTCTCTATACGTTTTATCTAAAAAGTTTCAAAGGTGTTTCAAATAAAAATCAATCAAGAAAATAAAAACAAATCACAATTTCCTATTGAAAAAAAAAGTCATAATTTCATTAAAATGGCATATAATTTCTAACTGCTGAAACGTTATACAAAATTACTAAAAATATACCATAGATTTCCCCCTTTCGGCCTTTCATGATATTGATCTTAATCATTAGCGTATCTTACAACAGTGTTTTATAGTCAACAGAAAATCAAATCATATCTTAGTAATTTCCACAATCATATGCAATTAAATAAATTCTCCTCATTAATTTTGTCTTCCCCATTACAAGACTTCGATTCTGTACAAATGTATTCAAAATAAATTAGAAAATAGTTGGTGCTAAAATTCAAATGTGTGGAAGCAGCCTTAGCAGCATATGTGATATATGTGGTTATGGAAAATGTTCTGTCAAAGCCAGGCTGGCACTTCCCCCCGATGATTGCTTGTGGGCCCCGTTGTCCTCACTGTCTTAAGCACATGCGCTTCTGCTTACGTGTCCTCTTCGCATTTACAATTGATCATATTATTGTCACATTTTTAAAAACTAATCAATCCTACCTGTTCTTCTTCTTTTTATATGTAATAGTCTAAAACAAATTTTTATTACTCTTAAGCCCACATCTCACATTTTCGAAAAAAATAAGTTAATAAATAAATAAAGAGTTGAATAATACTTGCGTGAGTAATCTTTTTGAAAAAACCTAGCTAAACAAAGTTTGGTAAATTGGTGATTGGTAGTAAACAAGTACGACGTCGTAATAAGCCAGCAACGCCTATCTCATATCCGCCGGTTGAAAAATTCTCAGTTGCAATTAACAGATATATTAATCACTCACTTTGGCAAAAAAAAAAAAGACAGTCTAATCACTTTTGTTTATAACAGTAAATCCAAACGGCTGCTTGCTCAAATCAAAACAGACCACATGAACTCCATGTGTCATTTTAACACACCATGTACTTCCTCTTCTCCCCTCTTGACTGTCTCTATCTTACTGGTTAAATCAACATATGATATCTTGTTTTTGTTGACATATCAATTTAATATTTAGTTTTCGTTATCGTTAATCAGTCAATTTACCAGTATATTTAAATCTTCACATACATATAATATACAATCGTCCGTAATAATTATAGATTCTTATAATTTTATAATTCTGTAGCCAGTGCAATATGGAGCTTGCTAAGACAAAATCAGTAGCGGTACTCTGGTACTGGTACATACAAATATGAGCAATAGATCAAATTAGTTTTAAAATTTTTTGGTGTGACAAAAATGGATACATAATTTTTAATGATAAAAATGGATTAAATTTCAAAAGAAAAATGGTTAAATTTTGTTTTTTAACTCAAAAATCCAAATTTTAAAGCAAAATATAAACCTTAAACCTCCAAAAAACTAAATCTTAAACCCAAAATTTTAAACCTTAATTTGGAAAATATAACCTAAATATAAAATTTGAATTTTATATATCATTTATATAGAGTAAGCAAATGTTTTTTCACAAAATTATTTAGTATATTTTGGTCATAAAAAACTGATGAATCCATTTCAATCATACCAAAAAAAAATTAGTCAGTTTTAGAATATTTCTCTACGAATATACTAACAGTTCCTAATTTCGCTACTAATTTTTTAGACTTTTAGTTATTGATAATATGTAGAATAGTCGTGACGTCGTGTCGGCAATATATGTTGCTTCGGTCGTTAAAGACAAAAACTTAGACAAATTGATGAATTTACTTGAGTAATTAGTTAAAATATAAGAAATATGATAACAGTTTATGAATAAAAACAGTTACGGACAAAATCAGAGATAAACTTAACTACAAAGATAAAAGTTATTAAAAAAATACGGATTATTATAACACAAATGGATCATTTACTGATTACTTGATTAGTGATACTATGCTCCTTTGAACGTTTGATTTTTTTTTGTGGTAAATTGAACGTTTGAATTAGTTGAAGCACACACACACACACACAAAAATCGAATTAGCCATTAGAGGTGTTTTTCTAGACCAACTTTAATTTTAACGACATGCTTTCAAAAAAGCCATATCGTAGTTTGAATTCTGACATTCTAAATTATAGGAGTGACTTACTGATGTCTCTCGTTAATTAATTTGAATATAATATAGGGGCTGAAATATCGGCAGAAGATCAGAAGTGAATTTAGACTGTCTGGTCCATTTATGTAAAATTAATGTTACTATTGAGATCAAACAAATGAAAGAATAATGATAATAATCATTAATATTAATAGCAATTCCAACAAACAGTAAGTTAAACAAATAATAACATGTACTTGCTTCGGACTCTCTTGCTTCCTCTCTTCATCTCCCCCTCTGCTATTTTTTTTTGTTTCTTCTTTTCTTTTCTTTCTGTCTCCGCGACTTTTCTCCTTCCTAAGGCAGGAACTTGAGTTTCTGAGTTCATGAAGATGCCAGTAAGTACGTTTCTCCCTTTTTTTCTTTGTTTTTGTTCTTATGGTAGTTGTCTTGATTGCCGTCTGCAATTCCAGAGTATGAAACTTTGTTGACGGAATCCTTATTCAGTTATATGATGCACTCACTAGTTTCGGTGAATCTCTCCTGTTTTTAACCAGCTCTGGTAATTAGAATCATATGAAATCGAGATATATTCCCTCAGTTGTGTGTTATTTGTTTGTAATTGGACCTCCCAGCTGACAAATCTGGAAATTTCTCTAGATAATTTGATATTTTCCTCTGTTTTGGGTTCTGTTTACATCTTCTCCGATCTTTATGTTAGTGACTTCTGATTGATTCTTTGATTACGCCGATGCTCCTGTTTTTTTTATTTATGATCCTATGGCTATTTCGGAGATTTTTCGTGAGAGAGAGAGAATTAAATTTAGATTTCCCGGAATTTTAACCGAAACCGTCCAGATGAAGTTTTTATTTTGTCGGATTTTCCTATGTTTGACACCGAGAAAGCACAAGTCTTATTCATAACAAACTTAATTTTCCAGTAATTTGTGTTAGCTTTCTCTACATAACTCTCCCAAAAACGTTTTATATATAATTCTCGTTAGTCATCATCATATAACATCCAAGTTTTGCGAATTATAAAACTGATAATCTGAAGCTGTAATGCAGGTGGCATTGGTCTGGCTACTGGCATTCACCAACCTATTATTATTGATCAGAGGAGATATCAACAATGCCATATGCAAAGAGACTTTCAAGCTAGACCCGAGACCTCACAGCGTCTCGATCCTCGAATTCGGAGCGGTCGGAGATGGCAAGTCGCTGAACACGCTTGCTTTCCAAAACGCTATCTTCTATCTCAAGTCCTTTGCCGATAAAGGCGGTGCTCAGCTTTATGTCCCGCCTGGGAAATGGCTCACCGGGAGCATCAATCTCACTAGCCATCTCACTCTCTTCTTGGAGAAAGGAGCCACCATTCTTGCTTCACCGGTATCTATTATTATTATTATTCTTATTCTTATTTAAGCAAAGCATTTGCTTGTGTGGTTAAGCTGTTTCTATTTGGTGCTAGGATCCATCGCATTGGGACGTTGTTAGTCCTCTACCGTCATACGGTCGCGGAATGGAACTTCCCGGGAAGCGGTACAGAAGTTTGATCAACGGAGACAATCTACAAGACGTAGTCATCACCGGTAACCATAAGCTCATTACCTGACTTTTGTGACAATGAATGAGATTTAGAAAAAACTGGTTTCATTTTTTTTTTGGCAGGAGATAACGGGACATTTGATGGTCAAGGTGCGGTCTGGTGGGAGTGGCTTGAGTCGGGGTCGTTGAACTATAGCCGACCTCATATCATCGAATTCGTCTCTTCCAACCACATCCTTATATCCAATCTAACCTTCTTAAACGCACCGGCTGTCAACATTCACCCTGTTTATTGCACCCATGTTCATGTCCGTAAAGTTTTGATCGAAACGTCTCTAGATTCTCCCTACGTTGTCGGAGTTGTCCCTGGTAAAACAAACTTCAATTCCCACATTACTTTTCAGATTAAACTTCAATTATAAAAAATGTTCTTCTTGTTTAAGCTTTTTTCTTTTTTTCTTTTTAATGTTTCTCAGATTCTTCGGATAATGTTTGTATAGAGGACTCAACGATCAACGTAGGCCACGACGCGATCTCTCTTAAGAGTGGTTGGGACCAATACGGCATAAGCTACGGCCGTCCAACCACCGCTGTTCATATTCGGAATCTCAGCTTAAAATCTCCCACCGGCGCCGGGATCTCCTTTGGGAGCGAGATGTCAGGCGGAATCTCTGACGTGACTGTCGAGCTTCTCACCATACACAGCTCACTCGTTGGCGTCTCCTTCAGAACCGCCAGAGGCAGGGGAGGGTATATCCGTAATATCACAATCTCTGACGTCGATCTCGCCGGCGTAGGCACGGCCATCGTCGCCGACGGACACGCCGGGTCGCATGCGGATGATAAATTCGACCGGGACGCGCTCCCGGTCGTGACGCACGTCGTCATGCGGAATTTCACGGGAGAGGATATAAGATTGGCCGGGAATTTCACCGGGATCGGAGAATCTCCTTTCACGTCGATCTGCCTCGCGGATATTCATTTGCAAACGAGCTCAGAAGCTTGGGTGTGCTCCAACGTCTCTGGTTTCTCAGACGACGTATCGCCGGAGCCTTGTGCAGAGCTTACGAGTTCTCCGTCGTCGTGCTTCGCCGGTGGTGCGATAAACGGCGGAGATACGGCGGGTCAGTCGTACTACAGTTGGTAATTATAGTAAAGACGAAGAAGAAGAAGAAGAAGAGAGTGAGGTGGAGTTTGGGTTACGATACGATTGAATTTTCAATTTTTTTTTGTCAATAAGTCATAAAAAATGTGGTCAAAGGAAGAAAAAAAATTACGTTTTAAGTGGTGAGTTTCAAGAGACAGAGGTTCTGTTGTATTGTGTACAGCTTCAATTTCTTCATTCATGGTGTAAGAAAATTCATGTTCTTTGTTGTTCTGTCAAGAGGAAACCAAATTATTTGTGAAAAGTGAGAAGATTTTACTAATACAAGCACAGCAATTAAGAAGATGCAAATGCAAGCTTTGTAGGATATCTCTCCACACATTTCACGAGTATGCTTACAGTTGGTCGTCCAGCATGATCTGATACCAACAGGATAGTTCCAAAGACGTTTTTCTTAAGTTGAAACTCCACAAGTCTTCTCAGTTCTCTCTTATGAACATTTTGTTGTGCTCACTCGTAGTTTCTGGTTCTTGATCAGACAAGCATCAAATATGTTCTCTACTATGTTTTATAAGATATTATTCGTTCAGATGACCAAAACACAACATTGTTGAGATTGGATCCGCAGAACAAGGAGTCCTTGTAGGAAAATAGGAAGTGAGAGTCAAGTATCTGATAAGCCACGTAGAGGGTACAAGTGTCTAAAGCGAATGAAGACGAGACTGCGAATCTCATATGGAGTTTCAAGAACCTAAGCACGAGTGGCTATCAGAATATACTAAAGGTGTGTGATCTATCTTCAAGCTGGCTTTATGTTCCTTTGCACGGTCTCTAACCAATCCTTCAAGCTGGATTTTGTATAGCGGGGGCGCCTTTTGGATTAGTAAAAAGAACACAATTGTAGATTGCATTTATTTAAGTTTACTATATTATTAATGGATGAGGTATAGTTTCATACAAAAAAGTTATGCGCACATGATTATAGGACACCCAGAAAGAAGATATATACATAAGTTATGTAACAAAACTCCATTATTTCTTTTTAGTTTTAAACACAACTCTACATTCTATTGGCGCGCTTGAATTTATATTTATTTAGGTATACAAATTTAGTTTTAAAACCCACTTGGATTTTTTTTGGTCAAATCCAAAAAACCCCACTTGGATTAGTAATGAGGACGAAAAAAGGACAATATTCTATTCGCGCGCGTGAAATATTATCTCTCAAAAATCAAATCCTTTAATTTTCCTCAAAAGCATTCTCACACCAAAAATAAAATTCAAAAAGACAATATTATATGTTTACACCATAAGCCCATTAGATGATTAAATACTTCAAATGCAAAATTTTGAAATATTCACACACGAAGATTATGGTTGAAAACTCTTTCGTATATCAGCATCACCGAGTTCCACTTTTAACGCATTTGATTATCTAATTTGCTGGGTGCATTTTCCATCAAGAACTCCGACAAGATGTCAGTCGTTTTATGTAATATATATAATTGGTATTTGGTATAAAGCTCTACTGGTGTGCAGCATTTTAGAAATTTTAAAGTTTTGGGTTTGCATAAAAAGCTGAAACATTTGTGTTATAGACGTATAGTTGATATTTAAAATAGGAATATCTATATAACATGTCTGTATAAACAACAATAAAGTACAATATATACATTAAAAAATGCAAAAAGCTCATCGTAAGAGTAAAAACTTTTTACAGAGAATATACGGTTTCAGCGGGTTCCTTTTCTTGGGACCTTCTCTATTTTAGTTTTTGGGGCAGTTAAAATATATTTTTTTTTTTTCGTTTGAATTATGCAATTTTGTTTTTACATTTTATCATATGTCATCCATAAACAAAAGTAAAAAGAAAACGAAGGAAAACTGTATATGACTAATCAACGAGAAAAAACATATTATGTCTAACAATTCAGCAAACAAAATTTTACTTCTTGAAGAGCAAGTTAGATCTAAACTAATATCCAAGCTCTCGTAGTCGTGGTAGTAACTAATAAGTAGTTTTGAACGATAAAAGATTAATACTTTATTTTTTATTTTTATCTTTTAGTGTTTTTTAGTTTCCAACTTGCTAGTGTTGCAACAGGGAAAACAAATGAAGACACCGATAGATAGGACTATAGGAGAGGTCGATGTAAAAGGTGCGAGTTGCGAGTGATCTTATCCATTTCACGTGGACACGTGTCGTAGTGGGGAAAGCTTCTCGGCAACGTGATATACTTGTTTTTCTTATCATTGAATGCTTTTCAGTTTGAATTATTTCTCTGAAGTTTTCATATTTTTGTTAAAAATCAGTTTGTTTTTTTTTTACAAAGGAAAAACACACATATTTCTACATATGGTTAATAGTTTATAAAACATATATTTCCACATATTTACAAATGTTTATTGGTTGAATATTGGATTTCCTTGAATTAATGAGTTTTTCATCAAAGAAATACGCACTCTATACAGCTAATTCACTTGATATCACATTTTAAAGTCTAAGTGCACGGTATATTGATGCATATGAAATGAGTCTTGTGACACACTTAAAAAACTATCACTAATTTAAAAAGATGAGACATGTCGGCACTACTAAACACATGTTTAAGCAAAGGATACATCGGATACTTTTAAGTATATACATCGAGGTTGACAAATTTAGACATTTATAATTAGCCAAGAAAATACAAGGCAAAATAAGTAATTAGCTGATAGAAGAGTTACTGGTTTATGCTGTTTTATAATACGTCGCAGCACATTCGCATAGTCAAATGTGATTTGTTATTCTCTAATAAAGAATAGCTTTCGGGGTACTAGGTCATTGGTGGGTAGCATATGATGTTATTAATCATTCAAATGAACCATTTCAATTATTTATGAGTATCCAGCGTTTTAATAGATATGCATATACTGTATCTCATATATATACCGTAATAATTTTGAGACTGAAAGTTTTTATCTGCAAGAACATAGTTTCGTTCAATCAAGATTAAATTTAGCAACAATATATAAAAATAAATCTTTCTTTTTATTAAAACAGTTTATCTTCTTGGGATACAAGTTGTTTTGACTTAAACATGAAGATGGCTATGTATATAATTATATATAGCTTAGCTAAACATGTACGTAATGCTAGAAAATGCTTAGGTGTATTTTGGTACCTTAATCATATGCTTGAATGTGCGTCTATAAAAAAAAGAAAGAATGTGCGTCGACGTATTAGTTTGTTTTATTTAAGGGATGCTTACATTTGTTTTACCATTTAATTTAAATATTTAATACATGTAGGCCCCATAAGACAGAAGACATGGTTCTCAATTACAGAAATATAAAGGGCAATTTAGTAAAGTCCTAAACCCTCTCTAAACGAAAATAAGTAGATTGCCATTTGTTTAGGCATTTTCCTTTTCTCAAATTGGTAGAAAATGGATAAAAAAGTAGAAGATTGGGAAATAACAATAATAATGAAAATTGGTTAAGGTTGTGTTTACAACTTTAGATAACGAGTTAATTATTTTTTTTCATGCATGAGCTGGATCCACGCATTAAGGGTCTTTGGACCCACTTTCTTCCAAATATTTCAATTTTCTTACCCTATATTTTCAGTGAGCTGATAGTTAAACCCCTATATTTCACTACTTAACAAAATCACCACCAATGTGAACTAAATTCTGAATCAACATCCGATTGTCTCATCAATTACTTCATACCAAAGTTTTATTTTTTTTGTGGTATATATATCTATATTTACATACACACATTTCACAAATGTCTGAAACTTTGAATTATAACCTATCATCAATAAGATAGATTTATATAGTTTCCAAACATAAATTTGTGTATAATAGGAAAGGGATCTAAATTGAAAATTTATATAATCAATGGCTTAAATGTAGAGAAAGGTGAAAAATAAAGGGTATGTCAGCTCTGCATATACAAAAAGGACATGTATGTAGGTATATAATCATATAAGACCACGATTTTTGTTGGTTCATCATCTTTTCAATTTTAATAATTTTTCAGCTTTACTCATTAAAATAACAGAGAAATAGAGCTCTAAGGTGAGACAAGCCATGTCTTCTTCAACTCCCTAAGTCTCATCTCTCCATCTCTCTCTCTCTCTCTCTCCACTTTTTTATTTTACCCCCAAATTCACATTCACTATTATCTCCAATTCTTATTCTCAGTTTGATTTTTATTTTGTTTCTACCAAAACTCGAATAAAAATCGCGTCAATTTCCCCTCTTTCTGGGTATATATTCCCTTGCTCAAAGCCTTTTGCTTTTTTTTCTCTTTTCCGAGAAATGATGAATCCGAGTCACGGAAGAGGACTCGGATCGGCTGGTGGGTCGAGTTCCGGCAGAAATCAAGGCGGTGAGACCGTCGTCGAGATGTTCCCGTCGGGCCTTCGAGTTCTTGTCGTTGACGACGACCCGACTTGTCTCATGATCTTAGAGAGGATGCTCAGGACTTGTCTGTACGAAGGTTCGAATCAAAACAAGATCTTCTCTTTTACTTATCTTTTTTTTGGGTTGGTTTAGTTTTAATCTTCCGAGTTTATGGTCTCTTCCCCAATGATGGGTTTTGGTTTTTGGTTTATTGTGGTCCATTCTCGAAAAATTATGTTATTTTGAGGAATAATTATGGTTTTGATATCGGTGGTTGACTAACTTTTCTCTGCCAAAAATAGAAAGACGGAGCAATTTTGTTACTTTTTAAGATTTCACATGTTAATCTCAGTTTCTTGATTTAGATCACACCTTATGATCTGGTGAAAGATCCACATGATTTCTCATTTTCTGAGTCAAACTTCTCAGCAACCCCTAAAAAGTTTAGAAAGAGATCCATCATTGTACATCCAATAATTTAGGGATTAAATTCAAATCTGTTGTTGCTCTTTGACTAGAGTTTGGTTAAAATTTCAATTCAATAGATCCTTGTTAGGACTCTAACAGTTGTATATTTCTCTGATCTGACTGAGTTTAGTTACAAATCTTGATTTTCTTTACTCTGTAGATGTCTTTTTAATGAAACTCTTGGTTTTGTATGTTTTCTTGTGAACAAACATGCAGTAACGAAATGCAACAGAGCAGAGATGGCATTGTCTCTGCTTCGGAAGAACAAACATGGATTCGATATAGTAATCAGCGATGTTCATATGCCTGACATGGACGGCTTCAAACTCCTTGAACACATTGGTCTCGAGATGGACTTACCTGTTATCAGTAGGTTCTTTTATTCCAAAAAAAAAAAGTTTGAATCTTTATCAGTCACTGATTCTTTTTTTCTATTTCTTTGTGAAATTGATTCACTCAGTGATGTCTGCGGATGATTCAAAGAGTGTTGTTCTAAAGGGAGTGACGCACGGTGCGGTTGACTACCTTATCAAACCGGTACGCATGGAGGCACTCAAGAACATATGGCAGCACGTGGTTCGGAAGAGGAGGAGCGAGTGGAGTGTACCGGAACATTCCGAGAGCATTGAGGAAACCGGAGAGAGGCAGCAGCAGCAGCAGCAGCAGCATCAACAGAAAAGAGCTAATTCAGATGGTGCGGATGATAACTCGTCGTCGGTCAACGAAGAGAACAACTGGAAGAGCAGCAACTCACGGAAACGGAAGGAAGAAGAAGGGGAAGAACAAGGGGATGACAAGGAAGAAGACGCGTCGAACCTGAAGAAGCCTCGTGTTGTCTGGTCTGTTGAGTTGCACCAGCAGTTTGTTGCCGCTGTTAATCAGCTCGGCGTTGAAAGTAAGAAAGATCTGTCAGAGCCCTTGTTTACATTTATGTCATTTCTGATTATGTTCTAAAAATGTGATCTTCTATGGCACAGAAGCTGTCCCCAAGAAGATCTTGGAGCTGATGAATGTTCCTGGTCTAACCCGAGAAAACGTAGCCAGCCACCTCCAGAAATACAGGATATATCTAAGACGGCTCGGAGGAGTGTCGCAGCACCAAGGGAACTTAAACAACTCGTTTATGACGGGTCAAGACGCGAGCTTCGGTCCTCTTTCGACGCTGAACGGGTTCGATCTCCAAGCGCTAGCTGTCACGGGTCAGCTTCCTGCTCAGAGCCTTGCACAGCTTCAAGCTGCTGGGTTAGGCCGGCCTACTACTACGATGGTCTCTAAGTCGGGATTGCCTGTTTCCTCCATCGTAGACGAGAGAAGCATCTTCAGCTTCGACAATCCGAAAACAAGATTCGGAGGAGGAGGAGGAGACGGGCTTGTTGTTGGTGGTCATCATCATCACGGCCAACAGCAGCAACAACAACAACAATCACAACCGCAACCGCAACCGCACTTGCTTCACGGTGTCCCCACGGGTATGGAAGCAAGACAGCTCGCTGGTTTACAACAACAGCTTCCCATGAGTAACCGAATGAGCATTCAACAACAGATCGCTGCCGTTCGAGCAGGGCACAGCGTTCAAAACGGCGGAATGCTGTTGCCTCTACCTGGCCAGCAGCCGCCGTCGCAGTCATCCATAAGGCAGCCAATGTTATCGAACCGGAGGAACAGTATTATCCCGGAGAGCAGCCGAGTGTTACCGACAGGTTACACCAACCTCGCAACGCAGCACTCGTCGAGCGCGATGGCTTATAACAACTTCCAGTCGGAGCTCCCCGTGAATAGCTTCCCGCTAGCGAGTGCGCCGGGGTTATCGATTCGGAAAGTTCCTTCTTACCAGGAAGAGGTTAACAGCTCGGAAGCGGGTTTCACTACTACCCGGAGCTACGACATGTTCAGCAGCAACAGACAGAGTAGTAATGATTGGGATCTCCGGAGTATTGGAATCACCTTTGAGGCGCATCAGGACGCGGAGTCCGTTGCGTTTTCAAACTCAGAAGCGTACTCTTCTTCGTCCATGTCGAGAAACAACAATGCGGTTGCAGCCACCGAACATGGCCGGAACCAGCAGCAGCAGCAGCAGCAACAGCAGCAGCCACCGCCGGGCATGGTCGTTTCTCATCATCAGGTTTATGGAGAGGGAGGGCGTGGTTCAGTGAGGGTGAAGTCGGAAAGAGTGTCGGCGGATACTACAGCGGGAATGGCGTTTCACGAGCAGTTTAGTAATCAAGAAGATCTTATGAGCGCACTTCTTAAGCAGGTTTGATTTCGATTTTTTTTTTTTGTCTCTCTCTTATATAGAAGAAGCATAAAACACTTTTAGTTTTTAGAGTTTGCGTTTCAAAATCATATATATAACAGTTTTTGACGCTTTCTCACCGTTGGTCACGTTGTCTTCCATAATTAAGCAAACTACTACACTAACTTAACAAAAGTAATAAAACATTATACTGTACGAGAAAATAATGAGCTTAGAAACTTTTGATGAGAGGTTGATAATAAGTCAACATTTTGGGTTACTTTTTTTATAAACATGTTTATAATCAAATTTCTATGAACAACAAGCAGTTGTAATTGAAAGGTTGACTTAACAGAAGTTGAAAACCACACAATCTTGTGTTGATACAGGAAGGGATTGCACCGGTTGATACTGAATTCGACTTTGACGCATACTCGATCGATGATATTCCGGTTTGATTGGATAAAAGTCGATATAAACCGGAAGGGACTACCAGGATTTGTATTGTAACATTACACGACCATCTGCTTGATAACTCGTTCGTGAAATTTGGTTGATATATACATAAGGGTAGAATCTGCGTGAAAATTTTAAGGCAGATTATATCAGAAATTGTTTGTAATTTTTGTATAATTATTATTATTATTATTTATGTTAGGAGCTAATATGTTAATTTCCTTGGAGATTCTTTTGGTCCTCGTTTATGTAGTGATGGCGTCGTTTTAGGACAAGACAAGAACACTTCTCTTCTTAGTGTTGAATTTGCTTCCGTACATAATTTTGATATGTATTTTTCTATCTATTTTCTTTTAGAGTTTAAACTTGATACCTTAAACTTGATGAGATGTAAATCATTCGACCACATTCTTACCGACCGGAGCAGTTAACTGAATATGGTTTTGTGGTACAAGATCAAAGAGAAACTAAATCGGAGTTCAAGTATCAAAATTCAAAAGACAAAGAATCTGCATGTTCAATATAATATGTATACCAGAATCTAACCAAAAGAAATCCAAGAATCAGAAGCTGCACAAAGCACCACTAGTATAGTTCTGCAACATATCTGGTTAGAAAAGAATCAAGAAAACTCTGTATATGTTCCCGGCCACTCAATAATCACCGGAAAGAAGCAAGAGAGCCAAAAAAGGTAACGCCATGAGAAGAAAAGTGGACACCTGTCTCTTGTGACCGTTCCCCGTAGGTAGCACAGAAGGAAGCGAACATTCCTGACCGTTGAAGAACACTTTGGCCGGAAACCCATCTCCGGAACCAACTTTGATTCCAGGAGTCAGTTTCTTGGTAAAAGTGATAACCGACTGCTGTTTACCGGGTACCCGGAAGTCCTTACTCGGGTTTTTACCGTCTTGCTCTGCGACGAGATAGTTCAGTCCAGGAAGACCTTCCATTAAAACAGTGTTGTTCTTTCCGTTGACGGCGACGGTGGTTCCGTTAAAGGAGTAAGCTTTCTCGAAACCCGGCGCTGCATTTCTCATTTCAACCGCCGTAAACCAATCCGGAAAATCGGTTTCCCCCCAGTTGAAGAGTGTGATTCGAGCACTCCATCCTCTTCTGTAATCTGTAGCTAGATGCCAATTGATGCTGACTCCACAGTTATCTCCACAGGGCAATAAATCAGGGACTTTCCGGCGTTTTAACACCGCCCAAGCGTTGGTTAGCTTGGTTCGGTTCTCAAACGGAATAAGAAGAGCTTGAGGAGGTATGAGAAGAGCTGGAGAAGTTGTGCTGCAGGTGCGAGCCACTCTGTCGCTAGAGCAACCTCCGCAAGCGCAGGTTTCACAAGGGATGATGGAGTCGTTGAAGTAAGAAGAGAAAGAGACACAGCATTGAGGAGTAGGTGGTTGAGTCATGTTGCAAACGACTTGCCAGCTAGCGAAAGCAGTCCTGTTTACACGCAAACCGCTCGGATCAGGGAACTGGCTGGAGCTGACTCGAACAGGAGGGCCGCATTTGTAATCCGGGTTCATGTTACCTCTAATCTGCCAGCTCTGAGGAGGAGTGATCGCGGAGATGTTGAGATCAGGAGGCAATTTGTAGACCTGCATTTGGAAAACCGACTTCGACTTGCTCGGATCCATAGACGGCGGCAAGATGGTTCCGTTTCTGCAGCAGTATGGTTTGAGTCCGAGATCGGAGTCGTTGTACTTAGTGAGAGGGAGGTCTATGATTGTTGGCCTCCTCGCACAGCTCAAGACGTTGGAGAAGTCGATTGATTGGTAGTGTTTGCCTTGAGGGCCATCGATGCATTCAGATGAATCTACAATGCTCGGGTAAGCTCCTTTGGTTGTGTAGATGAACTCATCTTTCATCCACGCGAAGCTTAGTTTCCAATAGTCGAGACGACCAAGCGGGTTGTGATTCTCGATCGTCACTTGCGACCAGTAGTTCGATGTGTATGCTTTCGTCACGTCGTACATGATGGTTAGATCTCCGTCTTGTCTAGGAAGGTACTTTTCAGCGATGGACACTGTTTTATTTGTCGGAACCGGCGTGCAACATACTTGCACAACATTTCTACCTGAACAACACCAGAGAGACAAGGATTAGAAATACATTTCATTTCAAGACACAACACAAACAATCAGAAAAGCCAAACAAGTAATATTCTCCTGAGTAACTAAAGGTCTAATCTAACTGCTACTGAAGACTTATTCAAAAACTTCAAGAAATAGACTTTTTCAACGAATGATTATATCAAACAGAACTAATCAATGTGATCGTTCCACCATTTTTTATGAACTCTTTCTATTGCTTTCGTAATGAAGTTAGCAACCTAAAGATAATACAACAGCCAAAAAAAAACAACAATTCTTAAAAAAATCTTGAAAAATAAATTGAAAAACATATAAAAAAATTAATTTAGAGGCCTTTGAAATTCAGATGATTTTTTTTTTTTAACCTTGTTGAGAGGGTAAGGGACATTTCCATCCATCATTAACAAGAGTGATGTTGTTCGGAAGAGGAATATTCGGCGGCGCAACACCAAACTGAGTACCGACGAGCTCGATACGTGCTTGCATCTGAGTTAAGTCACCGGCCGTCATAATCGCGGACTTCAAATCCGCCGAGGGGTACCCGGCGAAGGTCGTACCGTTCTCTACGCTCGCCGGGAGGCTAGAACCGTCACTGAGGACGGCGTTGGTGGCTGAAACAAGAATCTCGCGGTGGGCGAATCCAACGAAGACACGCCACGACTTAAGCTCGCTGCGGCCGTTGTTGAGCACTGTGATCTCCGACTCGAACCGGTACGGCTGGTTCGTAGTGTCGTTCGGTTTGATCTTGGTTCCGGTCGAGTAAGTGTACGAGACGAAGACGCCGTTGCAGAGGTTGGCGTCTTTAGAGATCGGTGGTTGAGCTTGGGGCTGAGATGAGGTTAGTGGAATCGCCGTGAAGAGAGACATGAATAGAAAAATCCATGGAAGGGATTTCGGAGTTAAACCCATGATGATGATGCTAATTCTCGTTACTCGCAAAAACCTCTGTTTTAGTTTTTGGATTTGGGAAATGAAAAGGAGAAAACTTTGGCTTTTCCTTTTTGAAGAGAGGAAGCGACCGCGTTAAAGTACGAGAAGACGCTGTGTAATGAAAAATTATGTGCGCGTTCAAATTGGGTGGATTTTAATATATTTTTGGTGTTTTTTTCTTGTTGAAGGAAACAAAGGTTACAAAAATTTGTGAAAAAGACTATAAATACTTTAAATTTTTACAACATGAACCTTTTATTTCTATCAATTATTAAATGTCTTATCTCCGCCGTCAATCATCAGACATAGTCTAGATTTTGTTTTTGGGCAAATAATCTAGATTTAATTGACGGAAATTACTTTTGAACCCGTGTGTTTATTTGGCGAGATTAATTGAGGATTGTATTTTGATAATGCTATATTTGGAGATATTTCCTACTAATTATTTTATCAATTTCAATTATTGTTAGGAGTGTTTTATGGAATGTTTGGATGGACTAAGAGAAATGTAGTATTATGATATTCTGTGAAGATTTCACTCTCACTTTTTTGCTTTGATTTCGTGAAGATCAGAAAAGGAAAACGTGTTGTTCAATGGAAATATGAGTACGAAATAGTTGTTCGGTACTAATGTGAAATTACTGATTTGATTTCCCTTATTTGAGAATGATAAGAATGTGTAAAATCAAGAAGTAATGGTCCTGAATTTGAATTGACTGCATAATATCAGGGTTAAAAAAGAAAAGGGGTGGCGTGGCTTTCGTCGTCAAAGGAAGCCCCGTTGAGCGAAGTCTGGGGTCCACTCAGTTGCCCTCAATATTTGAATTGTTCTCGTGGTTCACGGCTTTACCTAGCCACGTCAGCATTTGTAATGAATTATTTATTTTTCGTCACCACTTTGGGTTTATAAGCTTAATATTATTGACTTTGCCATATAAAACATCCTTTATAATTTTGCTGGTGCATCACTGATATAATACATGATGACTTATTAAGGTTGAATCATATTTATGTATATTAAAAAAACCAGTTGCTTTTGAAAGATTAACTTTGGTAGGCTTACTTACAAGTTAGTACAATGTTATTCAAAATAATTTAACCACCAAAACTCTACCAAGGGCAGCGTAAAAGAACCAAACGCGAGTTGAACTAGTGTTACTTGAGGGGATAATTCTAATATGGTGCCTGCAGTTTGACTCTCGTTGATCGAGGCTTTCACATAGTCTCTCCGGGCCATCAGGACCATGTCTTACGATGCTAGTTGGAACCATGAGACCCGAAAATCTGATTTAAAAAAAAAAAAGGCAGAGTAGAAGTTACCAATGATATAATCAAAGGCAGGGACGGATCCACTTACAAGGTTAGGAGGTCAGCTGACCCCCACTAAATTACTAATTTCTTCTTTAACTATCACATAATTCATTAAATGACACCTTAAAAAATTTATGTTTGACCCCATGAAGAATCATATACAGATCTTTCAGGGTGATTTACCAATGATTCGTGAAGAATTAAAGGCTCATCTTGGTAGCGTTGGAAAGATCTCCTTCTCATATTTCCAGAACATCCAAGATCACGGTAATCAGAGGTATATTTTGAGAGATATGTCTATTTGGTTTTGTTTTTCCAGTTTCTACTCATGGTTTTGTGAAGATATTTCCTAACGATCAATAAAGAACCAGTAGTCGATCTACATACGGTTTTGAATATCTCGAATCCAGCTTTCTAGATCTTCTTTCCGTTCTCAAATCCAAGGTATAGTTCATCAGCAAATCAGTTTGAAAGATGACGAAAAATCTCTGTTTTTCTGTTTCCAGAAAATTGCAGCTTTTTGTTTTTGATTGCAGTTTCAAATACCGGTAAGACGATTCTACAAGAACATCTACTTCTTATAGCTGATTGTCTCTCTGTTATTGGAGAATTTGTAGCATTAAACGCCAAAGGTTGGAGCAAACAAATCAGGACAGAACTCATACAAGTCACATCTCTTTGTTTTTTCAATTCACATGTTCTTCGAAACTTGTTGGCTCTCATGTGACATTGTGTTGATGAATTGGTATCTTATTTGACATTGTCTCGTTGTAAACACAAAGTTTGTATATCACCACTATATATTCAATGGTAAACTTTTATTCTCATTATGGCGTTTTCTTCCCATAATAGTTTTGACAAATTATTTTATAAAATTTTCTATAAAATAATCGAGCAAATGTTGAAGAATACATGGGAAAAATCTGGAAATAGTTAAAATTTCGACCAAGTGTTTTTTTCCATTTATAATTTCAAAATATATGTTTAAAATGTTTTTATGTCAAGTATGTTTCAAATTTCATTTACAAATAAAATTAAAATTTACAATAAAATAATTTTTTTTTAAGCACCCACTAAGATTATCTCACTTGGAGCAGAGACTCTTAACAGAGGTAGTACTTAAAACAATTTTATTAATAAAATATATGCTAAGCACGCTAGTTGCACATGCTCTTGTAATACTAGCGCTAACCGTAAATATCTGATAATATTTAGCAGTTGTGGATTCAAAAAATATTAATAAATTAAATTCAAACCAAATGAGGAAAACATCAATGGACCAAAACAAAAATAAATTGGGTTGATGGAGACAAGACAAACTAGGACCACGCGCATCTTGATTGCCGAGAAAAGCCCAATTTTCTGGGCTATATGGGCCTAATAGCTACAGAGAAATAAGCCTACGCGCATTGAATTAGCGCGTGAGAAAGTCGACCAAATCTCATTTATACATTTGAGGCATTGAATGAGACTCTGAGAGTAATAGCCAGAAATTAATGAAAACACCTTCAATTAATTGTATTGCTCTCAAAACTGACATTCATTAGCAAATGAACACATTAGTACTAAAAAAAACAAGGACATGACTAGAAAGTAGAAACTACACATTCATAATCATACATATACTATCTATCTAGTTAATTTAATTAATCGAATCTCACTTAATTATTCCCTAATGACACCAAAAAGAAAAAAAGCTTCTTCGCTTAGGCGTGAACAGAGCCACAAGAAAGCGCCATGAGAAGCACGGCGGCTCTTTCTTCCTCGCCGAGTTTCCTCCACAATCTCTTCTTCTCAACCGATGATCTCTTCATCACCGGAACTTTAAATCCTAAATCCAAAAATTTGCTCACTCCTTTTCTACTGCTGCTACTACTACTAGTCTTGCTGCTGTTACAGGTTTTGGGATCATCATCCTTGCCCATCTTCTTCTTGGCATTTCGATGATGATGATCTATGCTTAGATCACTACCGCTACTGCTTTTTCTGTTTTTCTTCTTCTCCTCTGGTCTCGTAACAAGAGCTGCTTGCCTCTTCTTCCTGCTCTTGATGCCACAAGCATTGCACAATGACTGCATAACAAAACAAAACCATTTCGCATTTCGATTAGACCACTGAACCTTTTTGATCTTCAGAGCATAACTTAGGCTAGATCTCCACAAATAGAGACTACACATAACAGAGATCTAGATTCTTCCAAAATCAAACAAGGACTATCACACCCGTAGATCAAGCACAGAGGCTGAGCTAATTCTCAAACTACATACTTGCATTGATTACAAAACCATCATTCGATTTCGCGATCCGATGAACAGATCTACTATAGCAGAAATCCAGAACAAAAGCAATAAGGATTTGCCCAAATCTCACCTTAGGACCGGCAGGGCCACCGCGCCAGAGAGGAGTTCGGATAGTACCGCAATCGACGCAAGTCCTCTTGTTGTCACCGGAACTAGCACCGCCGCCGCCACTTCCACTGCTACTGCAGTTCTCATTATCAACATCCGATAACTCTCCAGCAGAGTCGACCTTAGTTTTCGTTTCTTCTGATCCCTCAGACATCTTCGAGAAAAAAAACCTGATCGGAGCAAATTTGATGATAAGGAAGCGAGAGAGAGAGAGAGAGAGAGAGAGAGAGAGAGAGAGAGAGAGCGACGAATGGTTAGCAAACGGATAAAACAAACGGAGAGGGACTTTATAATTAGGGAAGAAGGCGGGGGCGGAAACCCTAGGATTTCGGGAGTTGTGCATTTACTAAATTACCCTCGAGCGGGAGCTTTTATTACTTTTCTACCACCCGCCAAAATTTTACAAGAAAAAAACGAGGGAAGATTGAATTTTCTGTTAAAAGAAAAAGCCGCGTTCGAACAAGATATTCAAAGTGGCGCACTATTTTGCTTCTTGGGCTCTTTGGTTACTGCCTAACAAACCAGGGTGATCAATTTTAAATTCTTTTTTTTTTTTTAGTTTAGAAAAATTAATTAAAAGTGTCTTAAGTTTTTTATAAATACTTTCTTGACAAACTGTAGTTTGATATTTGGATTTCAAGTCAAAATCTCTAATTTGAAAAATAAATTATGATACAAAATTTAGATGTAGTAGTTGTTTTTTTTTTTTTTTTTTCGAATGATTGGATTATTAGTTTATTATCATGATTTATGCGTTTCTCCAATTATCTAGAAACAAAATCCGTTGGGCTGCTGTCAAAAAAAAAAAAAAATCCGTTGGGCTTAATTTGATAGTCCAAGCCCATGACGACGAGGCCGTAGAGTTTTTCTAGGTCGCATATATAAAAATAACCTAACCTAATCACTTTACATCGATCGAGTGTTTTGAAACCGGACCAACCCGGTGGTCGGACCGGGTTCGACCGTGAACCGGATATGTTACCGGGTTGGATTTTCAGTCTGGTTTATAAACAATTAATATGATCAATTAACTAATTATATGTTAGATTATAAGTTATTTCACAAAATTAGGTTTAGTTTAATTTTTCTAATAATATTAAATTTATATTTATACTTTTATATCAACTCTTAACTATTTATAATATTATTTTAAAATTCTATATTTAAAAATAAATAAACATAAATTATTATGAACCGGATTCAACTCGGTCGAACCAAATTGAACCATGACCCGGATGCTTATCCGGTTTGCCTTCCGGTCCGGTTTTAAAAACATTGCATCGATCCTTGTTGAAACAAACAATGACGAAAATTTCCAATCTTCCACAGGATTTGGTAATGGAGATTTTCTCTAGGATTCCGTTGACATCTCTGAGAGCAGTGCGATTTACTTGCACACAGTGGAACACATTATCCAAATATCGGAGCTTTATAAAGAAGCACCTTGCTCAAGTAAGAGCAACGGAGGAGACGGAGTTTCTGGCCATCATGGTCATGGACTTTAGGGTTTTTTTACAATGAACATCAATCTCCGTGGAAACCACAAGGACGACGGAAATGTTGTAAAGCGACAAGGTAAACTCATTAGCCTAGACGATGTTAGTATCTGTTAGTATCTACACATATGTCAAGTGTGATACGGTTTGACTCCGTGATTGCCGTATCACTTATTGTACAAATATCTAGTTTCCATTGTCGTACATTCCTCTCTGTATAAATGTAATGCCCATATCAATAATACAATCATCTCTTTCACAAACCTTATATGGTATCAGAGCATAAGATCTAAGACCTAAAATCCTTAACCTTTTTTTTTTTTTTCTTTTCTTTCCCGTAGCCGCTTTCTGTCCCTTTCTCCTCCAAGGCCATCATGCCTAACGACAACACCGACGCCATTCCCGTCGCCACCACTTCCACCACAATCCTCAACATCAACATGTCGAATGTCTCGAGGCTCACAGCCTCCAATTACCTCATGTGGAGCCTACAAGTTCATGCCCTTCTCGAAGGCTATGATCTTGGAGGCCACCTTGATGGATCCATTGTAACACCAGATCCGATGGTTACCACCGGTGACGTTCAGACCATGAATCCGACATACACTGCCTGGAAACGACAGGACAAGCTGATATACAGTGCTCTCCTTGGCGCTATATCACCTTCCATTCAACCTCTTCTCTCTCGATCTGCATCTGCTGCTGATGCATGGTCTACACTAGCTGACACCTACGCGAAACCGAGTAGGGGTCACATGAAGCAACTAAAGCACCAGCTCAAACACTGGTCTAAAGACAGCAAGAGTATCGATGAATACATCCAAGGCCTCACCACCCGCTTTGATCGCCTTGCTCTTCTTGGAAAAAGCATCGATCATGAAGATCAAGTTGATTACGTACTCGAAGCGCTTCCAGAAGAGTACAAATCGGTGGTAGACCAGATCGAAGGACGTGACACACCTCCCTCGATCACAGAGATTCATGAGAAGCTCCTTAACCATGAATCCAAGCTCCTTGCTGCATCTCACACCTCGATCCAGTCCCCTGTTTCTGCAAACTACGTCAACAATCGCCAGAACAACAATCGCCAGCACAACAACAAGAACTCGTTCAGGCCAAATCAAACATGGCAACAACAACAACAACAGCCATTTCATCCCAGAAATGACTCACGCAGTGGAGGATCTCGACCTTACCTTGGGCGCTGCCAAATTTGTAGTGTTCAAGGACACAGTGCACGTCGCTGTCCCCAACTCCATGGCAATCACTCCGGCTCCAGCTCATCTCTGACCCCATGGCAGCCACGAGCCAATGTAGCTGCAGCAACCTTTGCCGGAGCTCCGCCATCCACCGCTAATTGGCTCCTTGACTCCGGTGCCACTCACCACATCTCCTCTGACCTTGCGAACCTCTCTCTCCATCACCCCTACAATGGCGGAGAAGAAGTTGTCATAGGAAATGGTTCAGGTTTGCCTATCACTCATACAGGATCAACACTCTTACCCTCTCATTCCCGGCCACTGTCATTATCCAACATTCTTTATGTCCCTGAAATAAAGAAAAATCTGATATCAGTTTACAAACTCTGCAACGCTAATGGTGTTTCTGTTCAATTCTTTCCCTCTTGTTTTCAGGTGAGGGATCTCAAAACGGGGGCTCCATTACTCCAAGGTTGCACCAGGAATGAGCTGTATGAGTGGCCTGCGGTCTCTTCATCCCCTTCCGTTTTCTTCTCTGCCACAACGAATCTCAAAACCTCTCTCGTTGATTGGCATGCGAGGCTAGGCCACCCATCTCACTCAATTCTCAAAACCATCCTTTCCAAAAACTCTTTACCTTTTATTGATTCCATGTCGCACCCTTTCTCTTGCGTTGATTGCCTTTCTAATAAAAGTCATAAGCTTTCTTTTTCTGAAACTTCAATCACCTCTACAAAACCTCTCCAATACCTGTTTTCTGATGTTTGGACTTCCCCAATAATTTCCATCGACAATTACAAATACTATCTCGTCATTGTCGATCATTTTTCTCAATATACATGGCTCTACCCCCTAAAACTCAAATCTCAAGTCCGAGATGTCTTCATCAAATTCACTGCCCTCGTTGAAACCAAATTCCAAACCAAAATTGGTACGTTGTTCTCCGATAACGGTGGCGAATTCATTGCCATTCGTGACTTTCTCGCCTCTAAAGGCATCTCTCACCTCACTTCCCCTCCCCACACGCCGGAACACAACGGCATGGCTGAGCGCCGTCACCGCCACATTGTTGAAACTGGTTTAACCATTCTCACAAAAGCCTCTATCCCAACTACCTATTGGACTTATGCCTTTTCTACTGCGGTCTATCTAATAAACCGAATGCCCACGCCTACCCTCTCTCTAAACTCCCCATTCAAAACTCTTTTTCAATCTGACCCAAACTACTCCAAACTCAAAATCTTTGGCTGCCTCTGTTTCCCGTGGCTTCGCCCCTACACCAAAAACAAGCTTGAATCTCGCTCAGCCCCATGTGTGTTCCTGGGTTACTCTTTAACTCAGAGTGCCTATCTCTGTTTAGAGCCAAAATCCAGTCGCCTGTATATCTCTCGCCATGTTCGGTTTGATGAATCCATCTTCCCTTTTCAATCTATCCTTTCCACTACTCCCGCTACTTCCAACACCAAAGCTCCATCCTCCTTTGTCTCTCCAATTCCTCTCTCTCACACGCCACTCATCACCGCTCCTCCTGCGCCTCTGGAGTCTCCGTCTCCGTTTACAGAACCTTCTCCTGAACACTTGACATCGACATCAACTGAAACACCAACAGCACGATTGCCCGCCGACTCTCCATCTCTGGCCGATCGTCGCTCCACCTCCAGCTCCGACTCAATGCCACCCTCGACGCCGTCAATCTCTGTGAACTCTGGTGATTCTGCAGCGGACTTGAATCCAATCCCATCACCGGACCCAGGCCCAACTTCCTCTACCAATCTAAGCCCACCACCAAACTCCACCTCACAAGCCCAACAACAAAGCCCCACTCATTCCCAAACCGAAAATCAAAACCTCAATGCCCAACCAGAAAATCAAAACCCTCCTCCACCCGAAAACCGACATCAAATGCAAACCCGGTCTAAAAACAACATATCCAAACCAAACACCAAATACGGTTTAACCGCCACTACCGCCATTGAATCCGAACCCCAAAACCTAACCCAAGCCCTCAAATCAAAATATTGGCGAGCTGCAATGTCAACTGAATTCAACGATCAACTCCGCCATGGAACATGGACTCTGGTTCCATCAGAACCTCATCAGCATATCGTCGGCTGCAGATGGGTTTTCCGCCTCAAACAGCTACCTAACGGAGCTCTAGACAAGTACAAAGCTCGTTTTGTCGCCAAAGGGTACAGTCAACAGCCTGGCATCGATTTCGCGGAGACCTTCAGCCCTGTAATCAAGTCTACGACTATTCGAACAATCCTCAAAGTCGCGGCTTGTAGGGACTGGTGCTTACGACAAATTGATGTCAACAATGCCTTTCTTCAGGGCACTCTCGATGAAGAGGTCTATATATGTTCAACAACCTCCCGGATTCGTTGACCCCGACAGACCGGATTACGTTTGCAAGCTTCAGAAAGCCTTGTACGGCCTCAAACAGGCCCCTCGCGCCTGGTATATGGAGTTGAAACATTTCCTTCTCTCCCTCGGCTTTAAAAACTCCGCCACAGACACCTCTCTGTTTGTTCTTCACCGAGGTACAACCCTGGTTTATCTATTAGTCTACGTTGATGATATTGTTGCAACTGGGAATGATTCAGGCGCTGTTGAGGACATACTTGCAACCCTTTCTGCTCGCTTCTCTGTTAAAGACATGGGAGCACTATCCTATTTTCTGGGAATTGAAGTTATCCGCTCCACCAAAGGCCTTCATCTAAACCAACGCAAGTACATTCACGACCTTCTCAAACGTATGCATATGATGGATGCCAAGCCCGTGTCCTCACCCATGGCGACGTCACCAAAACTGACTCTCTCTGGTGAAACACACTCGAATCCAACCGAGTACAGAACTCTCGTTGGTAGTTTGCAGTATCTTGCCTTCACTAGGCCAGACATCGCCTTTGTCGTTAATCGGCTTTCCCAGTTTATGCACAAGCCCACTGTTGATCATTGGCAGGCTGCCAAAAGAGTGCTCTGTTATCTTGCTGGCACCTCCACGCACGGGCTCTTCATCAGCAAGCATACAGACCTCACTCTTCATGCCTTTTCCGATGCGGATTGGGGCACAAATACGGATGACTACATTTCAACCAATGCATACATTGTATACCTCGGTGATCAGGCTATCTCTTGGAGTTCAAAGAAGCAGAAAAGCGTAGCACGATCCTCCACCGAGGCAGAATATAGGTCTGTCGCTAACACCGCATCTGAAATAAATTGGGTTCGTAATCTCTTGTCTGAAATTGGGATCCCATTGTCCAAACCGCCGGTCATATATTGTGATAACGTGGGTGCAACTTATCTTTCTGCAAATCCAGTGTTCCACTCACGCATGAAACATGTTGCTCTCGACTACCACTTCATTCGTGAGCAAGTGCAGTCCAATCGGCTTCGCGTTTCTCATGTCTCCACTCATGATCAGCTCGCTGACGCCTTGACAAAGCCTCTCAGTCGTGCTCGTTTTCAACTTCTCAGAGACAAGATTGGAGTTTCGCAAGCGCCTCCATCTTGAGGGGGCATGTTAGTATCTGTTAGTATCTACACATATGTCAAGTGTGATACGGTTTGACTCCGTGATTGCCGTATCACTTATTGTACAAATATCTAGTTTCCATTGTCGTACATTCCTCTCTGTATAAATGTAATGCCCATATCAATAATACAATCATCTCTTTCACAAACCTTATAGACGATGCAGATCGGGTCGACATATCTAGAATCTTTCACTGCGACGGTTTAGTCTTATGCATCACCAAAGACATCAACTCTAGGCTTGTTGTTTGGAACCCTTACAGTGGGCGAACGAGTTGGATCCAACCAAGAAATTCTTACAAGAAATGGGACATCTACGCTTTCAGACAGTATGGATATATCGAACAAGTGGATCTCGGAGTCCGAGAATCATCAAGAAAACATCATCATTGTCCATTTGGGTGCTCTTATGTTCCAAGTTCAATGCAAATCAAGCAAGGAGGCAAAAGGAAAAAAGAGTTACAATTTTAGTTCGTCCATCTACAGTACCTAAACATTTTTTTTTTTTTTGTTTTAGTACCTAATTAAACATGTTATGTCTTGCTTTTAGTACCTAGTTATTTTGTTAGTACCTGGTCAACTGTTTATTTTGTTTCTCATCTCTTGTGTGCAGTATGGAACTATCCGAGGAGTAAAAGATGATTAAGTTTGATTGGGCTCATTGTGACATCTAAGGCAAGTTTCAAGAGAGTGTTTTATTTTGTGTTAAAATTCGAATGGATAATCTATCTAGTTTTCTTAGATTAAACTGTTTGTCTTTTTTTTCATTAATTATATGTTTCTTCGCTGTCCTAGGAAGTTGGCTTAGTAATCAAAACCCTTGCAAGTAATATTCTACTTTCTTCTACTAATACCATATGGTTATGGAATAAGAGCTCCTCCTATGAGGAGGCTATGAATGCTTCTTCTCAGTTGAGCTAAGTTATTAGCGCTCTAGTTAAAATGCTTTACTTTGTTACGTCATGATTTTGTTTTGGAGCTTTTGATCTTCTGTTTGAGAGAACTTCGAATAACAGAGCAGAGCTCAATGAAATATGGATTTCATTAAACTGAATCATATAACTGATTCTCTCACACTCTCTCTCTTTTGTATTACAACTTTACAGTCCCAAGCCGGCCACTCAATGATTTCTCGACACCTGTCCTTTGTGCTTGCAGAAGTTGAAAAATCGGTTGGTCGTACAGGCTCCTCATTATAAGTGGGAATCGGAGGTTCTTGCATCAAATGTTTTGTAGTAATCGAAATTCATAGTTTGTTCAGAAACTTCATTGGTATATAACTTGATCACAAGATTCAAAATCGGGATTGCTAGTCTCTGTGACTTCTTCATCAAACTTGACTTCCAATTTTCAAATGAATTGATATTCAAATCGTCCACTCTTTTTCGTTTCTCAACTTCGATATTCCACGTTACACATAAGTTAAAACTAAGAAAAAAAAAAAAAACTAATAGTAGCAACAATTTCCCCTTTTCCAATATAAAGTGTTACAGATGACATTGGATAAGTTACAGAATCTAACTTTCATTGACACTGATAAGCTCTCTGTATCAACTATACCAAATGGATCTCATCTAGGTAAAAAGATCGAGTTGTGTATGGCTTTGCCTTTGATCTTTGTCGATAATGTGATGCCGACTTTTTGATTCCTATTCTTGCTTGTATATGTACTGTTGGAAAATCATCATGCATGAACTCATCATCATGCATATAAAACATAATAAACATGAACTCGAAGATCTTCAAACATCTAGATAATCACATAGTAGAATAAAGAAGATTAAGAGAATACCTCCACTCATTATGGTAGAGAAGTGTTTTGAAAGGTTTCTAGCCTTGAAAATGAAAGACTTAACTTTAAGTATGAGATTTGGTTTCTCTCCTCTTCCCTATCAACTTTAATGTAAGTGTTGTGTTTTCTTTTTCTTGTTATGTCATTGTGATGGAGCAAGACATATATTTATAGGGGAGGAGAGGACCAACATGCTCATTAAGATTTCTTTTAGTTTTTCTTTAATGTCAATTGTCCATCAAAATTGAGCTTAAAGGAATAAGTGACAAGTGTTGATGATTAATCCTTAACACATTACATGAATGACACATAAACTCTTATAGTGTCACTTAAGTGACACATAACCTCTTAATGTGTTATTGAGTGACACATAACCTCTTAATGTGTTATTGAGTGACACATAACCTCTTAATGTGTTATTGAGTGACACCTAAAACTCTTATGGTGTCACTTAATGGTTCTTGATTCATACATGCTTGACACAATATCTCTCATTAGCTTAAGTAGCATTAAACTCCTTAAGCTTTTAATTCATTGGTTACCAAATAATTTAACTATAACATTCCCTTAAAACTACTAACTATAAGACCACACTTAAAGGGAATAAATTATTTCTTACATTCTCCCACTTGGTCGATAGTATAGTGCATTATAGTTTTACTTATGGGAAACATAAGGCCGGCATAAGATGTTATAATGTTATTTGTATTTGGTCATCATTAATGTCTTAGCTAATCCAATAATCAATGAGAGTCATGGCGGTTACACATTATTTTGCAACATGATTCCTTCCATGTACTACTACATTGATTATCTTCATAGGTAGACCATAAACTTAAGAAGGAGTTACTTTAATGGTCTCTTTTATGTCTGTAAAAGACATATTCTGTTACTATAATTCAATCAACAATAATGTGTGTGCACATTGAATACAGAATATATAAAAGATGTAAAAGTCACTAACATTAATATATATATATTAGAGCTCAAATCATCATTATCATTGATAGACTGTTCATAAACAAACAACATAATTAAGAGCTATCCTCAAGACCCATACTTTCAGCATGCTTCTTAAATGTCTTAGGAGGTAATGCTTTTGTAAATATGTCTGCTACCATAAGTTCAGTGCCTATGTGTTCAATGACAAACTTTTCTCTTTTAACATCTTGCTTCAGTGATAGATATTTAAGGTCCATATGCTTGGCTCCTTTAGATATCCTATCATGCTTAGAAAAGAAGATTGCAGCTTGATTGTCACAATAAAGAGTTAAAGGTTTGTCAACAAAACTTAAGGCCTTAAACTCGGAGACGAAGTTCCGCAACCATGATCCCTGAATAGAAGTCTCATAACATGCAACATACTCAGCCTCCATAGTGGATGTGTAAATTAACTGCGACTTTTGGCTTTTCCATGAAATGGCACCTCCGCATAGGAGATACACATAGCCAAGAGTGCAGTGCCTAGAATCATGACATCCACCAAAATCTGAGTCCGAAAATCCAACCATCTGTGGATGTGTTGATTTTCGATATGTCAATATGTTATTTCTTGTTCCTTTTAGATATCTGAACACTTTCTTTGCAGCTTTCCAATGAGCGAGTCCTGGGTTACTCTGAAACCTACCCAACATACCGACTGCATGACTAATATCAGGTCTTGTACAAACCTGTGCATACATCAAACTTCCCACAAGAGATGCATAAGGGTAATTTTTCATTTCATTACGTTCCATTTCATTTTGCGGACATTACTTAAGATCAAGCTTGTCACCTTTCTGCATAGGAACATTGTTAGAAGAACATGACATCATACCAAATCTCTCAAGAATTTTGTCAATATATGCTTTCTGAGACAGTCCCAAAACTCCAAGTGATCTATCACGGAATATTTCAATTCCTATCACATAAGATGCCTCACCCATATCTTTCATCTTAAAATTCTTAGAGAGATACATCTTAGTCTCATGTAATAAACCAAGAGTACTGCTGGCCAATAAAATATCATCAACATACAGTACCAAAAATATGAACTTACTCCCACTGATCTTGAGGTATATACATGGATCTGCAGCATTTTCTTTGAAACCGAATTTCGTAATGATTTCATCAAACTTTAGATACCATTGCCTCGAAGCTTGTTTCAGTCCATATATTGATTTCTTTAATTTGCAGACCATGTCTTCCTGACCTTTAATTATAAAGCCTTCAGGTTGACACATGTAGACTTCTTCGTGTAAGTCTCCATTAAGAAAGGCAGTTTTCACATCCATTTGATGTAACTCAAGATCATATTGAGCTACTAACGCCAAGATAATTCTGAGAGAGTCTTTTCTTGACACATGAGAAAAAGTCTCAATATAATCAATGCCTTCTTTTTGATTAAACCCTTTAGCTACAAGTCTGGCTTTATAGCGTTCAACATTGCCATTACAGTCGAGTTTGGTCTTAAAGACCCACTTACACCCGACCGCTTTGCGTCCTTCAGGCAATGGAACAATGTCCCAAACTTCATTCTTAGCCATTGAGTCTATTTCTTCTTTAGTGGCATCAATCCATTTATCAGAGTTAACATCTTTCATGGCTTGTGAATAAGAAACCGGATTTTTAATATCCCATTCACCAGATTCTACTTGATAAAGCACATAATCATCAGAAATAGCAGATCTTCTCGTACGAGTTGATCTTCTTAATGCTAATTCTTGTTGTGCTTCATGATCATCATTGACGATGTTTTCATCATGGATTGCTTGATCATATACCAGATTTTCCTCGTTGTTTAACGGTTCAACAACATAAGGATTTCCGGTATTCGAAAAAGAGGGTAAAGGGATATTTACCCTAATTTCTTCAATGATCACATCTTTATTTTTATCACTCCCACTAATCTCGCCATTCTCATAAAATCTGGCATTATTGGTTTCTATAATTTTCGTACTATGGGTTGGACAATAAATTCTATATCCTTTAGATTTCTCAGGGTAACCTATAAAGAAACCACTTACTGTTCTGAAATCTAATTTCTTTTCATGTGGATTATATATTCTTGCTTCAGCTGGACATCCCCAAACTTGGAGATGAGACAGACTAGGTTTCCAGCCTTTCCACAGTTCAAAGGGAGTCTTTGGAACTGATTTGCTTGGAACCCTATTCAAGATATATACTGCAGTACGTAATGCATCCATCCACAAGGATATAGGTAAGTTAGTCCGACTCATCATGGATCTAACCATTTCCATATATGTACGATTACGCCTTTCTGCTACACCATTCTGCCATGGAGAACCAGGCGTTGTGTATTGGGCAACAATTCCTAATTTCTGGAGAAGTTTGGCAAAAGGTCCAGGATGTTGTCCTGTTTCATCATATCTGCCATAAAACTCACCACCTCTATCTGACCTAATGATTTTCACTTTTCTATCTAATTGTCTCTCAACTTCAGTAATGAATGCTTGTACAGCATCTACAGATTGAGATTTTTCATGCAATAGATAGAGATAACAATACCGTGAATAATCATCAATAAAGGTAATAAAGTATTTTTCTCCTCCAAAAGTTGGAACATCAAATGGTCCACAAATATCTGTATGTATGACTTCAAGAAGTTGTGTACTTCTTGTGGCTTCTTTCTTAGTGTGTTTAGTTTGCTTACCCTTAACGCAATCTATACACTCTTTAATATTGGTAAAATCAAGATTTGGAATGATTCCATCTTTTACCAATCTTTTAATTCTTTCACTGGAAATATGTCCCAATCTTTTATGCCACAAAAAGTATGAGTCATTAATACATGTTTTACGTTTAAGTCCACTTTTATTATGGAGAGTCATATGTGTTTCAAATTGTTGATCAGCCAATTTTAACATATAAAGACCATCAACTAATATTCCTGAACCAATTCGTTTAGAGTTCATAAATAAATTAAAACAACCATCTCCTTGAGTAGATTTAAAACCGGCCATATCAAGTTTGCTTACAGAAACTAAATTACGGGAAATAGATGGAACATACAAAGTTTGAAATAAATCCAAACAAAATCCACTATCCAAAATGAGACGATAAGTGCCAATAGCTTCAACTGGCGCTTTGTCTCGATTTCCCATCATTAAGTAGTTTTCACTTGAATTTATGGTCCGGATCGTAAGGAATCCCTGCATGGAATTTGTTACATGTACATTAGCACCGCTATCTATCCACCAGGTTTTAGAAGAAACATGAGCAAGATTAGATTCGAAAAAGCTTACGGAACCCATAGGATTACCTTTCTTTTCGAACCATTCTCTTCTTTTAGTGCAATCTTTCTGAAAGTGTCCAATCTTTTTGCAAAAGTTGCACCTATCATCTTTCTTTGCCTTTTTCTTCTGATTACCTTGATCGGAATCGTTCATATTGGGTGGTGCTCTTTTATGGCTCTTTTGATGCCTTTTCCCAACTTTAGATCCAGCTCCTTGAACATAATGGGCAACTTTAATACCTTCACGGCCAAGTCTAGACTCCTCTTGAACCAATTTATTGGCCAATTCATTAGACGTCCACCTTTCTTCAATGGCGTTGTAATTGATTTGAAATGGTCCATACATCGAAGGCAGCGAATTTAGGATAAACTGGACGAGAAATGAGTCGTCCACACTCATTCCTAAATTCTTTAGTTTAGCCGCAAGGTTGGTCATTTCAATGCAATGTTCATGCATAGACCTTGTCCCATCATACTTCATGGTTGTAAGATCTGCCATAAGTTTCCCTGCAAGGGATTTGTCTGCAGTCTTAAACCGTTCTTCTATTGCTGTCAGATAAGCCTTAGCTTTATCTGCATCCGGAAGGGAAGTTTTAATATTACTTGCTATTGTCATCCTTAAAAACATAATGCTTAGTCTGTTCGCTTTCTCCCAATCTTTATGGAGAGCCTTTTCTTCCTCAGTACTGATATCCGTTAGTGGATATGGTTCTTCTTCACGAAGTGCCAAATCTAAATCTAGTACTCCTAATGTGAATTCAACTTTCTCTTTCCATTCTGAGAAGTTGTTTCCATTGAGGACCGGAACAGCAGATGCCATTGATGACAAGTGATGAGTAGGAAATGATGCTGCAATTTTAGATATATGACAAGTTCTAATTAGACTTCAAAACACAACACTTCAAATACAATTATTGAATGCATATGACAAGAAATTATGGTGCTCCTGTGGGTAGTCATCATAATTCTTCTTAAGGTCATAGTATTTAAAAAACATTTATAGGTGATGTAATTAAAAGCTAAGTTATCTGTGGATATACTTACTTTACAAATTTACAATCACTTCTTAAAAAAAAATATAAATCATTATAAGGCAAAATCACTGTGGTGATATCTTTAATCCTTTATCCTAACTTTAATGATCTATATCAATTATGTATGGATTCATTATCATGTATACTCTACTTTACATTAAATTTAAAATGAGAAAATTCACTAAATCCTCTTAAGCACAATCATATTATTCTCCATGAATTAAAAAGATGTTTTAAAAACATTAGCTCTGATACCACATGTTAGAAAATCATCATGCATGAACTCATCATCATGCATATAAAACATAATAAACATGAACTCCAAGATCTTCAAACATCTAGATAATCACATAGTAGAATAAAGAAGATTAAGAGAATACCTCCACTCATTATGGTAGAGAAGTGTTTTGAAAGGTTTCTAGCCTTAAAAATGAAAGACTTAACTTTAAGTATGAGATTTGGTTTCTCTCCTCTTCCCTATCAACTTTAATGTAAGTGTTGTGTTTTCTTTTTCTTGTTATGTCATTGTGATGGAGCAAGACATATATTTATAGGGGAGGAGAGGACCAACATGCTCATTAAGATTTCTTTTAGTTTTTCTTTAATGTCAATTGTCCATCAAAATTGAGCTTAAAGGAATAAGTGACAAGTGTTGATGATTAATCCTTAACACATTACATGAATGACACATAAACTCTTATAGTGTCACTTAAGTGACACATAACCTCTTAATGTGTTATTGAGTGACACATAACCTCTTAATGTGTTATTGAGTGACACCTAAAACTCTTATGGTGTCACTTAATGGTTCTTGATTCATACATGCTTGACACAATATCTCTCATTAGCTTAAGTAGCATTAAACTCCTTAAGCTTTTAATTCATTGGTTACCAAATAATTTAACTATAACATTCCCTTAAAACTACTAACTATAAGACCACACTTAAAGGGAATAAATTATTTCTTACATGTACATGTTTTGGCCGCATATTTGTATGGCTTACGCTATTACTCTCTGGACATGCTTTGTTCTAAAACGAGTGTACAAGATTATTGGCTCCATGAGGCTACAGTTTCTTGCTCCTGACCACTTTACAGTAAATATAGACTTTTGAATCTCTCTTGATCCAAACATTCCTCCAGATCTTGATGAATCAGTGAGTGAACTTGTTGAGCATTTCTTTAAGGTCAATCATCCAGACTACTACCTCACTTACCAGGTAAACAACTTTGATCCATACTAAGTATGTATCCATTTTAGATGTTGGTTTTCGGTTTCAATCATCTTCTGGTTTTAACCAAACAGGCGGTCTACAATGCCAACAAACTCTGAATTGGTTGGTGGTTTTGCTGGTAATGGTACAACTGGGATGAAGCCATCCAGTGTCAAAAAGAAAAATACAAATAATCTTTTGCCTTGAGCTAACTGTCATGTACCAACCGCCACTACCATTGGCGCCACTTTCTCGGATTCACAAACATGTAAAATTATAAAACTCAATACTCTGTTCTGCATTTGCACTCATGCTCTGTTTCTCTTGCGTCTGCGTCAAAGAAGCATAACGTGGCCAAAAACCCCTTCTTTCGCAGATTTTTCAACCAGGGTTAAACATTCTGGTTCCTAAGCCTTCATTGAGGTATTCGAAATCCCGAATGACTGATTTCTATGAGACCGACACTGTTTCACTCTGCCTCAGGTCGAGTTCTTCAACAAGACGCCTAGTATATGAATCCGGAACACATCCATGTCTTTCCATTGAACTAAACATCTCTCTTGCTTCACTCTCTCTCCCAGTTTCACTTAGCGCTTTCATGAGAGCGCTGTATGTATAGTTATCTGGTTTCAAACCAATCCTCAACATCGTTTTAACCAATTCCTCAGCCTTCTCAACCTTTCTCATCCTGCAAAAACTCTGAATAACCGCATTGTACGCATAAACGTCTGGACTTAACCCGTTTTCCTTCATCCTCCTAAAAAGCTTCACTGACCTACCAATATCTCCGGTGGAACAAGAGCAACGAATCAGGATATTGTATGTGATCTCGTTCGGCTCAATCCCCCATTCCAACATTTCCTTGAAACAGTCAAAAGCATCTTTAATCTCCTTTGCACGGCAAAGACAGCTTATGATAGTGCTGAAAGTGATCACGTCTGGTTTGCAACCATGATCAAGAAGCTTCTCTAGCATTCCGTGAACCTTCTCTACATCGCCGTTTGCGCTATAACCGCTCATTAAAGTATTGAAAGTTACGAGATTCGGAGAAACACCTCTATCTTGCATCTCTGTTAAGAACATAGCTGCACGCTCCGTCTGTTTAGCCTTGCAGAGACAGTCGATTACCGCATTATAATCATACGCACTCGATATAAGCCCATCAACACCCACTTGTTTCAGATACCGATCACCTTCAGAGAACCTCTGAGCCTTCAACAGAGCTTGAACCACCACAAGATAACCGTTGAATCCTGGCTTAACTCCTCGACCGACGAAACCATCAAAAATCCCACACGTCTCAACAAGATCATACCTTTTCAAGAGACAATTCATTGCAACATTGAACGTTGAGCTATCCGGCACATAACCTCGCTCGCCTGTTTTCTTCAAGAATAGAGCAGTTTCTTTACCCATTGAGTTGCTTGAAAGACAACACAAGACAGTATCATATCCCACTCTCTGCAAGTTCGAGTTTTTCTCCATAAACCCAAGCAGAACCTCAAACGCTTCACACGGCGGCAAGCAACGGAAAACCCCGTGAACCAAAGTTCTGATTGTAGCTTCGTTAGGATTCAACTTTCTCTCGCGCATTACCTCCAGTTGCTTCAATGCCTCCTCAACCCTGCCTGCGATCAAAAACCCGTCGATCAAAATCGTGAAAGTGAACACATTTGGCCTGTTCCCTTCTCGTTCCATCTGTTTAACCAGCCGAATCGCTTCGTCAACCACACCCTTCTTGCAAACACCATGGACGAGTATGTTGTAGGTGAACCGATCCGGTTTACAGTCGTCACTACGCATCTGCTGAAACTTGAGGTAAGCCAAATCAAGCGAATTAGACTTCACCAACGCATCGATCACAGCATTATACAGCCGCGTGCTAGGTTTCATCCCAAGGAGAGATATCTGCGCAAAGACATCATTACAGTATTTAGCTAAACCTAATTTTCCCCAGCTGCCGATCAAAACACACATCAATTCGTCAGTAATCCGATACCCTGAATCTCGAATCTCCTTGAGAAGCTCCATAGAAAGCAATAAAGGGCCTTTGCGGAATAGGGCGTTCCCTAGAACGCTCTTCAGAGACTGGTCCCTGGCGTAAACCGGGTCGGTGTTGGAGACCCAGAGGTAGAATCTCAGGGAGTGTAATGGGTTGTCTTGATTCTGCAAAACGCTGATGACGAATCGAGAGTTTAAACCAATCCGATGAGAAGTAATTTGCTGCTTGAGGACCAAAAACCAATCTTTTCTCCCAATGATTTGCGAAATGTAACGCTGGTCAATAGGATTGGCGGGTTTACCTGAGGAAGGTAGGGTTTTAAAGGGTTTCGGATTTAGGGATTCGGCCGGTTTCGCTGCTGCCGCCGCTGCTCTAGATGCTGAAGAAGCAAAGCCTCTCATGTCACGACTGTCCGGAATTCGAGTGACCAGAACGGAGCTGAGTGAAAGCGAAACATCGCCTTTGGTCTAACCTCAGAGACAAACGATACCGTTTTAGCTGACTCCAGTAAGATTTTTTTGAAACAAACAAACAAATGTAAGACTTCAGGTAAAAAAATATTTCTGTAGATTCATATGTAAATCTCATCCTTCAGGTAAATAAATTTCTATTTTATTTTCTCATGAAAATTTCATGGTAGGTGATCACGAATAAACAAATAAACCTTTTAGAATCAATAGGTTGTATAAAAGAATACTAACAAAACACAATATACAATAGTCTAAAATAATCGTCGGATATTATATGATTGTCAAACTTCAGTATAACCATAACGAACAAAATTATTTGTCTGACAATTCCAACAGAAGCACGATCCCATCTTTTTGTGTGTCTTTAACTCTTTATATACATGTACATGAAAGAGATGAGAGATGATTAGTGACGAAAAGTTATCATAATGTCGATTAGGCTTTTAGCCTTTTAATTACGGTTACAGTTTATCCGGACCAAGATCATTCCTTTTCCATTACACAACGACTAATCAACGAGAATGTCAGCTGTGTTGTCCTCGTTCGCTAAAAAACATATTGTACCATCGGCCATCGCATATATACAAACATATAGATCTGTTTTGATTCTCACATGCGTCATCGATTACGCATATGGTTTTCTATCTTCTTGAGTCCTTTTGCAACGTCTTTATCTCCCGGTGTGAAAGCAAATTCATGGAATGTTTTTTCAAAAGAAAATACTACTTGTCACGTTTCCGGTTTGAGAACTTAATCTTGTAGTGGTATATAGAATTATTGATCACAAATAATGAATAAACAGAGAAATCGATTACAAACAGACTACTGTAGTTATAGGAAAGTCACATATAACTAGGATTACAAATCCTATCTATTTATCATGAGTGTGAAAGATTTCTCTATCAATAGACAAATTTTAGGTGCGAAGGGAGACGCTGTGAAGTGGGACATGATGGATGTGGGGCGGACAAAATATGTAGTATCAAATTTTATTTTATTTTATTCCATAAAAATGTACTCTATTTTTTAGCTGTCTATATATGGAATATGGACTTGGTCACACAAAGGAAAAATTGGTCACTACAGTATGTATATCATTAAATTTTTATATAAATCTATGTACACCAATGAATTCGAATTTAATAAGTATTTAACTTTCAGAATAAATTAAGAAAAAGTCATAAGTCATAACGAAAAATCATTCAAACTTGATAAAAGTCGTCTTTTATTATCATCTCTTTGGAACAGCACAATAATGGCAGAAGTTCCCAATAGCAGCAACACGGTACCAATCATAGGATCCGAGTTTGCTCGTCCTCAACCATCGGATCTAACGATCATCGGAGATACAGTGAAGGACACGGACGGAAACAAAGTGTTCAAAGTCAAAACACCTCTCTTCGGTCTACACAACAAAAGGATTTTGGTTGATGCTAATGACTCTCCCATTGTCACCATGAAAATGAAGGTTTTTAATTTGCTTCTAACCTCTTAATTACTATCAATTTTTATTTTCATTTTGCTGCCCGTTCGATTTTTACTTAGTCGAATCTTGGTTATGCCTTGGATTTGAATATACAAAAGGTGACTAGTAAGCACGATCGATGGCAAGTGTATAGAGGAAGTGATTTAGATGATAAAATCTTCACGGTTAAAAGACCTTCAACGGTTCAACTGAAGACAAGAGTTGAAGTATTCTTGAAACAGAACCAAACCAGAGAAGTGTCTTGTGATTTCACAATTAAAGGCCGGTTTATGAAACGTGCATGTACAATCTATGTTGGCGATTCCACGAAAATCATCGCTCAGGTATAAAAAAATGCAAATGCGATGAAAACGTTTCTTTAATTAGTAGATCATTAAGTTGTTTTACTTAACACATATGTCATGTATATGTGTGTACTATTTACAGGTACATGAAGGAGATGATAGATTAGTGACTACAATTTACCCTAATGTCGATAGCGCTTTTATTGTTACACTGATCTTTATATTCGACCTCATTAATATGGGTGGGACTGGGAACTGATTATCAATATGAGAGCAAGAGTGGTCTTTTTATACATTGTATATATGTACCTATGCGTGCGAGTTTACCTGTTACACCTCAGTGGCCAAAGTAATATGGTCATATTTGTGTATGATGTTTGTAACGAGAAAACACCATTGCCCGAGTATAAATAATTGATTATACTTTACTGTTAGTACTATGAATCCTATAATTGTTCCGAGGCTACACTTTTTTGTTTCCGTCAATAAAACTAACTGAAACCTGATAAAAAATATATATATTTTAATTGAAACTAACTGAAAGTGAAACATATAAAAAATATTACAAAATTAAAATTCGGTGTTATAATTAGAAAAGAGTCAAAAGACCATATAAGACAAAGTTGCACAAACATACAACACAGTATATTCAAAATGATGATTTCCCATTTGGCGGCTTTTGCGTCTTCTATAACCTGCTTCTTGGTACTGGTCCCAACTCTTTGGCCTTAGTCCTCAAAACATGCTTCTGAATTTTTCCAGTAGCCGTCTTCGGTAATGGCCCAAACACCACCGACTTCGGGACCCAATACGCCGGCAGCTTCTCCCGGCAGAATTTCATTATATCCTGAGCCAACTTATTCTGGTCGTGCTTCTCGTAATCGCTCTTAACCGTCACAAACGCACACGGAGATTCCTGCCACCGCTCGTCTGGCCTGGCCACAACAGAGGCTTCAAGAACCGCCGGGTGATGGTACACGACGTTTTCAACCTCCACGCTGCTGATATTCTCACCTCCGGAGATAATAATGTCCTTCGACCGGTCCTTGATCTCGATATAGTTGTCTGGATGTTTCACTGCGATATCCCCTGAGTGGAACCAGCCTCCAGCAAACGTCTCTTTGTTCGCTTCCGGATTCTTTAGATAGCCTTTCATCACCATGTTCCCTCGGAAAACAATCTCTCCGGCGGTTTTTCCGTCTGCAGGAACAGGCTTTCCAGTCTGAGTGTCGATGACATCAAGCTGCTCCATGCCTGTATAGCGGACACCTTGGCGAGCATTAAGCTGGGCCTGCTTCTGAGGAGGGAGGGAATCCCACTCGGGCTTCCAAGCGCATACGGTGGAAGGACCGTAAGTCTCGGACAGTCCATAGGTATGAGTGACCCGGAAGCCCTTCTCGTTCATGGAGAAGAGAACAGAAGGTGGAGGAGCAGCTCCTGCGGTCATGACGTGGACAGTATGGGGAAGAGGAAGGATAGTGTCTTGTTTAGGAGCATTGACAATAGTGTTGAGGACCACAGGCGCCGCACAGAAATGAGTAACCTTATACTTGGCTATGCTTGAATACACTTCCTTCGCCGTGATCTGAAACCAATAAGTTTGATCAGATCAGAACATCTGAGTATGTTAACTTCTCACTCTTGAGTAGAAACTAAAAACGCTGCAAGCACACTACCTGACGGAGACAGATGCTTGTACCGGAGAGCACAGCAAGGGACCAAGGGAAACACCAGCCGTTGCAATGAAACATGGGGAGAGTCCACAAGTAAACAGAACCTTCTTGCATCCCCCAAATGAGCGGATTACTCAGTGCCATAAGATACGCGCCTCGGTGATGAAGCACCACTCCTTTCGGGCTAGCGGTTGTTCCCGATGTGTAACCAAGAGCAATGCTCTGCCACTCATCAGCTGGTGGCTGCCATGGGTAACTTGGGTCTCCGGTTTCAAGAAAGTCCTCGTACTCTACGGCTCCTTTGGATAGAGCCCTGTTAAGTGACTCGGGAGGACAGGTGTGATCACCTATGACGATTATGAGTGGGCGCTTGAAGCTGCTTCCGGCTTTCTCCTCCCAAAGTCTCAAAGATTCCTCTGCAAGAGTAAAGAACTCTTGGTCCACCATCAAAACAGAGCTCTGCGAGTGGAAGAGAAGGAAAGCGATGGTTTGAGCATTGAGACGGATGTTGACGCAATTCAAGACGGCTCCAGACATTGGTACTCCGAAATGAGCTTCGTACATTGCTGGAACGTTGGGTGCGATTATAGCCACCTGGAAAAATGCAATTACTCAGATTACAAGAGGACCGCCAAGCAACAAGAGTCATGCGAGAGCAACCACAGAACGAACAAAGAGATTCAATTCAGAACTTTAGTGTTAATCAGGTGATTTTCTTCCATAAAACAGATTCTTTACAAAATCGATTAAATGTTTTCTCTCTCGAACCAGTAAAAGAATCTACCCTACGATAATGGAAAATCGATATATTTGGGTCGAAATAAATGATTTCATGTTCGCACTAAAGCGAAAACAGGAAATGATTAGGAAGAGCAGAAGCGATTACCGTCGAACCGGGGCCGATCGATCGGTCGGCTAGAGCGGAGGCCAGTCGGCGACATCGATCATAAGTCTGCCGCCACGTGTACTCCAGGGATCCGTGGATCACCGATTTCCTATTCGGATGAACTGCCGCAGCCCTATCTAAGAACCAGAGCGGCGTCAACGCCGTGTAATTCGCAGGAATCTTGGGAAGGTCATCGATATCACGCCACTTCGTCGCCGGAGTTGCCGCCATCTCTCTCTCTCTCTCTCTTCCCTCTGTAGTGGAGAGAATCAATTCACAAAGTCAAAAACACGTTGGTGAAGTAGTCGAAAGGTTATATGGAGTCTGTGTAGTGTGGCCGTTTTGGGTAAGGTACAATTGCCACGTGGCGATTTTAATTTTATTTCCGGTTTTATATAATTAGCTGACCGGGAAAATAATCCAAATTTAATTTGAACCGAACGAAATTGTAAGGTCGTCGATGCATAAATTGAGGATCAGAGTCCGACTGTCACTGTATCTGGAAAATGTTAATTGCAAATATGGAATGTCGCTATTTTCTACGAATTTATTTCTGTTTACGCTTCGAAATACAGCTTGACGAAAACAATACAAAGTAATTTCTTGAATTTTTTTCCTCTTGTATATGCTAAAAAAGGATACATCACCTACAAAAATATTTGTGGGATACATCATCATACATATATCAAATATTTCCTTCGTCAGATACTCAAAATTTTCTCTATCCTTATCCATCCCATTAATAACTTACTGTACTAGACTTATCTACTAATTACGTAAATAATCGAGAGTTCAACCAATTCTTATTTCTTATCCAACCCGGACAGCTACTAATTACGTAAATAAACAAAAGTTTTTTCAGTTTATGACGTACGTAGACCAAACAATTATAATTTCAATATTTCTTATCCTTTTCCTTTTTATGACGTTCTATCTTATCCACCTACCTAAGTCTTGCTTCGAATGGTAATCACTATTTAAGTGAGCGTGGAATATACGTTGCAGTGTTCTAAAAGGCGGTCTAGGCGGCCGCCTAGGCAGTGCCTAGGCGCTAGGCGGTCATAAACTGTAGCGATTACCTTCTCGGCGCCTAGGTATTTATAAACCATAATTTGATCTAAATTTTTATTTATAGTTTAACAAAATTCATTTTTTTATGGATATATTATCTAATATGAAAATATTATACTTTTATAGTTTAGTTTTAATACTTTTTTAATTTTTGAGTGTATTTTGAACTTAATATATTTAAAATATGTATAATATATAAGTTTATTTCGTAAACTTTAAAAACGTCTAAAAATCGCCTAGGCTCCGATTAGGCGTTCTAGGCGCTAGGCACTGACCCACCGCCCGCTTAACGCCTAGCGCTTTCTTGAACACTGATACGTTGTAATAGCTACATATATAGGTTGCCCAAATAAAAAGCTATTTAACTCAACTATAGTAATGTTGTTCAAAGTAACTAATATTTTGTAATAGACTTTCGAAAGGAGTTATTCTAGCCAATTGGGTCCGACGACCAGACTGTAGAAAACACTGACTAGAGTTACTTTTCGGTGTACGGTACAACTAAGAAGAAAAAAAAATCACATTTTACCACAAAAAAAAAAAATAATAATAATTTGTTTAACATTGGATCTTTGAGGCTAAATAAAAAGCTTCTAAATTTGTATTTATAGTTCACAAATTTAATAAATAAACTATGGACAAAGCATTTGAACTTTATAATAATCTTTTACTGATATCCTTTAATAATTTCGTTTGTCTCCGTTTATTTAAACCTTTATTATATTTTGGTTAGCCTAGGGTAGATACGGAAAATATTGGTATTGTAGGAAAATTTACGAATCAAGTCCTTGCAAAACAAAACACATACATCATGTATACCAAACTCACAGATTTTTCTTTAAAGCCACAGCCATATTTCAGAAAAATCTCATTCAAGACGAGGAACCAGAGCTCGGAGGAGCAGAGGAGGAGGAAGAAGAGAAAGGCTCTTGATCGGCACACGATAGAGTCTCATGAGGACCAGCCTCCTCTCTTCCAACTCCCATCAGATCTAAATAATACAAATAGTGAGAAACGATGTTGTTCATCTCATCGTTATCAAATCCGCTGTTGCACATCTGATCGCCGTGAAGGACGTTTATGGTGGCTCCAAAACCGGGTGTTCGTTTTGCCGCCGTGTCGTTCTTCGTCGGTTTCCATTTTCCGACGAAAACATCGTGCGCAGACGGTAAGTGCTTCTTCGGTGGCGTCATCCATCGCCATATCGCCGCTTGAAACGCCAACGTCGCATTGTTCTCGAGATACTCTGGATGACTCAATAAATCCAATTTCAATGCCTCCCCGGTTTGGCCGTAATTGTAATTCCTAAACCAGACAAACAAAAAATTCGTAATTGCACCTCTGGATACTACTAAATTAGACTAGACCAGCGATCCTTTTAATTAAAACAACGTACCAGTAAACCGGTAAAGCTCCTCGACCGTGGTACGAGACTCCAGGAGTACAAGGAAATGTCAATTTATAGTATTCATCGCAATAAAGCTTATCCGGACTCATTTCTTTGTTGTAACACAATCCCCAAGCTAATGGTCCGCCCGTCGCAACCCCGTAACCGCCTTTTAAAATGCGAAAAAATCAATGCCGGTTAATTACAAGCGATTGAATATCCCGGTTAGCTATTAATTAACCGGTTAAGCTAACTTACATGAAGTTTTGCTTCCAACGTGGCCAAGAAACGCAGCGACTTCTTTCATTCCTTGAAGTTTGTCTCCGGCGGTACCGAACCCGAGAGGCTGATACTCGGCGGCGGCGTTGATGAATGATCGGTAATCCCAAAAACCGACGGCGTGAGCCACAGGACTGTTACGCTTAGAGAATAGATTCTCGAATTGATAAGTGTCGAAAAAATCGGAGATTGTATGGTTACAACAATACTCGGACCATCCTTTACATTCCCATCCTTTGTCGCATAGCTTTTTTCCCTTCACTATCTTCACCAGTGGCTTTCTCGCTGAGCTCGAAGACTCGGTGTCTTCAGCGTTGGCTAGAGATCCGCTCTGAATCACGACCAATGCCACAGCGAGAAGCAGAAAGAAGATTAGCGGTTTTGAAACCATGGTTGGTTTTTCTTAATATCAGCAGGTTCGTCGTTTGTACAAAAATTTATAGAGTAGTGTCGTGTTCGTTTTAGGAGGTATTGGGTTTTCGGAATTTGGTGGTAGGAGAAGAGTTGCTTTTGATGGGGCGTTATTTTGCTTGGTTTTGAAGTTTCTTAGAGTGGACGTTACATTGTTGAGAAGGTTGCTCGGAGCATGAACACGTATGGAACTATATACATATATATTGCTTAAATCCCTTTCAGATATCTTTTTGGGACTCGAAGAAAATATTATTATATGTTGTAGGTAAGCTTATATTTAAGACTTCAGATAAAACATCGATTTCAAAGAGTGAAAAACGGAACGTGGTGGGAAATAAAGTCACTGAAAGTAGAGAGAACCAAAATCTAAAATATGTAAGGAAATAGTATACATTATGATATAGATTTGCATGCAATACCAGATCTAAAATGAGAAATGTTATTTTATGGACAAAAATTCTATAATTTTTTTGAATTTTCTAAGCAAATGGAAATAATAGATAATTTGTGTTGGAACATATGATCTGATGACTGATCTTCCAAAGGATTTGGTAGAAGAGATCCTTTTTAGAATTCCAGCTACGACTTTGATACGACTAAGATCAACTTGCAAACAATGGAATGCTTTACGTACTCAATGATCGTATATTCACTCAGACACATCTTAGTAAAGCATCAAAGCAGAATATGGTTGGCATGTTGAAGGATTTTAGGGTTTATTTAATGGCCGTCAATCTCCATGGAATTCGTAACAATATCGTTGGTCCATCTATAATGGTTTCAGATATACTTAGTCTAACAGATTCCCGTTATGATTCAGAAGTTGATATTTCCAAAATAGTTCACTGCGACGGGTTATTGTTATGCACCATAATGGACAACACTAGACTCGTCGTTTGGAACCCGTGTACGGGGCAAACTAAGTGGATCGAACAAAGAAATGAATATTATCACAAGTGTGAAAAATTTTATGGTAAGTACGATCATTTACATGATAGCTATGTTTTCCCCAAACTACAAAATCTTGAGGGTTTTGTTTTGTCTCCACATATTTATTTAAGGTGGAAATTTATGAGTTTAACACTGATTCTTGGAGGGTTCTTGAATTGACTCCCGATTGGTTGTATATACGTTCTTATGGCGTGCTGTTGAAAGGAAATACTTACTGGTTTGGTGGAAAGAAACTACCACAATCCAAGGAGCCTGTGTTAATAAATTTACTTATGTATGTAAGGACACAAGTTTAGAAACAGTAAATCTAATAAGACAAGCAAAATCCAACCTTGTCCATATTTGGAATCAGTTATATACATTGTGTTTGCTTGTCTATCTTCATTTGTATTTGTATTTGTCTTGCCATTGCTTGTCTAAAATGGTGAATTTCTTATATACACTGATTGATGTTTCTTGACATATTTGTGCAGATCTTGATGTACAGACAATGTTGGAGGAAGCAAAAAGAAGGTACGTGGCTCCGACCAAATGAGATCTACGCAGTCCTCTCTAATCCTAAATACTTCACCATCAATGTCAAACCAATGAACTTACCCAATAGTAATCACTCTCTTCTACAACCATTCATTATTTTTAAGATGTTTCTTCAGTTTCCCACTGATATTATGTTATAGGTGGCAGAATTATATTGTTCGATCGTAAGATGCTGAGGAACTTGAGAAAAGAAAAAAGATGGAAGGACAGTTAGAAGCTCACGAACACCTGAAAGTGAGTTTTTCATTTCTTAATATTAGTAGCTAGCTCATATCATGAATTTCTTTCTCTCTGTTTTACAACAGATGACTAACAACTCCTTTGATTGATGCTAGGTGGTTGGTAACGAGGAAAGGATTCATGTATACTATGCGCACGGTGAAGACAACACTACCTTTGTTCGAAGGTGTTATTTGGTTACTAGATAAGTACGTAGTAAGCAATGATCACTGCTGACTCCTCTACTATTTTCTCCTTTGAGACACGAGACCTTTTTCGTCTATGTGTCAGTGGCTAATGTATCTCTTGATGCTTTGCTTAACAATAGTCCACAAAGCCGAGAGTTTTGGAAGGTGGATGAATTCGTTCATCGGCGACTCTAATGGTTCGCTGGATCCTTCCTTTGAAGCCATAGTTACACTTGAGCAAGATCCATCAGCTCCTGAAACTGCATTTCATCCTAAATCCAACATGGTTGAGCAAGTATTCAGAGGTTTCACCTGCTAGGGACTATTCCTCTGAGAAAACAAAGGTATATTGATCATATCTTCGAGATTTTTTTATTTATTTTTAAAGGAGTTTTATGTTGCATTGTTGGCCTTTTATGTTTTGTTAAACTTCAATTTGATTTAGATAAAATTTGGATCAATATGAAATGAGGCAATTAAGTGGTTTGGGGTTTGACACGATTTCTTAGGCATTTGAAAGTTAAATCTTTTTTTTTTCTAAATTCAAATTTCTCTTTACTTCAATTTCTAACTATTAAAAATATAATTACTATTTATTAGAACTAGTTTTACATAAATTCCGTAATGCACACTAATGTGAAATATCTATCTATGTTTGTAAATTTGTAAACGAAGTCGAAAATTACATTAATGCCAGCAGGGATTTGGAAGCTTCATGGAAAGTAAATAAGTAGTCAAAATTTACATTAATGCCACTGAAAGAAGCAGTACGATTTCCGCACTGAAAGAAATTTCCATCGCTCTCATCTTCTGCAACTTCCATCGCTCTCATCTTCTGCAACTTCAACTTCGACGAATCGTCTGCAACTTCGACTTCGACAAATCGTCTGCAACTTCGACTTCGACAAATCGTCGCCAACTCTTATGTCACGAATTCTCGGTAAGTAATTACCTGAATTTCATTTAGGTAGATTTGTACATAGACTGTACGATTTGGGAACGAAAATGAAGAGTAACTCCGATATTTAGTTTCAAGCACGAAAAGAAGAAGAAATTGTAGAATTCTTCTATTGCTACGCAATATTTTGGGGATTTTAGTTGATTGTATGAAGCATGTTCGATTTGCGAACGAAATTGAAGAGTAAGTCCGATATTTAGTTTCGCGAACGAAAAGAAGAAGAAATTGTAGAGTTCTTCTATTGCTAAACAATATGTTAGGGGATTTTGGTTGATCGTATCAAGCCGGTGTGATTTGCCAACGAAAATGAAGAGTAAGTCCAATGTTTAGTTTCACGAACGAAAAGAATAAGAAATTGTAGAGTTCTATAGTTTTGAACAATATTTTGAGGATTTTTTTTTATTTTTTTTTCTGTAGCCTGTTTGATTTGCCAACGAAATTGAAGAGTGACTCTAATATTTGTATTGTTGCAGAGAACTTTCTTCACAATGCCGCCTCACAATATTCAAGATAATTATCAAGAATATTCAGGTTGGTTACTTTTACTTAAATTTATAGATTACTTGAATTTATTACTAGCGTTTAACATTTTTGTTTGATGAATTGTTTATAGATTCTGATGTGTTAGAGCGTTCGAAACACCAGTGGCTAAACTTTGAGGATGTGGGAGAAGTTTTAAGATCAGTGGGAGATCTTACCGTAGCTGTGTCCCATGTCCCTGTGGAAAACTTCACCGAATGTCTGTTTCTGTACAACCGGTGTAGTGTTACAGATAATGTCGTGTGGGAGGCACATATCAAAAAGTCCAAAGAGAATGCTCCGTTACAGTATAAAAGCTCCAGTGTCGCTTTGGAATCTATTCAGCAGGGTATGATAAGCACGTACAATATAAGAGCGATGTAAGTTGCAAAAGATGAGAGCGAGGAAATTTCTTTCAGTGCAGAAATCGTACTGCTTCTTTCAGTGGCATTAATGTAAATTTCGACTACTTACTTACTTTCCACGAAAGCTTCCAAATCCCAGCTGGCATTAATAAAATTTTGGCTTCTAGAGAAATTTGAATTTAGAAAAAAAAAGATTTAACTTTCAAATGCCTAAGAAATCGTGTCAAACCCCAAACCACTTAATTGCCTCATTTCATATTGATCCTAATTTTATCTGAATCAAATTGAAGTTTAACAAAACATAAAAGACCAACAATTCAACATAAAAATCCTTTAAAAATAAATAAAAAATCTCAAAGATATGATCAATATACATTTGTTTTCTCAGAGGAATAGTCCCTAGCAGGTGAAACCTCGGAATACTTGCTCAACCATGTTGGATTTAGGATGAAATACTCGATAACATCTCTTGCAGCTTCTTAAACAGGTCTTCAAAACACTCGGACCTTGTCAAATCAACAGCTCTTTATTATATAACCAGAGTATAAAATACAGTCAATAAACCAAACTCCAACAAAAATTCCATTCACAGTAATGCTATTTGTTGAGAGGATGCGAAAAAAATGATCACGTCCAAAATTATTTATATTTGCCAATTTCAGTCATCAAGCTATATGTTGTTAGGGGTGAAATGGGCACATTTCCCCGAGCCCGTCGCAATGAGTAACATCACAAAAAGCCCAGCCCGTCTTCAGCCCTAGCCTCCTCACAGAAATGGAAAGCCTTGAGGAGGAAGGTAATACCTTAAGCAAAAAGGAAAAAGATGTAGCCGCCACTCGAAGAAAGGAAGGAAATCAAGAAAAGAGGAAGATTTCCTTCATGATCAAGAGGAGAATATTCAGCAGAGAATCGCCTTAACTGAACTATATAAGGAGAGGTCTTCATTCCTGGAAGACCAAGTCACGCAGCCCTAAAAACCCTAAAGCACTTTGCTCATCTTTTCTCTGTTTTCTCTTGTTATTCGCATTTCGTCTCGTCAAGGCTTGTTTGACGAGACTATCTCTTGTATCCGAACCTCTTCTTGAGTGATTAATCCAAAGCTTCCCAAGTCTCCCATCCGAAATATCCCGTCATATTAACGTGTGCTATTTCTGGATCTAACAATTGGCGCCGACTGTGGGGACTGGGAATACCTTTGCCGGATTAAGCATCTCAAAAGAAGCTTGGACGATGTCTCACTCAGCGGGAAGCTCCCCCGAAAGAGAACCACGACACAACCACAAGACTCTCCCGGAAAATCTTCCCGAAGACAGAGAAGACCTTCTCGAGCACGAGGAGAACCACGTCGAGCACGACGAAAACACACAGCACAACGAGCCCGAAGATACAATTCCGCCGCCAGCTCCAGCTCGACGCAGACCCAGAGCAAAGGTCGTCAAGCATGACGACCTGATGAAGACGCTCCAAACGATGCAAGCACGCCAGAAGAAGACGCAGGATTTCATCGACTCGGTAACAGCGGATGACGGCAGGTTTTCGCCGGTTCGTCGACTCTCGTTCGATACACCGACAGGTCATGCCACGGGGACCGCGGTAGCAGACGCAACTGCTAATCGGACAGACGCGACGAGCCGAATCTCGCGGGCCAGCAAACAGACTTACGCCGAGCTCGATAGGATTAACCGTCGGCTAGACGAGTTTAATTCCAGAGTGCACCTCGTCACGAGCGTTGCACCAGAATTGGCAAAAATCCTTGCCGACACCCGGAGGAGTCCGCTGACAGCAAGGATTCGCAGAATCCGGCTACGCGACAGAGTCCGACTGAAGATCGAGCCCTTTGCCCGCGAAGAAGACCCGAAGAAGTGGTTGACAGCTTTCAACTTCGCTATGACAAGAGAACAGTACGCCACTCCCGAGGAGAGAGAGGCGAACTATTGTCAAGTCTTCATCGAGCATATGACGAAAGAAGCACTCGGATGGTTCTCCAGCCTCCCTGCCGAGTCGATCGATAACTTCGACGACTTGACGAGCGCATTCTTAAAGCACTACTCCATGAACATGACCAGGGTAACCCAAAACATGTTTACCATGACGCAATCAAGGGGAGAACCGCTGCGAAGTTTCATGGAAAGGTTTAAGAAAGCCGCGATGGATCTCGGCGACATGCCAGACAGCGTTCCGCTGGAGGCACTCCGCAACGGCCTCCGATACGACTCTAAGTTTAAAGAGGATCTCTCTCTCCAACCATCGCCGACCCTCGAAGACGCGCTCCATCAATCCCAGAAGTATATCTTCCTCGAAGAAGACACCAACTTCTACGCCGAGAAGAGCGGTGAGAAAAAGCCCGCCATCGCCAGACCTAGGGAAGAAGGTCATGAACAGCGACGAAGACCAGAGGTCAGGAGATCACTCTCTTTTGCCGTCGACGACGACCTCCACCACTGGGACCCAGCAGAGCAGCCGCAAGCACTCGCACTAACGTCGTCTCGTCCAACTGTCGCCGACCCGGATGATGACAATAATCACGACCTGTTCTGTAGCTTCCACGGTCGAACCGGTCATGCAACGGAGAACTGTAGACATCTCATCGGCAGCCTCCTCAGGAAGTACCGAGAAGGAGTCGTCGCGGTAGAAGGCGACCGATCTCAAGGCAAAGATTTCGCGCCGAAGCCGGGCAAAGGAGGGCAAAAGGGAAAGCGATCCCGCCAGTTTCGCCCCCAAAAGCAGGGGAAGGTAAATCCGAAGCCAGCAACTGAGAAGGAAGATCACGACCATCCCGAAGATTTGCCGCCCCCACCAAAGCGACAGGTCAGCATGATCATGGGAAGTCTCTTAGACAACAACGATTCCATCTTGGCAATCTAGGAATACGAGCGAAAGGCCGTCTCGGCCCAACGCCGCCCCAGTTCCCATCAGGGTGGAGAAGCTCTACTTAACCAACTTGTCCGTCCAGACACGAGCATGATATCCTTCACGGACAAGGATGCGGAGGGGCTGGATACCCCGCATCTCGACCCGCTGGTGGTCAAAATACAAGTCCACGATTGCGATGTGGCAAAGATACTAGTTGACACTGGGAGCACGGTGAATCTGATCTTTAAGGAGACCCTAGACCGGATGGGGATTGAAGAAGAAACCATCAAGCCAGCATCTCGTCCGCTGACTGGATTCACCGCCGATACCGTATTCAGTATCGGCACTATCCGCTTGCCCGTCTACGTCGGAGGAGTTTCCAAGCTCGTGAAATTCATCGTCATAGATAGACCAGCAATATATAACGCGATTCTAGGAACGCCATGGATCCACGAGATGAAAGCCGTCGTCTCGACGTTTCATCAGTGCGTCAAATTTCCAACACCGTTGGGAATCTTCACCTTACGCGGCAGCCAAAGAGAGTCACGATCCTGCTTCCTCCAAGAACGCCGACTCCGCTCTTCATCCTCATGCATGATCAATGAAGAGCTCGACCCGCGACTCCCCTACCACCAAAGACCTAAACCCGATCACGTCGACCAAGTCAGCATCGACGAGACGAAACCGGAAAGGAGCGTTGGTATCGGCAGCAACCTCAACGCCGAAATCAGAACCCAGCTGGTGGATCTACTGAAGGAGAACGTGCATCTCTTCGCATGGTCGATGGAGGATATGAAAGGAATAGATCCCAGGATCACCTCACATGAGCTCAACGTTGATCCCACCTACAAACCAATCAAGCAGAAGAGGCGCAAGCTCGGCACCGAAAAAGCTCAAGCAGTCAATGACGAGGTCGAAAAGCTATTACGAGCCGGATCAATCACCGAAGTAAAGTACCCCGACTGGCTCGCCAACCCGGTCGTCGTCAAGAAGAAGAACGGGAAGTGGAGAGTATGTGTGGACTTCACCGACCTGAACAAGGCTTGCCCAAAGGATAGCTTTCCGCTGCCACATATCGATCGCCTCGTCGAAGCTACGGCGGGGAACGAACTACTCTCCTTCATGGATGCATTCTCCGGCTACAACCAGATATTCATGCACCCAGACGACCGTGAGAAGACTGCCTTCATTACTGATCGAGGCACATACTGCTACAAAGTCATGCCCTTCGGCTTGAAGAACGCTGGCGCCACTTACCAAAGATTGGTCAACAAGATGTTTGCAAAACAGCTCGGCAACAGCATGGAAGTCTACATCGACGACATGTTGGTAAAATCCGCTAAAGCCGAAGATCACGTCAAGAACCTTCAAGAATGCTTTCAGGTTCTGACAAAATACGGAATGAAGCTCAACCCGGCGAAGTGCAATTTCGCCGTCACCTCCGGAGAATTCCTCGGCTACATCGTAACTCAGCGTGGCATTGAGGCAAACCCGAAACAGATCTCGGCAATTCTCGACCTCCCCTCGCCAAAAAACTCAAAGGAGGTCCAAAGACTCACTGGCCGAATCGCCGCGTTAAATAGATTCATCTCGCGCTCGACCGACAAGTGCCTCCCCTTTTACCAACTGCTCCGCTCCAACAAGCTCTTTAAATGGGACGAGAAGTGTGAAGACGCATTCAGGCAACTGAAAGAGTATCTCACTACCCCACCGATCCTCGCGAAACCCGAGGATGGCGAGACGTTGCTCCTCTACATCGCCATATCAACCACAGCCGTTAGCGGCGCACTGGTCCGAGAAGATCGCGGCGAGCAGAAGCCCATCTTCTACGTGAGCAAAACCCTCAGCGATGCCGAGACGAGATATCCTACCCTCGAAAAGCTGGCATTAGCGGTAGTGATCTCGGCAAGAAAATTGAGACCATACTTCCAGTCCCACGCAATCATCGTCCTCTCAAGCCAACCGTTGCGCCAAATCCTTCACGGCCCAAACCAATCGGGTCGCATGGCAAGATGGGCGGTAGAACTGTCAGAGCACGACATCGAATTCAAAGGCCGAACCAGTGCAAAATCCCAGGTTCTCGCCGACTTCATTGTCGAGATCCCACCAGAACTCGTCGTGAACGAAGCCGAGCATATCGCCAAATGGCTCCTGCACGTTGACGGCGCCTCGTCCAAGCAAGGATCTGGTGTCGGCATCCGCCTCGTATCCCCTACAGGCGAGGTTCTCGAATAGTCCTTCAAGCTCGACTTTCCGGCATCCAATAACGAGGCCGAATATGAGGCAGTCATCGCAGGACTACGTCTCGCAAAGGAAGTCGGGGCCGAGCACGTGCACGCATTCTGCGATTCTCAGCTCGTGGCAAAGCAATTCAGCGGAGATTACGACACTAAAGACGACCGCATGGACGCATATCTCAAGGTAACGACGGAACTGTCCAAGCAATTCAAGTCGTTCGAGTTGACAAAAATTCCCCGCGCCGAGAACACAGAAGCCGACGCGCTCGCTGCCTTAGCCTCGAGGACCGACTCGGCTTTGCGGCGAAAGATTCCCGTCGAAACAATTGAGCAACCTAGCATCAAACTTCCTAAAGGAGCGTTTATCATGTCGATATATCAAGAAGAGGAGGAAGATGAAGACGACGAGCCAATGACCCCCGAGTCAGAAGAAGACCAATCTCGCTCATGGCAGGACGAGATCAAAGATTATCTGATCAACGGCACGATTCCAGCCAATCGTTGGGCAGCTCGTCGATTACGCCGCAAAGCCGCCTACTACTTCCTCCAAAACGACGAATTATTCCGGTGGACCGCAAACAAAGTCATTCTACGTTGTTGCGATGAGACGCAGGCCAAGAAGGTGATGATTGAGACTCACGAAGGAGCCGGAGGAAACCATGCCGGCGGAAAATCCCTGGCCTTTAAGATCAAGAAGCACGGACTGTTCTGGCCAAAGATGATCGAAGACTGCGAAAATCACACCGCGAAGTGCATTCCCTGCCAAAGATACGCCCCGATCATCAACGCCCCAACGCAAGAACTTCAAGCGTCCGTCCCGGCATATCCCTTTATGCGCTGGGCGATGGATATCGTCGGCCCGATGCCACGGTCCCGGCAATGCGCATACCTCCTGATCGTCACCGACTACTTCACAAAGTGGGTAGAAGCTAAAGCCTTCCCTAACCCCACTACCAAAGACGTGCAGAACTTCATCTGGCAGTACGTCATCTGCCGACATGGTCTACCATATGAAATCGTCACCGACAATGGTGGCCAATTCATCGCGGCAAGCTTCCGCGAGTTCTGCGCCAATTGGAAGATCAAACTCGTTTATTCCACACCAAGATACCCCCAAGCCAATGGGCAAGCCGAGGCAACAAACAAAACTATCGTCGACGGCCTGAAGAAAAGACTCGAGAGCTACAAAGGAACGTGGGCAGACGAACTTGACGGCGTACTTTGGTCTCACCGCACAACACCCAGGTCGGCGACAGGCGAAACCCCATTCTCCCTATCTCATGGTTGCGAAGCATTAGCCCCTGCCGAGCTACACGTTGCGAGCTTACGCCGATCACTAATGCCCCTCAACTCCTCGTTGAACGATGAATCTTTGCACGACAGTCTCGTCAACACTGAGGAGCTAAGAGATCACTCCCTCTTGCGCATGCAAAACTATCAGCAGAAAGCAGCAAGATACTACGCCAAGAAGATTCGCAACCGTCGCTTCGCACTACATGACCTCGTCCTGAAAAAAGTCCACGACTTCACCAAGCCCGAGCACGCCGGCAAATTTGGTTTCAACTGGGAGGGACCTTACCGCATCACGCGAATCATCAAACCAGGAGTGTACCAGCTCGAAGACGATGACGGAAGCATACTCCCTCGCTCGTGGAACTCCATGAACTTGCGCAAATTCCGCCACTAGACGCGTAGCTTCGCGTCTCGTCAAAAAAAAAAAAAAAAAAAAAAAAAAAAAGAGACATGTTCACCGCATGAACACTTGTAACGAACTGCGAATGGCTTGATCCCGGCACGGGTACGTAGGCAGCCTTTTCACCGAGGCGCAGCTATAACTTAATAAAAATAAAAAAGCTTTTTTATTTTATTAATTCGCTTGTATGCATGCATCTTTTTCTGAATCCTTGAGAAACATTCCATCTCGGCAGAAAAACCCAAGCAAGAATTTCCTGATTGACTTAGGTCAAAAACAGATGTTTTGGTGTGCCTAGTGAACTCGGCAAAATCAGAGTCATAAAATCCCTTTAGTACTCGGTAAATTAATGAGTCTCAAAGCCTCTGGAACTCGGCAGTATAATGAGTCCTTGTTTATGAGCTCGGCAAAAAAAAGAGAGTCTCAAAGCTACTCTGAAGCGCACGCACAAAAGAGTAGTGTCGACGTTCTGGCCAAACGGTCGACCGCACATCGCACCCAGTGGACTGATCATCCCCCATTCGTAAAAGAATGACGCACTACAAGTCGAGAGCACGCATATCTCGCACCACCCTAAGCCATATGGGCAAGAAAAAATCGCTACCTTGTTAATCATATTCGACTTAGCGGCGTAGGAGTAATTCGAATTTCTAGACTTCGGTTCCTGTATCCGGCCTAAAAAGCGTCACCGCAAAACAGATCCAACAAGCACGGATCGGTGTCTCTTAAAAACGAGAATTCTGACGAACTGCGTGACTTCGCATCTCGTCAGATGCATAGCATTGTCATAGCGAGAAGCATCTCGTCACGACAGAACTTGAGCATGCCAAGTTGTCTCGGCACGTTGAACCACTTGTCTAACGACGGTTAGACGCTTGGATCATTCCGCTAGATTGACAACACAGAGCACCTCATTAAAGGGTATAGATTAAAAGCAGGATGTTTCAAAAAGCACGAAATCATCAACTATATTCGCGATATTCATCTCGCACAAAGCAAAACGATGAACGAGGAAGTAAAGCAAATACTTAAGTTTTAAATCCTGAAAAGCATACGGATTAAAACCCTCCCGGGCAATGTTGTTACATCGGCATGAATCACCGCGGCTAGTTAAAAGAAGATTTCTTAAAAAGCAGAAAAGAGAGAGAATAGAGGCGAAGTCCTAAGAGGTCTCGGAAGCATCCAGACCGACTTTCGTCCCGGCTTCAGCACTGGCCGCTCCCGAACTCTCTTTCGTCGGCGATCCACCAATTATAAGCTCAGCAAGATTGGGCCTGAGAGTATTATACATTGTACCAAATTGATTAAAACCCTTCGGTGTAACCCAAGTATTATCAAAGTAGAAATCGGCAAGATCAAAGAGACAACTTAACCTGTGTGGCGCTGCATAGTCGTCCGCTCCGATTTCAACCTCGTCGATCTCATCCCCGGCAGCTCTGCTCTCCTTGACCTTAGCCTCCAGCTTCGCAATAACAAGGTCAAGATCCTGAGAGACACCTCTCGTCCGTTGCACATAATCAAGCAACGCTTCGTCAACCGCAATCTTGACTACTGCCTTTTCCACCTCATCACGCTGCGCAACGAACTTGTCGAGACGATCTAAACGAGGAGCATACCAGTCCCGCATGTCGTCATAGACACGAGTGGCGACATACTCAGCCTGCTTCCGGCGGGACTGTCGAAGACGGGAAGCCTCGGCTGCAGCATTTTCCGCATCTCGGCGAGACTTCTCTTCGAGCTCTGCAACTTGGGCGCGCAACTTGACTACCTCATCCTGAAGGCCAGACGCCGACTTTCCTCTCGAGATCATCCTTCTCTCTCTCAAGGAACTCGAACCTCGGACCCTTAGATCGCTCGCTCTGCAGTTTGGCGATTTCCTCCCGAGCCGCCTTCAGCATGGTGTCGTATTGCTGGACAACTGAAGAGAACTTCCCGGCAGCATTGACAAGGTCCGAAGAAACATCGACAACATCGCCCTTCAGCTCGATCTTCTTGAGCGGAACCCCCCAGTGAGGTTTAGGTTTGCAGCTCCAAACCAGCTCGGCACAGAACTTCTTGTTAAGCATAAGAGGAGAGCCCCCTGACCAGACAACTGCGACCGCATCCGGGTCCGGGACCTCAGGATCAGCGGGCTCGACCTTAGGGCCTCTCGGCAACTCCGATGGATCCTCGCCAAGATCGTCATCACCTGACTGACGAGACGGATCCTCGCCGACCTCGTCACCGTCGTCTCGACGAGATAGATCATCGCCACCAGGAGGAACATCTCCCCCGTCAAGCACGACTTCGGGTGTCATCTCGGCAGAAGATGGCGTCCCCTTGGCCCTTTTCTCTCTCTCGATCTTGGCCCTCTTCGAAGCCCTGCAGAAGAGATAGCACGTCAGTAGCATATACCGAAACTACAATGAAAAACGAGTTCTCCATAAGAAAACTTACTTCGTCCTCGACGCAATCGAGGAAGCTGGACGTTTGGCCGGTCCGCTTGACTCGGTAGCCGCGTCGGTCCTCCTCTCCTTCGGAGGAGAATCCGGGATCAGAATGGCGTCATCGGCGGATACGGGAGTCCTCTTCTTCAGTCCCATCTTCTTAGTATGACGGGACGATTTGACTGCAAAAGATCAAGCAAGGATCAACGACAAGCACAGTCGTGACGCAAAAACTGAATCGAAAAGTGATTGGGTTCTCACCAGTTGCTGGAGTAGAAGCGGACTTGATCCTTCCCTCTCTCTTCCTCTTCTTCCGCTCCTCGGACTTAGCAGCAAAGTCGGCCCAGATGATTCTGCTTCGATCTCGCAAAAGCTGGCACTTCTTCCGGAACGCGGCAGACGTTGGTCTCGGCACGACCCTCTCTGCAAAACAAGCAAAGATGAAAGGTTAGCATACCAAGGCTAAGCTCAATCTATGACGCGACGAAATCTACAAGCAATCTACCAGCCTCATCGACCCATTCCGTCAAAACATGGTCGGGGTTAAAATCCCCAATCGACGCAGCACTTTTCTTGACATAGAAGTAGTAGTGCTTCCAGTGGTGAATCTTGTCCTTGTGGGCGCCGTAAACGATGCCGTGCTTCATCGTGGTACAAAATCGTCTGAACCGCTCCTCCTTCGCACTAGCACGAAAGTCAGTAAGGCGCTCGAAGAGCTCTCGATCAAAGGCGATCCCGAGATGATTGGCCAAGGCCTCGGTAAAAATCATATGCCGGACCACGCCATGAGTCAGCTGACTCATGGGGATGCCACGCTGGTAAGCGTAATCCAGCAGATGACGGAAGATGGGAAACCGTACCCCAAATTCCGTAAACCAGCACTCATAAGCGCAGAACCATCCTGGCGGAGCATCAAAAGGCCTTTGCTCGGCAGAGGGAATCCGGATTTCCACGACATCGGGGATTGAGCATCTCGACCTAAGCGCCGCGACGATCCCTTCGTCAATCCAAGATCGACCATCGGCAGTCAAGGAAGTCGCCGGAGTACGCCAAGGCATCTCGACGACTGACGGAAGACCCTCGAGTTCGACGTCATCCGGAGGCGGCACTTCCTCCAGCCCTACCTCGGAATCCGCGTCTGAGTCATTCTCCGGGATCTCGTCGCGATATCCGGAACTCTCACTATCCTCGTCCCGCAAAGACGGAGCGTCGGAATCGGCACGGACCCCCGAAGAAGAGTCCTTGGCCGCAGAATTCGGCCTGTCCGCTGCCGCCGCCCTACGACGACGCTCCAGCATTCGGCCCGCTCGGACCGCATCACCGAGAAAACCCGGGACTCTCGAAAGCGGGACATCATCGTCGTCCCGCGCTACAGCTTTCCCTTTCCCCTTTCGATCCGACGAATCCATCAGACGAGAATCAGAAGACGAAGAGCCAAAATTTGACGAGAAACCCTAAAAACTCTGACGAGAGGAAGGATCGAAGCGAGAAGAGAATTTCGAGTCAAGAAGCAAACGAATCTAAGGCAATTACACAAAACCTATCGGATTAATCGAGCAACGCAACTCGAATTCGAGATGGAAGAAGGAAATTACCTTTTCTTTTTCAGGGCGGTTGAAGGCAATGAGCAGGCAAAAAAGGAATTAATGAGGAGGAGAAATCCGAACGGTCCCTTTAAGAGAAGTTTCCCGACTTCCAAGGAAAAAACTTCCCTTCCTTTTTCCCGCTTGGAAAAACCTAACGGGACTTGGGCTTTTTTCGCAAAATCTCAACCGCCGACCCACTTTAGCAATTTTAATAAGATATGCATTGATGACGTGGCAATCCCACTCCTGACGAACCGCCTGCCAAGCGGCATAGCTCCTTCTTTTGACGAGCTGACGTTAAAATAAGGGTGAACGGTCATTCTCTTCGACGAGCCGACTCGAATGAGATCGCCATAGATGGTTGATTCTTTTTGACGAGCTGATGTCAAAAATAATCATCAAAATGCATATTCTTTTGCGGACAAGATGACGTCAACGTACTCTTTTCCCTTCCTATGGTTTTTATCCCAAACCGGGTTTTTCCATATCAAGGTTTTAATGAGGCGGTACGAATCTAAAGTCAATCGCACCTAAGACGAGCTAGCACTGGCACCTTGTGTTGTTACTAATAACTCCCGAGCTCAACTCCCATTCATGAAGTTCGCCGAGACCAAATTGCATTTGACTCGCCAAACTGGGGGGGGGACTTATTGTTAGGGGTGAAATTGGCACATTTCCCCGAGCCCGTCGCAATGAGTAACATCACAAAAAGCCCAGCCCGTCTTCAGCCCTAGCCTCCTCACAGAAATGGAAAGCCTTGAGGAGGAAGGTAATACCTTAAGCAAAAAGGAAAAAGATGTAGCCGCCACTCGAAGAAAGGAAGGAAATCAAGAAAAGAGGAAGATTTCCTTCATGATCAAGAGGAGAATATTCAGCAGAGAATCGCCTTAACTGAACTATATAAGGAGAGGTCTTCATTCCTGGAAGACCAAGTCACGCAGCCCTAAAAACCCTAAAGCACTTTGCTCATATTTTCTCTGTTTTCTCTTGTTATTCGCATTTCGTCTCGTCAAGGCTTGTTTGACGAGACTATCTCTTGTATCCGAACCTCTTCTTGAGTGATTAATCCAAAGCTTCCCAAGTCTCCCATCCGAAATATCCCGTCATATTAACGTGTGCTATTTCTGGATCTAACATATGTTTTGGTGAGTTTATGAAGAGTTAAGGATATTTCTGTTCATGTAGTTTATCACTAGAATGATGGTAACAAAACAATCCGATATTCAGGAGCAATTAGTCGTGTCACGATGAGAAAGATCATTTAGTAAAAAGAGGCAAGAGCAAAATCTCTCGAATTCACGCTCCAACAAAAAAAACTGAATAAACTGATGTGTCTCTTTGGAATTGAGATCAAAAGTAAAAGAAAGCAGAGACAATGTTGAGAAACGCGAGAAAATAAACTAATAGTAAAATAAGCACGACAATATTAACAAATTAGGCCATTAGGTTTGTGTTCGTCTAGTTGCCTGGTGGTGAAGCTTGCTTGATTTGCACTGAGCTTGGAACATAAGAGCACACAAGTGGCAAGAATCTGCGTTTCCAGAACCTCCGAGATCCACTTTTTTGAAGTATCCGTTTTCGCCAATGAAGTAAGCCGTGTTACGAGTGGGGCAAGATTTACCTCTGTCTATATCAAGAACCACCGCGACCTTCTTCTTCTCGTCAACGAAGAAACTCCTACCGGTACCGAGAAACTGAAAATCGGTGAACGGTTTCATATCAACAGCTAAGAACAACTTGTTCCACGACACTGCGTTGGGCTCAATCTTGCTACTAATCCATATCTTGAGGGTGTGTGCAGGTTCAAATGTCTGATACAAGACGGCGAGCTGATCTTCTCTAACACTAGACAGAGTCACTGCATCTTCAAAGGAGTGGAAAGGCCGAGGCAGGCGCGGTCCAAATCTCTCCGTTGTAAAATCAAAGCATAGTAAGAAATCAGGGAGATATGATACCGCTGATGGAGCTATAGGGATCTTCTCTTGAGCATACCAGTAAGTGTTGCCCTTGAGAGACACGCCACGCTGAAAAAACTCTATATATATCCCAATCCTGATTCACATGAACAACCTTCCACGAATCAGAGTCTAAACTGTAGATTTCAAACTCAGTAATTCGGTGCTTCACTGTATAGTCGTAATCATCCACAAATCTCAAGACTTTGTAGCTACGGAGAGAGTAACTGTTCTTCCTCTCGTATCCCAGAGCGTACCTGTCGAATCTGTGGTAACAATTTCTGTCTTTCGTGACAGATCTAGTTTACCTATACGCTCTATAGATGGATCGCAGAGGAGATTGACACTGAATAAATAAATAAACCTTGTATTCGAGAACCATGACCACCTGAAACTCCGTCCTCTGCTCATTCTTTGCTTCACCGAGGTGCTTCTTTTTAAAGCTCAGGTAGAACGCGCCCCTCTCAGAGATGTCACCGGAAGCCTAGAGAGCACCTCCTCCGCCAAATCCCTTGGAAGATCGGATATCATCGTCGCTATTGTTTCGATGACAAGGATCAAATCTGTAATGGATATAAATAAGAAATCTCTTTCCTTTTCCTCCAACTTCGTCTCGATCTATTAGATTAGTGTGAATTTATAAACTTGGGCTTTAATAATGGCCCAAGGCCTACGCAACCGCTATAACTAACTCTTAACTGAAAATCTAGTTGAATGCCTTATATCTTGATCAAGTTGTGTTGATGGTTAAAGAAGAAATTTCAATCCCAATCCTCTCACCTTGACCGACCATACATTAAGTCTGATCACCAATGTCATGAATCCTACTCTCCTTTAGGTAGTCTAGACATTGACAAAACCCTTTCCAACAATTGGCGCCTTGTATCTATGCCAAGGTAAATTATAATGAAAATTTCACGAGGTATCTGATTGTAGAATGTTTCAATCGCAATCTTAATGAAATGGTGTTCTATTTGATAAATTGACTTGTTTGGTGTTATGTAATCAGAATCGGGGAAGCTAATTACATGGGTTTCTGCTTTGTGTGGATTTTGATTTTTAGTCATAATTAGTGGGGATTGTCACGTCAGTGTTGGATAACCACCATATATATATATATATTCTGTTGGCTCCAAGGGTTAGGATTGTCAGTGTTGATTCTCGTGGATGTCATACTCTAGCACTATCAGGAGAATTCTTTAGCTTCTCGCTCAAATCAGTGACAATGTCTGCATTAAGCTGAAGATCTTCTAGTTTGGTTGGGCTCCCATGTACGCCTAGATGACGACTACAACTTAGGCGGAATCGGAGGAACAAATACCAGTCAAAGCCATTGGCAATGCAGTCTTCGTTAACATTTGACGAGCTTCAGAGCACTCAAAGGAAATATTTTGGGTCAATGAATATGGCTCAACTACTGAAGAACATATGGACTGCTGCGGAAACTCAAGCCAACATGACTACTTCAGCCTTGGGATTAGGATTGTTAGATCGTATGGAGCAAAACCGCCATCTAATCATCGCAAACTATTTCTTCTTTCCCAACTTTTATTTTATCAATAGTATTAATGTCTTTAGTACTCAAGTAGGTAGTACGTAGTACAGCCATTTCAACTGTAAATCAAGAGAGAGCGAGAGAAACCAAGGATATAAAGTCCATTTAGATCCACGTACAAAATTTGATTTAGGCCTTTTGATCCATGATTAAAGACAACTGATGTACAACATTGTGCCCTCTAATCAACGAAAGCAGATTAAAAACAAACTAGAACTTAAATGCCAAAATCCCACCAGAAGCAAAAGACGATATTACTCAAACAAGTTCATAACCATATATCCATACGTGTCGAAGTTATCATGGTAAAGTAGAATTTTACGATTGGTGGCTGTGCCGCGTAGTATTATATTTGTGGTCACGACAAGAAAAAGATTTGGTGCTCCGACCAGTTTAGTAGACCGGTCATTTCAATAGTTGACTTCGGCTGAGATTATCGCGTAATTGTCAATTTTTAATAAAGGGATGCGACGGAAAAAAGGAAAGATTTTGTACTAATAAATAAATGTGTGTGAACCAAAAATGAGGACCCACAAAAAATAAATGATGAACCATTATGATAACGCCACGTATCTACTACTGTCCGTTTCTGTTCCTACACCCGCCGCGGATAGTGAATGATCATTTTAAAGCTCTCTCTGGTCTGGACGCTCTTTAAAGTATTTGTTTACATTTTCGAGTTGCATACTTTTGTCCCGCGTCTTTATATACACAATTTTTAAAGAATTAAGCCTCGGAATTTTCATATATTTCAAATCAGTATCCATATAATATACTATTATACAATTTGGTATTCTCTGAGAAAAACAAAAATCAGTATTTCATTATATTAGTAAGAGCATCTGCATTGGACAGTTTTAGAAAGATTCTTTCCAAAAACAAAATTTTTTTTAAAAAAATTTGTGACATGGTGCGCTGAAGTGGCGAACTCATGGGAAGAACGTCTCTGTGAGAAGAGGTTATGCAGTTGTCTCTGATAATGAGTTCTACACGTGTCACTACATAATTGTCACTTTTTTTTCTTTTCGAAAATCTTTTTTTTTTCTTCCAAAAATCATTTGTTTATTATTATCAAAGAACCTCATGTGAGGCTTACTAATGCGAATGCTCTAAGTAATAACCATTTCTGTTTTTTAAACATGATTCCGGAAAAACATCTGCATATACTAACTATAGATACAGATGAAAAATGTATTATATCGTTAAACTACATCCCCACTAATTGTGTGAACATTTGTGTTGAACTGTGATGGAAATGATAAATTTGCCTAAAAAGATCAACTAATTCGAAAAAGAAACCAGATCCAAACTATTTCGACATTTAAGGGCCAAAGGTGCTACAGTACAAAATTGTGGGTGCAAATTGTAAATTCATAAAATATGTCGTTGAAACTTCAACTTTTTGTAAAAAGAAGATAATTAGCGGAACGTTCCGTTTTTTTTTTTTTCTTTTCTCTCTCATAATTCCGGGAGAGCAGCGAATCTCTCTTGTATTTCTCAATTTCTTCGTTTTCTCCCGACGAAATCAGTGACCTGACAAAGCTCTTCACTTTTGACTTATCATATACTTGGCTTTCTCAAGGTTCTTCGTCGGCTTTTTTTTTTTTTTTTTTGGTCTGGTAAAAAGCTTTGAACGAGTGTGAACCAGGATGGACGGCTCCGGCTCCGGCAGACTTATCGGCTCCGAGATTCATGGATTCCATACCTTGCAAGGTACCGAAACCGACCCAGCTCCTGATTTTTGGAAATCTCTTGAGTTGTTTCTTGTTGCTTTTGATTCGCCAATCGCATCACGACTGTTGGTTCCAAGGTTGCTTTCAGTGTGTTGTTTTTGATGTTGTTATTGATTTGTAGGAGTATAAATTTTTGAGAATATTTTAATCTTTGGTTTGGAGTTTATCACAGACTTTGTAATTTGTATCGTATAAGTGACGTGTCAGTTTTGTTCCTTTGCAGCCATCGTAAATGGAAATTGAGACTTCTCATGCCTTTACAAACTCAGTTTGGAATACACATATTTGATAATAATAGATCTTTTAAGACAAGCAAAATCTAACCTTGTCCATATTTGGAATCAGTTACATACATTGCCTTTGCTTGTCTGAAATGGTGAATTTCTTACATAAATTTGATTGGTGTTTCTTGACATATTTTTGCAGATCTTGATGTGCAGACAATGATGGAGGAAGCAAAAAGCAGGTGGTTCCGGCCAAACGAGATCTACGCAGTCCTCTCTAATCCTAAATACTTCACCATCAATGTCAAACCAATGAACTTACCCAATAGTAATCACTCTCTTCTACAACCATTCAATCAAAACATTTTGAGATGATTCTTCTCTTTTCCATGACTTAGTTTACACTGATATTATGTTGTAGGTGGCAGAATTATATTGTTCGATCGTAAGATGCTGAGGAACTTCAGAAAAGATGGTCATAACTGGAAAAAGAAGAAGGATGGAAGGACAGTTAAAGAAGCTCACGAAAAACTGAAAGTGAGTTTTCTTCTTTCTAGCTCTCATATCATGAATTTCTTATCTCTGTTTTACAAATGATTAATAACTCCTTTGATTGATGCTAGGTTGGTAGCGAGGAAAGGATTCATGTATACTATGCGCACGGTGAAGACAACACTACCTTTGTTCGAAGGTGTTATTGGTTACTAGATAAGTACGTAGTAAGCAAAAGATCACTGACTTATCTACTATTATCTCCTCACTTGACTGCACGCCTTTTTCTTCTATGTTTCTTCTGATGGTTATGAAAGTAAATCATCTCTTCTTTTCTTTTATTATGTCAGGGATCGAGAGAACATCGTCCTTGTACATTACCGTGATACACAGGAGGTTTGTTTTTCTACTCTCGCTTATGTTTCTTATGTTAGAAAGTTGTGAATGAATCAGGATGATATATTTCTTTTGCTGTCCATGTTTGGAATGATGCTCTCTTTCTACACTATGTATACATTGTTACAGTCTTGGATTGATAGGGCTTATTCGGAGATATTTTGATTGGTAAAACTGATATGTTCAGGCAGCTACGACATCAGGGGACTCAAACTCTCCAAACTCTGTCTCTGATCACTCGTCCCCAAATCTTGTGGCAGCTGAAGATTTTAAATTTAAAGCTGATAACTCAAGTTATCTAGGTGAGAGAGATGATCTTGGTCTTTTACAGTTTTTTTCTACTTACCAATTACATTAGCATAGCATTATAGCACCATGGGTTTGTTATTGCTCTGAGTTCTTCATTTGGACACTTATCACGGTTTGCTTTTGGTGGCTCACAGCAACCAACAACACTCCAGTTGTCAGAAACCATGAGATTAGGCTTCATGATATCAATACGCTTGATTGGGATGATCTGCTAGTACAAACTGATCTTGACAACCAATCTGCACCAATCGTAGGTATAACTTATTCAAGAATTAGGCACATCCTTCAAAGATATCTGTTTGCGCAGTTAAGAGCTATGGGATAAGGCTGAAAATACAAACTTTTTTATTTATTTAATTTCTGTGGTCAGATGATTTGTCATTCTTCACAGAACAGCACCAAAATACTGCAAATGGCTTTGTAGAGCATGTGAATGTGGCTGATGATTCTCTTGATGCTTTGCTTAACAATGGTCCACAAAGCCGAGAGAGTTTTGGAAGGTGGATGAACTCATTCATCGGCGACTCTAATGGTGCGCTGGAGGATCCTTCCTATGGAGCCATGGTTACACTTGAGCACGAGCCATTTCATCCTCTCTCCAACATGCCTGAGCAAGTGTTCAACATAACAGAGGTTTCACCTACTTGGGCTTATTCCTCAGAGAAAACAAAGGTAAACTTTCTTTTAACTGGAATGTTCTCAATCATATGAATAGTACATGTTTGAATGTAAAATGAAAATGCATAACTTTCTTAAATGTTGATGATTCTGCAGATTCTGGTAACTGGGCTCTTGCACAACAGTTATCAACATCTCGCAAGTTCAAACCTTTTCTGCGTTTGTGGCGACTCGTGCGTCCCTGCGGAATATGTCCAGCCTGGAGTCTACCGTTGCTTCATACCTCCTCACTCACCTGGGATGGCGAACCTCTATCTTAGTGCAGACGGACTCAAGCCAATAAGCCAATGTTTCAGCTTCGAACACCGATCACCACCAGTTCTTGACAAGACTGTCCTTGAAGATGATGAAGAATCCAAATGGGAAGAATTTGAGGTCCAAGTCAGACTTGCTCATCTTCTGTTCACGTCTTCCAACAAACTCAACGTTCTCTCCAGCAAAATCTCACCACCAAACCTCCAAGATGCTAAAAGACTCGCCAGCAAAACTTCTCACCTCTTAAACAGCTGGGCTTATCTATTCAAGTCCATACAAGGGAACAAAGTGTCGTTTGATCAAGCGAAAGATCATATCTTCGAGCTTACTCTCAAGAACAAGGTTAAGGAATGGCTAATGGAGAAAGTGCTTGAAGGTCGCAACACACTGGATTATGACTCTAAAGGCCTCGGTGTGATCCACCTCTGTGCCATTCTTGGATACACTTGGTCGATCCAGCTCTTCTCACTTTCAGGTTTACCGTTGAACTTCCGTGATAAACAAGGATGGACTGCTCTTCATTGGGCTGCATACTATGGAAGGTATAAAAAAAACTTTTTCTCTTTTAAACTTATATCTCTCTGTTATGTGTTTTTGTTTACATACTTTGATTTGGGTTTTGAAGGGAGAAAATGGTGGCTGCTCTACTCTCTTCTGGGGCGAGACCGAACTTGGTGACAGACCCGAGAAAGGATAATCTTGGAGGATGCACGGCGGCTGATCTTGCACAGCAAAACGGATTTGATGGTTTAGCTGCTTATCTTGCTGAGAAATGTTTGGTAGCTCAGTTTATAGACATGAAAATCGCTGGAAACGTTAGTGGGGACCTTGAGGCTTGCAAGGGGGAGATGTCAAGCAGAGGCTCTCTCCCAGATGATGAGCAGAATCTTAAGTACGCTTTGGCTGCATACAGAACAGCTGCAGAAGCAGCGGCTCGGATTCAAGGTGCATTTAGGGAAAAGGCGTTGAAGAGTCAGTTTGCTAATAGGGAAGAAGAAGCTAAGGGGATAATAGCGGCGATGAAGATTCAGCATGCGTTCCGCAAATACGATACGCGTAGGAAGATAGAAGCTGCTTACAGGATACAGTGTAGGTTCCAAACTTGGAAAATGAGAAGACAGTTCTTGAATATGCGGCATCAAGCAATTAGGATCCAGGTATGTAGATGACTTGTTTTTACATTGATAAGACCTTGAGAGTTTTGTCTGAATTTTTGTTTGTTTGGTCCTCTTGTGCAGTCTGCTTTCAGGGGATTACAAGCAAGGAGGCAGTACAAGAAGATATTATGGTCGGTGGGAGTGTTGGAGAAGGCAATAATAAGGTGGAGACTAAAGAGGAAAGGGTTTAGAGGACTACAGGTTGCAGGAGAGGAGGATCCTCCAGGTGAGGCAGAGGAAGATTTCTACAAGACGAGCCAGAGACAAGCAGAGGAGAGGCTAGAGAGATCTGTAGTGCGAGTCCAAGCCATGTTCAGGTCTAAGAAGGCACAAGGGGATTACAGGAGGATGAAACTCACTCATGAAGAAGCTCAGGTGAATTTTATCTTTCATTTTTGAGTCTCTCAGTTTAGAGAAAGAAATGATTAGTGTGAAGTAACGAATATTGTTGATGGTTTGATACAGTTGGAGTACGATTACGAGCAAGATCTTTGATTAAAATGGCTATGGAGAGGTGAGTCCAAGAGAGTTTGGTGTGGAAAATGGATAGTATTGATCTGTAAATTATGTGAATGGAATAGGGTACTTTCGACCATTCCGAAAACTGGTTTAGAATAAAAGTATGCATAACGAGACCAATCTCTGGACTTGTACATTTGTAAGTTGTAACCAGAGAAGAATGTGATGAACATTTGAAGTCTAATCTAGGTTCCTCTGCCACCTCACGTCTGAATCTGATGGACATAATGTCCAGAAAAGTGATTTTACTAGTAATCATAGTAAAATGATCTTATTATTATTTTTCACTTGAAACAATATATTCAAAGTACAAACAGACAAGCCAAACTCAAAAAACAGAATTTCCCCCAATCGAAACACTCAAACAAATATACGTGAAACAAGAGACAAGACTCGAACATAAATAATCTCAATGAAAGAAGAAGGCCTTGTAGATCTAAATATCAAGTCTTTACAAACTGAAGCTTGTTTCTCACCGTCTCTTCTTCTTCTTCTTCTTCTTCTTCCATCATCCTCGTTCGTGTTTAGTAGCTTTATCTTGGCATCTCCCTAAAGTAAAACCACAAATATTCTTTCTTCAACTTTTTCTTTTAGTTTACAGATCGTTCCCCCCTCCCAGTAAGTTTTTGGATTCTTTTTATACAGCTACTTTTTCACTTACTGTCTTAGTCGTTGCATGACTTTCGACCTGAAAAGATAAATTTGAAGTGTAAGATTAAGATTCTTTGCTATTTTGTTTAGGATTTGAATCTATTGATATACAGGGGTCTCTGATCAAAACAGCTCATTGGAGAAAGCTTTTAGAATGTTCTGCTTTTACCTTGGCTGCTTTGAAGAGTTCGTCGAGAACCTCAGACAGTGTTGGATGCGCATGAACTGCCAATTTTATGTCCTGCAGAGATACCAGCATGCATGCAGGGATCAAGAACAGGTTTCAAAATAAATATAATTAATGCGTTTAGTATTTCCTTGTCGGGAATCATCAATATCAAAAGCTAAGAGCTAAACCCACTATGAATCAGGGAAAGAGGCAGCTAGAGAGTATCAAAGATCCTACCTGAATGCGTGTTCCTAGAGCAATCGCATTGGATGCTTCATGGATAAGGTCAGCTGCATGCAGTCCAAATATATGAACTCCTAGGATTTCACCATTGTCAGGTCGGTATATCATCTGCATAATTTAAGGCAATGAGATCTCTTTGTTCTTCTTTCATGAACCATAAATGATTAAATAACTTTTGCTTCTCCCACCTTAGCTATTCCTTCTCCTTCGTTTTCAGCCAGGGCCTTTGTGTTAGCCTTGAAACTTGTCTTGGCAACACTAACTTTAAATCCTTCCTTCTCCCCTTTTTCTCTCGCTTGAGGCTGAAAAGCGCAAAAGTCATGTCAAAACATAAAGGGTTACACTTACACCACTAGAGTGAGCAGACTGCTCACAACATTTTTCCTTTTGACCATCTTCAGGACAAAAGCACAAAGTGCACTAGGTTATGGAATTACCTCTGTCAATCCCACCATGCTGATTTCAGGATGAGTAAAGCAAGCAGCTGGGATGCTAAGATGGTTAAGCACATGATCTCTACCAGTGACTTGCTCGACAACTAGCAACAGAGTAAGAGCACAGAGCTTAGTACAAGGCCAATGAAGAAAAAAAGGGAAATATCCACTACATTATTTAGTAGCCTATTGATAAACCCATTTACCAGAAATTCCTTGGGCACTAGCTGCATGTGCAAGCATCAATTTACCATTGGCATCACCAATGCAGTACAAGTTTGGAACCTATCAAGCAAACATGAAATTATAACATATATACAAATTATCGCTGGTAAGAAAAAAGGTAAGGTATATGCAAGTAAAACTGACCAGAGTCCCATTTCCATCGATCACACGCATTCGTTCATCAACTGGAATGAAACCTCTCTGCGTCACTACATTGACCTGTTTCAAATGACGGCTTCAAGGTTATTTGTTTCTGTAGACCGAATATTTGCAGAGTCGCAGGTAACCAAAATGAGAATACTATCATAGAAAGGGGGTGCAATTTAGTGCCATTTCATACATTTTCCAAGCCAAGACCATTCGTGAATGGAGCTCTTCCAGTGGCGATAAGAGCAGCATCTACCTGGAGAAGGAAATCAAGCCCACACTTTCAGCGCAGAAAATTACATGGTAAAATGAAATGAAACCAAAAGACATGATTATTTCAATTCTTTTCTTAGAGGAAAAGGCTACTCTAAAGTCATAAACTGTATGCTTCTATTTCAGTGAGAAGAGTATAAGTGTGGTGAATATTGCAGTGAGAAGCCAACATAGGTGAAAAATAAGACTTCTAAGGACCAAATACCAACAGCACATATGCACCATTGAATCTCAGGCATGCATACTAAGTAACAGTTATGATATTCTCTATGTAAGACATCAGATCTCCCTATCTTTTATATGGCATTTTGTTACCTCCAAAGTATCCTTAGGTTCCTTGGTTTTAGCATCAATAAGCTCAATCATGACTGGTTTCCCATCCTTTGCAGGGGTAATCTGTATAAGAACGGATTTAAATTTTAAGAAATGAATACATCGACGCATCGTATAGAGAAAGAAAAGCGGTATTTAGAAAGCAGGATTTAATAAGCTCACTTTGCTAGCAAAGACTCCAGTATGATAGTCGATCTTTCTAGGATTTATCAAAACTCTCTGAGCTAGCTTGCTGATCTCAGGATCAAATCCAGGCATTAGCTGATCAAGTGCTTCAATAAAAGTTACCTGCACAAAAGATGGTCCTGTTCCAGTCACTAATTATTGTTATAGAATTGGCACATGTTCAAATTAGATCCAAAAACCAACAGATTAGTATCCTAAACCCCGTTTACTACTATTTTCACAACAACAGACTCAAATCTTAATACAGTAAGAAACCAACAAAGAGTAGAAACTGGAGAACTTGCCAAGTTGCATTTACTACAATCTCAACTACAGGGACGAAAATCACTGAGTCTTTTAAAGAAACAATAATTAGTTCAGAACATCATGTTACCTCACTTCCAAGTGCTGTGTAAACATCACTGAACTCAAGACCAATATAACCACTTCCTACGATTGCAATCCAATCAGGAACAGACTCCAATTTCAAGGCATGGTCACTGGTGATTACAGTCTTTCCTGCAACACCAAAATACAAAACATTCAAGGATTCAAGCCTGACAAGTCTACGTTCAAACAAGAAACGTACCATCAACTTCAATTCCTTTAGGAACAAATGGCACGGATCCAGTGGCAATGATTATATTTTTGGCAGTGATGACATTGTCAGGGAAACCGACCTTCCCATATTTAACCTTTTGTGGGCCCTGCAGAATTACAAAGATTAAAGAGTAACATAAAAATGTATCAAGGGTACAGTTAGTCAAACGTGAAAGAAAAGTAGGTACTGACCACAACACTGCCAAACCCTGTCAATATGTCAACACCAAGCGCCTTCATTGAATTGGTCAGATTGTTTCGAATTTTGGTAGCCAGGTTGTTAGCATGGTCTGCCACACCCTGACGATCATACCCTGCAGCTGAAACCTGTTCTCCATGGGGAAATCAAAAGCCATAATAAGATAGTGAAGGCCAAGAAGAAGTCATTTCTACACTTAGCTCTTCATTGGCAACATGAGTTTGATAATTACCTGCAGACCAAAGGCCTTCATGTGATGTTCGTTCTGGAGCTCTCGCATTCTCCCGCTAACAGCAAGAAGAGCTTTGGAAGGCACACAGCCTCTGTTAACGCAAGTCCCTCCAACAACATCTCCTTCGATGATGGCCGTTTTAAGCCCCTAACGCAAATTCAGAGTTAATCTCTGTTGTGATGAGTAGTCTATTAGCTAATAAGAATTTAAGAATTAAGCAGACCTTCTCAACGGCGTGCAACGCAGCTCCGTGGCCGCCGACACCAGCTCCGATGATGATCAAATCGTAATCGAAAGATTTCGGCGGAGCGCCATTACCCGCGGCGGGAGAAGCAGCAGCGGAGACTTGGAATCTCCTGCTCGCAATTCGAATTCGGTCACTGCGGAAAGCTAGCTGATTAGAAGGCGAGAAGCCAAACGCCTCACGCCGGAGTCCGCAAAACCGGAGACTCCTCGGCGTAGAAAAGACGGAGTTAATTGAATTGAGCACGCGGTTCGGTCTGGTAAGCGATGTATGGGAGAAGGGAATCGCGATAGCTGATTGCATTTTAAGAAAGAGAGGGAGAAAATGGGAGAGACGAATGTTGTCGTTATTTTTCAGAGACGCAGATCACAAGCGGGGAAAGAGAAAGCAATGTCAGTGACTCTGTGGTAATATACAAATGGAGGCGGAGATGTCAGAGCGGCGAAATTTTTTAAGGGACACTTTGTTTAACAACTTTTATTTCTTGTATGTATACGTGGCATTTTCATACTTACCAAAACTGAAAATGGGCCATTATAGGCCTCATAGTCTTTTCACTCTATATGAATCGTGTAATTTCTTAACTACCATAAAAGTACCAAAAATGGCTGACGCAACTTGTTAGTATGTAAACGCTAAATCGAGACACAATAACTTTTGGTCGAGTTGGGACGATTTCGTCATGGCGCGGGACGATCGTTACTTCCCACTCCCACCGTGGGATGGGATGGGATGGATATGTGATGTGAGAGGATGGGATCGATCGAATTGGGTTGGGACTGGTTAGCACGGGACGCGAATGGATCGCGTCAGTGTTGGTTTATACTCTCTATTTCTCGGTGTTGGAATAGAGCGCAGGGTGTTGGAACAGACAAATTGTGTTTCAGAGATAAAAGTTTGGGTATCTTGGATTGTGATTGAATCTTGTACGAAACAGTTTCCTTAAAGAGTATTTCGACCCTATACAGCCTTGGGTTACACGAACTCCCTCGCAGGATTAGACAATCACGTCCACTCTTTGTCTAGGCTTAAGATCAAAGAGTAACAAGAAGAGATCTTGTGTGTGTTTACTTTGGTTGCTTTTGTGAATCAGATCTATCTCTGTAGATCTCGAAAATCTTCTATCCCCTGTCTCAGAGAGACAACCGAACTTATAAAGTTCTCATAAGGCCTCAACGAAACGTTTGCAACCGTTCGTTTAATGATTGAACTAAAGATAACTGTTCGCAACATGTTGGAACACCTTGGTCCATGTTGTAACACCTTATTCACTTAAATATCCAACATTCCTCCCCCATAATCTTTCATTCACAAAAACCAGCAACGAAAACCAAACCACATGCATATATATAAATGTCGTATCGATTGAATTTACATACTGTGAATCACAAGCATCTAATGACCGAGAATCAAAGTGTCCTATGGATTGAACTTATCAACTACTTTGGCCACGAGAGGGTGAAACACGCATGAGTTTCTCACTACTCTTAATGTTTCTTGACACTATTAACAGCCATGTGTCCACTCCTCTCATGAGTGCATAGAAAGACAAGTCCAAGCTTCTTGAAGCGGCTACACTTCACACTCACATAGGTAGATCATTTACATCTTCCTTTTGCATTTGCAATTTTTCAAAGGATCTATTAAGAAGTCATACTTCAACCTTAACTTTCATGCAGATAATAAGCACTTCCTTTGGGATTACATAAACAGTGCTACAACCTCTCAAGGAATGGGCTCACCTTGAACTCAGCTCCTAGCGTCGTACTAGAAGGGAGTTGGGTGTCCCACGACTAGAGGTTTGAGATGGACTTCAAACCAATCCCTTCAGCTGACTTTATTACCAAGTCCCTAGATAGACCTTTCGTCAAGTGATCTGCTAGATTCTGCTGAGACCGAACAAACTCTAAAGTTATCACACCGTGAGTGATCAATTCACGAACAACGCTATGTCTTACGCCAAGGTGTCTCGACTTTCCATTGTACACTTGGCTATAAGCCTTAGCCATAGTTGCTTGACTATCACAATGGATCGAGATAGGAGACACTGGTTTCAACCACAATGGAATCTCAGAGACAAGGTTTCTCAACCACTCAGCCTCTCTACCAGCAGCTGCCAAAGCCACAAACTCAGATTCCATAGTCGAACTTGTGATACAAGTTTGTTTCTTAGATGCCCAAGAAATGGCACCTCCCCCAAGTAGGAACACCCAACCACTTGTAGAAGTATGATCTTCCATGTTGGTGATCCAACTTGCATCAGAATAACCTTCCAAAACCGAAGGAAATCCTCCATAACACAAACCATAGTCCATGGTTCCTCTCAAGTACTTGAGCACATGCTTTACAACCTGCCAATGGTGAGTACTAGGATTACTAGTGTATCTACTCAACCTTCCAACTGCATATGCAATATCTGGCCTTGTGCTTATCATTGCATACATCAAACATCCAATCACTTGAGAATATTCGTGTTGCAACACAGCCTTTCCTGTGTTAGGCATAAGTTTTACACTTGCCTCCATGGGAGTACTTACAGGGGCACAGTTCAAGTAATTGAACTTCTTTAACACTTTCTCAACGTAGTGAGATTGTGATAAACATATTCTCACATTGTCACGCTTGATTCTAATACCAAGAATCACATCCGCCTCCCCCATGTCCTTCATGGCGAAATTTGATGACAAAAACTCTTTTGTGAGTTCCACTAGTCTAAGGTTGGTACCAAAGATCAACATGTCATCCACATATAGACAAATGATCACTCCATTACTGGAATCATCAAACTTGCTATATAAACACTTATCTGATTGGTTAATCTTAATACAAAAGACAAGACAACTTCATCAAATATTTGATGCCATTGCTTAGGAGCTTGTTTCAGCCCATACAATGATTTCACCAGCTTGCACACCTTGTGCTCACTTCCAGGCACAACAAATCCCTCTAGTTGTTCCATATACACCTTTTCTTCCAAGAAACCATTTAAGAATGCAGTCTTAACATCCATTTGATGGATCACAAGATCATGAATGGCTGCTAAACCAATCAAGAACCTTATAGAAGAGATTCTGACAATAGGAGCATAATAATCAAAATAATCAATGCCTTCCCTTTGTCTAAAACCTTGTATAACCAATTGAGCTTTGAACTTATCGATTGCACCACCGATCAACATTTTTTTTGTGAAAATCCACTTGCAGCCTAAAGCTTTGCAACCAGGTGGGAGATCAGTCAGTAAATATGTATTGCTTCCTACTATAGAGTCCATCACATCATTTACAGCTTCTTTCCAGAAAGCAGCATCAATGGAAGCCATAGCTTCACTGAATGTCCTAGGTTCATCACCAACTAGGTAACAATATGAGTATAGTAGAACAATCTCATCTCTTGAACCTTCCACCAAATAAATTTGGAAGTCAGGACCAAATGATTTCTCAATCCTTCCTCTCTTACTTCTACGAAGTATAGGGGACTCGCTGGTTGTTGGAACACAAGCCTGGAACGTACATTTGTACCATCTCCTTGTCCAGTTCCAAACAAAACCAGATCCTTTGGTCTAGGTATTGATGTGAAACGATTCTCATCAAATATTGCATCTCTTGACTCAATCACAGTGTGAACTGCTATAGAATCATTAGGTTCAATGACATAGAACCTATAAGCCTTGGAATGCTCAGCATAACCAATAAAGATGCAATCAATACCTCTTTCTCCCAAAGTTCTTATCTTTGGTTGGGGTAGTCTTACTACAGCCCTACAGCCCCAAATTTGTGAGAATGTTAATTCAGCGGCAAGATGATCCCGTGAGTTTGTTCAGTTTCAGGGAAAAGGAATGTGAGGCACTTGCTATGCAGGTTAGTTTCTACGTTCTGAATCTTAACAGTGTGTTATTACATTGCAAGCACCGTTCTTTTCATTTTATCCTTCTGCGTAAGTTTTGTTTGTATACACTTGACCAAATGTTTTTATGATTTCTCTAGTATCCTAATCTGCGCATTGCAGTGTCTTGATTTATGTGGATTGTAAAACCTGAAGTTCATTGTCTGCTTATCGAGACTCGTACTGTCTAAAGTGTGATTGTAATGCCTGTCTGTTTGCTCTACAGCTTTCTAAGATGGATTTAAACAACTACATCGCAAATGATAATGTTGTGGAGTTGAAGGGGGAGGTTACATGTGAAATCAGTAGTGTAGAAGAATTGACTTTAACGGAACTAGTGTTCAGTGGTCTCTTCAAGGAAGCAACGGTGGAGGACTTGGTTTCTCTCCTCTCTGACGCAGAACCCAGAGAAGAACTCGACTTGCTCTTCATACAGTTACAAGACACGGCCAGGCATGTCATTCAATACACTCTTTTTCTCTGATGATCCAAGAAAACCTGACCAGTTGAAGATTTGGGTCCATAGCTCTTATCTTTTTTTTTTGTGCATTCTTTCAGACCGGACATAATGGTGGCGGTGTATGCCTGGGCAAAAGGGTCGAAGTTTTATGGAATTTTCTGGAGATTGCTTGTGTTTTCGAAGGGAGCTTGATCAGAGCGACCAGGAGAACAGAGGAAGTTCTGCAGCGGCTCAAATTGGCTGCAAAATCGATAGGAATTAGGAAATACAGGAAGCTAAACTAGAGGAAGCTGTTTCCAATTGTATTGATTTTTTTTTGTACAGTCATTCATTTTTATGACCATGGCCGTTGATTTGTTGTAGAACAGGAGATGAATCTCAGTTTCAACATTTCCCTTACAAGCACAATTACCCAAAACGCTTACATCTAATTGACATCTTAATTCTCAACTGTCTTACGATCTTCTTTGCTTCTGCTTTCATTTTTCCTACGAGGCAAATGCGTTTAAACAGTGATATATTCATCTTGATCCAGCCCTCAGGTGTGTAGATGAATATCTTTGTCACCATTACACAGAAGAGAAGACCAAAAGGATAATCAACATAAAATAAAAGGACACATTACGGTAGATGATGCTCTACACTTGTAAACAATGCTGTGTTTCTTTCACATATGCAGCTCTCTTGAGACCTAAAACAAAAATATGAGTTTTAGACCACCAAGGCACTTACTTCCATGAACCAGCGCCAACCATCATCATGTCATCTTGATCGTCCGTGTGAACAACTTGCCATATTTGGTAGATTCTAAGAGTTCACCCTCGATGGTTATTTCTTCTAACACTCGGACCAATTCAAATCAACAGCTCTTTAGAAATAACCAGAGTATAAAATCACTCAATAAACTAAAATCCAACAAAAATTCCATTCACAATAATCCTATTTGTTGAGAGGATAAGAAAAAATAATCACATCCAAAACAATTTATGTTTGCCACTAGGTGTGTATGCAATATCAAATAATAAGTCTTACAAGGATGCTACCAAGAGAGCCACATAGCTCATCCATCCAAACTGGTAAGTAAGGTCTTCATTGCACACTAAAAATGATTCACACAAGTCACGACAGACTTGAACTGCTTGCGTATAGCTTCGTCCTCCAACAAGTTATCAAGTCTGGAATAAAAGTATGTGGCTGAAAATAGAGTTAAGGGCACAACCACCAGACGGGAGGTTAGCAATGCTAAAGAAAACTCTCAAGGAACAAATTCTAACTTTTAGAGGCAATGGCAATCTAAGATGCATTTGACTGTGTTGGAAGAGCCAACCGAGATGTCACATGCAGTATTTTGATCCGCTTTCCGTTGGATGAACCAAGTAAAAGAAAGCAGAAACCATATAGAGAAACGAACGATTGTCGAGATACAAATTAATTAATGGAAGATGACATGACACTAACAAATTAATAGATTAGGGTGTGATCTTCTGGTGGTGTAGCTTGCTTGATTTGCACTGAGCTTGGAACATAAGAGCACACAAGTGGCCAGCAATGTCCGTCTACAGATCCTCCGAGATCAACCTTTTTGAAGTATCCCTTTTCGCCAATGAAGTAAGCCGTGTTACGAGTGGGGCAAGATTTCCCTCTGTCTATATCGAGAACCACCGCGACCTTCTTCCTCTCGTCAACGAAGAAACTCCCACCAAAATTAAGAAACTGAAAACCGGTGAACGGTTTCATATCAACAGCTAAGAACAACTTGTTCCACGACACTGCATTGGGCTCAACCTTGCTACTAATCCATATCTTGAGGGTGTATGATGCAGGTGCACCAGCTTTCTGATACAAGACCGCAAGCTGATCTTCTCTAACACTAGATAGAGTCACTGTATTTCCAAAGGAGTGGAAAGGCAGAGGCAGGCGCGGTCCAAATCTCTCAGTTGTGAAATCAAAGCAGAGCAAGAAATCACGTTGATCTGATATATCTCTCGCTCTTCCTTGTGCTACTATTGAAACCTTCTCTCGGGCATACCAGTAAGTATTGCCTTTGAGAGTCACGCCACGCTGAAAATTCTCTACTTCCCAGTCCGGATTCACATGAACAACCTTCCACGAATCAGAGTCTAAACTGTAGATTTCAAACTCAGTGATTCGTTGCTTCACTCTAGAGTCGTAATCATCCATAAATCTCAACACTTTGTAGTCACGGAGCGAGTAGCTGTTCTTCCTCTCGTATCCCAGAGCGTACCTGTCGTATCTGTTGTAAGAATTCCTGGGTTGGATCCACCTTGTTTGCCCAGTGTAAGGGTTCCAAACAACAAGCCTAGCTCTGTCTTTGGTGACGCACAACAATACACCATCGCAGTGAAAGATTTTAGATATGTCGACTCGATCCGTTGCATCGCCAAGGCTAACGAGTTTACCTATACGCTCTAGAGATGGATCACAGAGGAGATTGACTCTGAATAAATACACCTTGTATTCGAGCAACATGACCACTTGAAACTCCGTCCTCTGCTTATTCTTTGCTGCTACTTTTGCTTCACGGTTGTGCTTCTTTGTAAAGCTCCGATTTTTCGTTAAATTGTTCCACTTTTTGCAGGTAAATCGGACTCCTCTTAGAGATGTCATCGGAAGCATAGAGAGAACCTCCTCCGCCAAGTCCCTTGGAAGATCGGATATCATCGTCGCTTTTGTTTCCACGACAAGGATCGAATCTGTAATTGAAATAGGTTAGGTCAACTTCTTCTCGATCTATCTATCAATATATTCAATACTATATGAGAGGGCCTTTTCTCAGATTTATTATATATACGGCTGATATCTGGACATATGTCAGCTATTGAGCACTTCAGATAAGTTCCCATTCCGACCAAAATATAATGATGTGAGTGAGATTGGTAATAGGTTTTTTTATTTTCTGCGGGCAAATTTTAATTTCATTAAAGGCTTATTAGGCAATACAGATTGTGGAAATCCATCTCTTTTTTTTTTTTTTTTTTTTTTTTGTCATCTAGAATTTTATTAGAACGAGAATATTACATGGTATTACACACCTAACCAAACTTACAAAGCCCATAAAGGGAAACAAAGCCGGCGGAAAGAGTTTTAATTTCCCGAAAACAAAGCCGGCAGGATAAAACAATCCTCCGGAACCAAACGAAGGTTCCAGCCTGAATCCGTTCAGATCGACTCATTTTTGCCTCAACTCCACACCAAACGAAGCACCTAAAGAATCCCCAATCCAAGCCTAAAATCAAACTACAAGCCAAAAACAGAAGCAAAGATGAAAAGCTGACCGACGCCGACGCTATGGGAGCCGTCCGACGCCGATCCACCGAACGAAAAGAGGAAGCTTGACTTTCGCCCAAAAAATCGCACTTTAGGTTAGAGAGCGGCGGCTGGAAATCCATCTCTTCTAAGATCACAATATTTAACTGGTACGAAAACCCAAAATCCACACGTATTGGACACGTTTGGGAAAGACAAGACACGTCCCACTCGTGTTGCAGAGATGAAAGAGGAAGAATGCCAGACCACCGCCACGAGATTCCGTCATGTCTGAAAATTCCGACAACTTCTGCAAGCCATCTCTGATGATTTAAGGAGCGAAATTCAAAAACCAGAGACATGCTCCTTTCTCCAATTAGACCATAGCTGATTCAATAAGCTTTTTCTTGTCAGAACAGTAATGGCAAGATGTACTCAACGGATTTGGATAAAGGGTATGAGTTCTTCATTCAGATACTTATCAGGCTTGCTTTTGGTTGCTCACAACAAGCAGCAACACTCCCGTTGTTAGAAATCATGAGATTAGGCTTCATGATATCAATGCATATGGAATCTGTAAAATGGCCGAGTCTAGTTCATAAAAGGACGTACGTATGAAAAGGCTCTATTTCATCTGAACATCAAATTACTTATTTCATCTAAACATCAAGATACTTTTTTAAAAAATTTATAAATTTGTCATCAGAAATATTATAAAAAGGAATCTTAGAGCATCTCCAGCACTGATATTATTGTATGGATATCACAACATTTTTTAGTAATTTTTTTCTCCTTTTATGTATAAAAGACGAGATATTTACACTAGCACACACTTTTAGACTTACATTTTACAAAGAAATGCACTTTCTGATTATGATGCACTTTCAACATATGCAAAGACAACAATAACCTTATATCATCTTTCACTTTCTCTCGCTCACATATTTTCACCTTTATGCTTTTCAATTATTCACACAAAAAATTACAGCTTCTTCACTTCCGCCATCGACAACTTCTTCACCTCCGCCATCAATAACCCAAAATTCATGTTTGCTTTTTCCCCATTGATAACATAATCAATCTCTGATTTCACGTCATCACCACAAAACATTAAATCGAGTTGTTTATGTTTTCTTATACGGCCTACAGACTCCATAACCCACCTTCTCTTTTACGCCTCCATACTCCACCACACGGAGTCCTCATCGGCTCTCAAAGCACCAGCCACCGTCACTGTGGAAGATAATCATTGTTACCTGATTTGATTTTTTGATCTGCTATAATTATGATTTCTCTCAATTGTAAGATTTGCTTTTATTGGGGGGGGGGGGGGGGGGGATCCACCGTCAATTGATTTAATTTATGTCCATTACAGAGCTAATTATTGTTATTTGAGAAGGTGGAATTTTTTTTTGTTGTTATTTGGCTAACTATTGTTTCTCTTTTGTTTATCTGACACTAGGACTTGCCAATATAACAATCAAACATGAGTTTTCTCCTCCTCACCTTTCCACACAAGAAAGCCAGAGTCTAACGATCGACACAAAAGATCAGAGGTGGCATTCTCCATCTTAAGGTCTGTAAATTTGTGTTTCTCTGTTCGCAGTTGTCGTTCATCTAAGAGCTATAAGATGCTCTCCATTACTAAAACAGTCAAATATTACTTCTTTGTGTAATGACTAATGAATGAATAATGACCCAATTTAACTTGAGTTGAATTTTGGGTTCTTATGTTTATCCAAACCTTCTAGTAGCAATTGTAAATCTTATATTAAACAATTTGTATTAAGGATCTAAGTTAGTGATTTGTCAACATATTAAACTTATGCTGAGATTTTTTAGTTGATGCCTTGAATGTGTGTGTCCGTGAGATTCAGTTTGGAGAAAGACGTTAGTGGAGATATTATTTTTGGAGATACTTTTACGTGTTTGGAGATGCTTATTCCAATCTTTATTTAGGAACCACTTCTAGTTCCGGAGATGAAACAAGTCATCTTTAACAATAAGATCATTGAAAATGTAACAGCGAATTTCTTAGTGATTCTTTATAGCATTATTATTTAAGGAAGTTTTGTCCATAAATTTATATCCACGCGGATATCTAATATGATTATCCACAACTAGAGTTTATGTGCCAGTCTTTGGTAATAAACATTAAGAAATATTCATATGGATTTCCTCACGTGGACAAGTAATAATGGACTTCATCATAACACACATTTTTATTTGTCCATTACATTCTATCAATCTACATTGGTTCACTATTGTAATTTTTTCTCTTTGTAATCTAGCTTCTTACACATGGACAACTAAGTGTGGACACCGAACTGGTAAGATCGATAGCCATTTTCCAACTCGTGGATATGTCCACTTGGATGCAGTTCTGGTGTACCAACTATCTCCCTTCACTTATCATAGTGTAAAGTGCCTAATCCACTCGTGCCTTCTACACTACCACACATGAATAGACAGAATTGGACAGAACATGATCCCAAAAGAGTTTTAATCTGTCATTGCAAACAATGTCGTCCATACTTCAATATCCATATGATTGTGTCCACAACAACATGATTTTGAAATTGGTTCTCAGTCTTTCTAGAACTCAACATACAATCTTTATAGGAGAGACCAATAGCCACATGAAAACGTGGATATGATGTTGTGGACATTAAGTCGTGGACAAGATAACATGCACATATTTAGCTCTCTCATCATCTTTTATTAAGCGTATGTCCATCCAATTGATATCCAAACCCACACATCCATGTAGATAGTTCTATTAAGTGCCTGATATTGTTAGTTTGTTGCAGGTTCAAAATTAAGCAATATAGGGTTCCATGAGACGATATCCGTATAATAATGTCCACACCTCATATCCATATGGATATATAACGCATATATCCAACAACAACGACTTCAAAAGCAATTTCAGTTTTAGCAGCAACATCGGCTTGAATAGCAGGAACAACAAAGAAAATTAGTCAAGCTGAGAAAGCTTATGTCTTCTCCGAATCAGAGAGACACCTGATCTTGAGGCTCCATCGAAAAAAAATTGAAGATTGTAGAGTGTGTTAGTAGTGTCCAATTTGGTGAGCTACTCTTGAAAAATATCATTTTTTAATTCCAATTGCAGAGCTGTGCGTTTTCTCCCTGATCAAGTTCACATTTATCGCAGGCTTGTGGATTTAGGATTTATTGCATTCTAAAGTTAAAAGCAAGACATCTTACAAGTTGCATATTTATAAGTTGTTAGTGAAGTCTTTTCTCCTTTCTGATAGTAGTTTATAGTCTTCTCTTTGTATCATCCTAAACTCTTGAGTAGTTCTTTGGACTCTTTTCTCTTTTCTGATTCTTGGAGCAATGTAACTTTTATTAAGCGCTTGTCCATCAGATTAATATCCAAACCCATGTATCTATGTGGATAGTTCTATTAAATTTGTACATATCCATATTATTGTGTCCACACCTCGATATCCATATGGATATGAAATTGCTGGTGATCTTGTAGGAATGTTCCATGAGACTGTGTCCATACTTCTATATCCATATGGATATCGAACACCTACACATATATGCTAAAAGTGGAGCAAGTGCATTGTCGATTTAAGTTTGTCCATCGAGAGTTGTCAAATTTGTATGTATCCATATTATTGTGTCCATACCTTGATATCCATATGGATATGGATTTAGGATTTATTGCATTCTAAAGTTAAAAGCAAGACATCTTACAAGTTGCATATTTATAAGTTGTTAGTGAAGTCTTTTCTCCTTTCTGATAGTAGTTTATAGTCTTCTCTTTGTATCATCCTAAACTCTTAAGTAGTTCTTTGGACTCTTTTCTCTTTTCTGATTCTTGGAGCAATGTAACTTTTATTAAGCGCTTGTCCATCGGATTAATATCCAAACCCATGTATCTATGTGGATAGTTCTATTAAATTTGTACATATCCATATTATTGTGTCCACACCTCGATATCCATATGGATATGAAATTGCTGGTGATCTCGTAGGAATGTTCCATGAGACTGTGTCCATACTTCTATATACATATGGATATCAAACACCTACACATATATGCTAAAAGTGGAGCAAGTGCATTGTCGATTTAAGTTTGTCCATCGAGAGTTGTCAAATTTGTATGTATCCATATTATTGTGTCCATACCTTGATATCCATATGGATATAAAAGTGCAGGTGATCTCGATGGAATGTTCCATGGGACTGTGTTCATATGAGCGTGTCCATAATCCTATATCCATATGGATATCGAACACCTGCACCTATATGCTAAAAGTGGAGCAAGTGCATTGTCATTGCAGAACATGTAAACCTCAAAGACATTACCACAAAAAGCGCTTTGATTTGGTTCCTGGTAATCTTGTACTCAGCACTGTTGTATGTATAAACTTCCAACAGAACATAAATCATTGAGGGAAATGTACATGAATATCACAAATGGTGAAAGCTTTTGGAGATAAATTCTTCTCACCGTACTCTCTAGGATTTGAGAGACTTATTTGCTTAGTTGATTGAAACATGTTCCAGTTACCAAAAACTATCAATTTTCTTAAGTTACAGGTCTCGTCCTTGTTAACATATTGTTTTGGTTGCTATCTCTCAGGTGTATGGGCTCTTTTAGCAACTATACCACTTATGATGAGCATTCTACCATTTTTCAGGTACCAATATGGAAGGTAATCATTTCTTATCTCCTTCTCGGTTAGTTATAATTTTTGAATACTGAAATTTTGTCATGTCTATCCTATTTCCAGTCCACAATAGTATATCCAAGTGTTAATGTGTCCAAGTGGACACACCGACATGGACTTCACCGCGTGGATACGAAGCCGTGGACATGAGTTAATATATGGTTCTCATTCTGATCTTATGCTTCTTTAGTGCAATGTTATGTCCATGGAGACATATCCACACATCCATTGTATTACAAAGAAACATAAGGACCAATCCCCATCTTCGATTCTCCACAGAGACAAAATAGAACTCTTATGCTCAAAAGGATATTCAGATGAGTATTTCCCCCAGTACAGTCAACATACACATCATACAAGGTGTGAAACACAATCTAATAGAAATTGAATCCAAGAAAAACAACCCACCACCGAACTATTATAACCCTTGTGCCAAATCTCTCCCAAACCCATAGATAAATAAGGTCGCAGAGAAGAGTAGAATTTCCGAAAAAGGCTGAAACAAGAAGAAACACCAAGAGGATTCTGATTTTCCCCAACGGATTCAACACCAAGATCCCCAAATCTCAAATTTTTCTAAGAATAGGAGCTAATAAAAAGCGACCAAATAGTTGTATAGAATACAGACTTAGATTCAGAAAACAAGTTGTAACTTAATCTAGATAACTTCTTAAGAGTTTATGATCATGCAAAGAGAACACTAAAAACTACCAACTCCAGGAGCTTACGATGTACATGTATTTTGAAATACATATATCCATGCTCATCTATCCAGTGCATAAATATACGTTCATACCATACATTCCTAACCTATCTTTTGGTCATTGCTTGAAAGAGCTTTACCTCGCTTACCGTCCATGTAAAAATAGAGAAAAAAACCTCGGAATCAGTTTCAAGTGTTTGCAATCGTCCACTATTTTCTATCCATATAGACATATCCACGCACATGCCATTTGAATGGTAATCTTAAAACTCTAGTTCACACAACTAATTTGAATACCCAACCTACAATCCACTATTACATGTCCATAATAACATATCCACAAATCAGTAAGAAGCTGCGCTTCTAATGTCCACATGAATAAAAAATCCCCGACTCAAACCTGAGCAAAAAAAAAACGACACCCATTCAACGATATTCACAGAATTTCTTGTGTAATTATCAACGAAAATAATCAACTACCTCCACATTAATACATATGATTTGATCTCCCCGTCCTAACTCTTCATCTATGGACATGAATTTAGAGACTTTGTGTTCTAACTTCTAAAGCATCTACCAAACCAGAATCTGGGTTTTTGTGGGTTCATCGTTTAAAGTTTTGAACTCAAAAGCTGGAAATTGAAATTGGAAACTCTATTTTGCAAAGACAAATCAGGTAGTGTAATTCGGAAACACATACACATAAACATGTAAGAGACGAGAATGGATTCTCAAATTCGAGTTGTTGTCGACTGCAAAATACGATTCAAGCAGCACAATTACAATGATCTCATCATGAATCAAACGTTTTAGCCCATTATAGAAGTTCTCGTAATGGATTTTGATTCAATTATACTTCCTGCAAACAAATAGACAGCTCATTCAGAAAAAGCAGAGGCAGAAGAAGACGCCATGCTCTTGGAGTGAGAGAGAGAAGCTTCTTCGAGGAGGGAACCGGGTCAGGTCGAGCTCCGGGGAGAGATTTGAGACGACGAAGACGATTCTCGAGATTAGTGGGGAGAACAGAGTCGATGAAGCCAGCACAGTTAATGGCGGCGACTTGCTCAAGAACGTGGAGATCCGTCGCTTGCGAAAGCAGAGTCTCCACAGCAGCTTCGTCTTTAGCTGATAGAGATCTGAAACTCGCCATCATCATAGACAGCTCATTAATATACTAGCAACCATGTTTTATTTTTTCATAACAACAATCGCCGGTGACTAATCAGATCTGCAGAATGTCCGGTGGCTGAACGTATCTATTTCTGCAGCGTTAACTTACAGCCACATTTTTTTCACCTTTTAACTGCGATAAGTTATAAAACTAAAATAGTTTAACAGAGGGTTAAATTGGGGTATTGGGAGTCAAAATATGTTGGAAAGTGCCTCTTCAGCAGAAAGTGCCTATTTTTGTTATGTAACTCATAAAAGTGCCTCCTAGTGTAATGCTCTCACATAAAAGACAAGGGGTTTATATACATATATTAGGACTTTAATCCGCGCACGCGCGGGTCTGTATCTTAAATCGGTTTAATATATATTGGATAACTTTTTTAAACTGCAAAAGTCAACAATTAAAATTTATCAGTATTTCAATATTAAAATTCTCTGGAAAACAAAAGTTTTTAGATATATCAATATCGTGTTGAGATCAAATCTTGACATACAAAAATATTGTTTAGATCGGTAACAAAAATGTTTGTGTATGTCTATTGACCAAAACTTACTTGAAGATATTCAAATCATTATAATATAACAAACTTTATTAGTAATAATATATATGTATATATTATAAAATGTAATATTAATTTATGACCTATTGTGATGTGTTAGTCATTTTCCAAAAAAAATATATTTTTAAATAAGTATAGTGAAATTCTTAAAATTAAATGTCAACATCATTTGTATATAACACGATGTTTATTTAAAATAATTTCAATTCGTTATATTAGAATTTAAAATGCTATAAACAACATATAATTTATGTTTTCAGTACATTTAACTTACACATCGTGTTATTAGTTTATAAACTTTGATCATAATAGTATATATTTAGCTTTTATATAATATAAATTATGTATATTTTTTATGGCTTAAAAAAAATCTTAAATCATTGTTTGTTCAATGTTGATTTTTTTATTAGTAGTTTTGTCACGTTTTTATATGTTATGGTATACATTTCTTTTTAGAAGTATTTTTCTATTAATGTTTACTTGAATATTTTCGCCTTAATTTGTTTATAAATATATTCTTGTTCAAATTTTTTGTTAGTTACATATTTGTTTAGAAATTGCAAAATTCAGTTAGTGTTTATTTAATTGCAAAAATGGTTATTAACTCACCTCATATCATGTTTCTTCTAATTAAATCGAGTAATCATATTTAGCAAGTTTATACTATACCAAAAATGAAATATTTCCTCTTGAATTTGATGCAAAAGCTTTGTCCTGACCGATCAAACTTTGGTTGCTTATGGAATTGATACACCTCCTGCAATCATTGTGATCATCAAAGGAACAGTCTCCATATCTTCTTCATATATCTTTCTATAGTATGAGTCTAGGATCAAGCCCTGCTTCTCAATATACTTATGGCAAATTCACACATTTTTCAGGAATTATTTGAAGATGTAGAAAAACTGATTATTTTAATTACCCCTAATATGTTTATTGCCTATATCTCTTTATCTTTATATATTTTACCATTTTTGGAAGGCTTGTGATTTTCTCTTATTTGAAAACCGTTATTTACATGCATATGTTATTTTCTTAGAGGATGTGAAGGATGCCAGACATCGACCTCTTCTTTCCTCTTCATATGACCTCCATTATCCTACCGAATACGAACTCTTATTTTGTTGATGTAGGGTGGAATGCTTTCTCGAAAATTTGTTGTATGAGTTGCACTATTAAATCTCCTTTGAATTCTTCTGCTCCATAGTAATCCAAACAAACTAATTAGTTTTTCGACCATTTTTTTGAAGCTACGATGAACTAAATATTATATAGTATGCTATTGTTTTTTTGATTTTTTGTTTTAACTCCCAAAGCTTGATCTCTCTCATCACCTAAAAAAACTGAAATGAACTCATATGTCTTCTATACGACATTACGCATTTTTGTTTCTATCTCCGTTTTTTTATTCATAGATTAAGTAATGTTGAGATCGACTCTTTTGCAATGTTGGCTTTATTATCTTAAGATTTAATTAATTCTTTATAACTAATATTTTAGTTATACAAATATTTTGTATAGAATTTTAAATTTTTTAGTAAATTATATTTTTTAACAATAATTTTAAAAAGTCTTAGTTTAATTACTTTGGACTGGTAGAGTTTCTAATTTAAACCGGTTCTTTTAATTATTTTTTTTGAAACATAAAAGAAATTAATACTATTGGTTGTTTAAAATTGGAAATATATATATATATATATATATATATATATATAAATGTTTATGTGGACCAGTAAGATGCAATTTTATAATCTTATGTGGAAACTCTTAGATGCATTTGGCCTCAAAAAATTTATATTAAAAACATATTTAATTAAAAAATATTAATTTAATCAACTTAGACTTGGGATTTTCTAACTTAAACAGATTATACTAATTAATTTTCTTGAAACATAAGAAAGAAATTAACTAATTTAACAAATATAGCTAATTTTATATGATTATCTAGATTAATACTATTGGTTGTTTAAAATTTGAAAAATTTCTTAATTTTATATGATTATGTATAATGATACTATTGGTTGTTTAAAATTTGGATAATTTATTAATCTTGAAGATGCTTATGTGGACCAATTAAATCATGTTTTATCATCCTATGTGGACGCTCTCAGAGGCTTATAGCCTCAACTTTTATATAGCTAAGATGCGGTTTTATAATCTTATGTGGACAGTTTTAAATGCATTTAGCCTCAAATTTATTCTAAAAACATATTTATTTAAAAAATATAAATTTAATCACTTTAGACTTGGAAGTTTATAATTTAATTAAACAGATTATACTAATTAATATTCGTAAAACATAAGAAATAAATTAACTAATTTAACAAATATAGCTAATTTTATATGATGAAATAGATTAATACTATTGATTTTTAAAATTTGGAAAATTATCTAATTTGATATGATTATGTGGATTGATACTATTGGTAGTTTAAAATTTGGAAATTTCTTAATTTTGAAGATGCTTATGTGGACCAATTAAATCATGTTTTATAATCCTATGTGGACGCTCTTAGAGGCTTATAGCCACAACTTTTATATAGTATAGACTTGGGAGTTTCTAATTTAACTAAACAGATTATACTAATTAATATTCTTGAAACATAAGAAATAAATTAACTAATTTAACAAATATAGCTAATTTTATATGATGAAATAGATTAATACTATTGGTTTTTAAAATTTGGAAAATTACCTAATTTTATATGATTATGTGGATTGATACTATTGTTATTGATGATACCCAATAGATATTTAATAAAATAAAAATTTGAAGAGCTGAAGATGCTCTTATATTATATTATTATATATATAGTATAGGTATACGTAGAGATGTTAATTGTTTTTAAACAATTGAGAATTTCAAGGAAGACAAATATCAAACATTCTATTGTTTTTGTTAATTTGCATGCCCGTTTTGGCTTACCTTCCATTGGCATCTTAAACTTTGCAAACTCCCTATCTATTCTGTCTATATAAATATCAAAATAGTGCATTTCATTTCTCCAACTAAAACTGCAAGAGAATTTAGTATTTCCAAAAATATTGGGAGAAGGACAAGGTTGTCTCGGCCGAGGCTGGTAAGGATTTTGTTGATATAATCCGTAATTTTATGGCGCTGCCAATGGATACCATTATGAGATTGCTGGAGAAATATAAGCCGAACCAAAAGTCTCAAATAGGCTGTTTTAATAATCTCTACAAAGGTGTCTCTGATTTGCCCGTTGATGATTCCATGAGGGAAGCTTGCAAGGGTATGCTTTTGTATCCGGAGAAGCATTGCAGACAGCTTGATCTTAAAAGATCTGTCATCATTACCGAGGATATGAAAGTGGCATTTGCTTCTAAGAGCATCTCCAATCCAGCTTCAAATAATTTCTTCAAAAATTGAAGTTTCTTTAAAACATGAAGAGAAAAATGAAGCAAGTTTCTCTCCAACAGCCAGTTTCAATTTTTTCTTCAAAACAATATTTTCAATATATTTAATCACCATCTTTACAATAATTGTTAAAATACCTTTTACTTTTCCATTGTATAACTTTATGACCACTTATTTTGCTTTTGACAATTTTTTAATAAAATCAAACTTAATAGAAATATATTTTTATAACATAGGATAAAAAGAAAAATACAACAGATTATTATAACTAAATATTAGACATATATTTCTCCCACAAATGATCAACCAATGCATTTCGAAGAGAGAAATGAGCTTCTTGGTCTTTGATTTTTCTGTAACGAGCTAAAAACTCTTGAAATCGTGTATTTTCGTCTTTTTCTTTTTCAACTTCTGGAGGTGTAGCTTCTCTTCTTTCTTCAATCGGCGCTTCCAAATCACGCTCGTCCTCAATTATCATGTTATGTAAAATTATACATGTAGTCATTATGTCATGTAACACATTTTTTCCCCAAAATCTAGTTGGCTCTTTTACAATTGCAAAACGCGATTGAAGAAGTCCAAATGCACGTTCCACATCTTTCCTACATGCTTCTTGTTGCGAAGCAAAATATTCTTTTTTTGAACCCATTGGCTCATGGATAGTTTGCACTATAGTAGACCATTTTGGATATATACTATCAGCCAAATAATAACCCGTATCATATTCTTTTCCTTGAATGACATAACGAGCAGGAGGAGTAATACCTTGAGCGAGATTGGAGAAAAGATGGGACGACTCCAACACATTGATATCATTATTCGTCCCTGGCATACCAAAATATGCATGCCATATCCAAAGATCATAATCCGCAACAGCTTCAAGAATTATAGTTGGTGATCCATTACGACCAGCATACTGTCCAGCCTAACCGGTAGGGCAATTTTTCCACTTCCAATGCATGCAATCTAAACTACCTAGCATGCCTGGACAACCTCATTAAGAATTTTGAGAAGTTTAAAGATGGTGAAGCTTCTTTTAGAAACGTATCAAACTCATGCGGTTTCGGATATGCATCTTCGGAATCGGAAAATCTTACCCCTGATTCTGGTATACAAGTATCTCAAGGTATGTCCTCGTTTTCTTTGAATTTAGATGACAACGAAGAAATTACTGGTGCATCTCCATCTCAACGACCGATTGGGGTGAAAAAATCTAAGCTGAAAAGAAAAAGTGATGATCAAACATCACTTATTATCAACACTTTAGAAGAAGGAAATGCAAAGCTTTTGGAACAACTAAAGAAGACAAGTTCACAGAGACAACACCATTTAGATATTCAAAGCAAGAATTATGTTTTGAAAGAACTTAAAGAAGAAAACAGAATTTTGTTTCAAGACACGAATTCCATAGAAGATCCTAATATTCGTGCTTATGTTCAAGCTCAACAAGCAATAATTTTACAGAAAAGAGCTGAACAACAACAAAATGAGCAACCTCCTCCAACATCATCTTCATATGGACAATACTTCAATGATCTCAATTGATATTAAAATGTTTTAGGGATTATTAAGTTATGAGCATGTCCTATGTTAAATACTTATTTATTTTCAGTTTAATAATTAATTATGTATTTTTATTATGTTATGTATTTTAAATTTCATCTTGGTTGTGTTGTGATGATTTTTATTTAATATATATTGGGATTGCATTTGAATTTATAAGTTAATTGAATAAAATAACAGTACATAATTACTATAAATTGTTTGGGTCAAATAAAAATATTTTAATTCGATGACAGTATAAATAAAAACATATAAAAGTTGAGGATTTATTTTGTAAATAAAAAGTTCAGCTTCAAAATATAAAGAAATGAACAGTATATTTTCATATTTGAAGCAACACTATTCATTTCTTCATTTTGAAGAAAAAAATGAAGTTAGGTTGGAGAACATTTCTTAAAAAATGAAGGAAAAGGTGAAATATGAAGCTAGGTTGAAAATGGTATAAGGCTCTTGTCCTGAATACACTAAAAGAGCATCTCTAAAAAATATAATACTAATATTTTTAATTTAATTTCATTACGTTATTTAAATTTAAGTTATGAAAAAGATTAAAACCAATATCATAGTGACACGTGTGCCATTTGTCTCTCATACGTCTCTCTCGTGGGAGAGACTCCCTTCATTCTCGTTTTCCTTTTTATTATTTTTATTATATTTTTAACAGGTGAGACTCACTTACATACTCCCGCTGGAGATGCTCTAAGAGGACTTGGTTATGAAAATCTTGACAAGCTGGAGAGGATGAACGTAGACGTTGGTGAAAAAGAGGCTCTGTCTTTGCTTCATTGCTTGCTCTATTCAGAGACTCCTTTGACTGATGTCTTCTTGAACAAACATAGCTCTTGTGGTATGATGACAAGATTGCCTGACATTCCAACTCTTACCTCCATGCAAGCTAGAGGTGAAGCAGAACCAAATGAGCTTGTGTCACTCACTGTATTTGTTCAGGACAGCAAGGTTATTTGTGCTGAAAGCGGACCTGAGTTTGTTGATCTACTTTGCACTTTCCTGGCTGTCCCTTGGCAGTCTGTGTGGGAATTATTAACGCAAGTCCCTCCAACAACCTCTCCTTCGATGATGGCAATTTTAAGCACGCAGTTCGGTCTGGTAAGCGACGTCTGGGAGAAGGTAATCGCGATAGCTGACTGCATTTTAAAGAGAGAGAGAGAGAGAGAGAGAGAGAGAGAGAGAGAGAAAATGGGAGAGAGGCAGATCACAAAGAGGCGGAGAAAGAGAGAAGCAATGTCAGTGACTCAGTGGTAAATACAAACGGAGGCGGAGATACCAGAGCGGCGAGTTTATTTAACAACTTTTACGTCTACGTGGCATTTTCAAACTTACCAAGTGCAAGTGCTTGAGCCATTGAGTTTAGTTGACCATTGTCAAGATTTGTCAAGATTTACCAAGTGCAAGTGCTTGAGCCATATGAGGCCTCATATGAGTTGAGCTTGAGCTTGACTGCAAGTGCAAAGTATCCAATACACTCTTTTTCTCTGATGATCCAAGAAAATCTGACCACTTGAAGATTTGAGTCCATAAATCCAAGAAAATCTGATCATCATGTCATCTTGGTCGTCCGTGTGAACAACTTGCCATATTTGGTAGATTCTAAGAGTTCAATCTCCATGTCGAACATCATGAATGAAATAACCAGAGAATAAAATCCAACAAAAATTCCATTCACAGTAATGAATAGTCCTATTTGTTGAGAGGATAATAAAATAATCACACCCAAAACGATTTATGTTTGCCACCAAGTGTGTCTGCAATATCACATAATGAGCATGTGCATTGTAGAGCTTCATATGGAGCTCTTTAGTATATTTTAAGATTGTTTATACTATTAATTTAAGTGAACAGCTTCTCCAACAATTTCATAATTCTGATACCCACATTGCACAGTCCGAATATGGGGTTCTTTAAAATCAAAAAATAATTTTCATCAATAGTCAATACCACCATCTCACATCAAAGATCAACAATATCATCCAAGATTTACAAGTTTAATTCAAAGCTTAGTATAAACAAGATTGAATAAGTATGCCAATTCAGCTCTACTTGTCTACTTGTCTCAGCTATATGTTTACGTTCTTTGTGATGGAGAGGAAAGCAAACCTGAGTCGTTGCGCCTTTGAGACAACTATATCGATGTTCCCAAACAGCTCCTGCACAGAACGCAGAGCTTCTTCATGCGACTGAGCATTAACAAAGCTTCTTCATCTTCATTCATACTCTTCATCGATTATCTGCTCAGCTGTTCTGTTCTTGCCTCCACAATTCGTACAAGTCTCCAGGAGGTTCCATATGCTGTTCTGTTCTTGCCTCCATAATTCTTTGTCTCCATCACGATCATCTTCTTCCTCTGTTTCATAGGTTCCATATGCAGATAAAGAGTTTAAGTCGTGAGATTCCAATTAACCCAGCTTTGCCTTTGCATTCTCCTTCTGCCCAACCAGTTTAACTCACCTGATAATATTAAAAGACAGCACAAAAGACTTCAGTTTATGTTCTTACCACAAAGATTAGTTCACCATATACCATTAGATTAGTTCATATCGGAAAGGTCCTACGAATGAATATTTGACAGAGATCCGTTCATATACTCTGTTGCCATTGTTCCACCAGGTCCATCTGGTACAACTCCATAGATTAAAAGGCCACCAAATTTGGATGGTGAATCCGAGCTTCTCTCCAGAAATCTTTAGTCTGTTTCAGAAAACAAGAGCATTAGATTAAGAGATGGGTGAAGCAATTGTGGTTTTGAAATTCCTTTAAAAATAAAATTATGATCAATCTCTACATGGATCAAATCAAATCCAGAATTTCATCAACTACTAACTATGAAATCAAAGAAAATACATACTGACTAGAAGCGATGAAATCATGGAATTTAGAAGCATCACCTAACCTCCAGGGCTCTTGAACATCGATCTCCAAATCGATTTGGCCATAGAACCCGAGTCTCTTTTATCTCTTTCTCTATCTCTTTGCGTGTTTGAAAAAAGGAGCTTTCCTCTGGATCGGAGATAGTGTGTCGCCGGAACGGCTGAGATGGTGTGTCGCCGGCGAAGAGAAGAGAGAAGAGATGGAATGCCAAGAGAAAACTTGTCGTCGAGGAAAGAAAAATTAGAAAAATGAAAAAATATCACCCATTCGCTTTTGGACACGTGCCCGAAATAGTGCGGAACATCCGTCTCTATAAAATTTAGGCCATGTCATTTTTTCTTTATTTTTTTAGCTTGAGAGAGACCACATAGCTTCACTAAGATTACAAATAAATGAATGGAAGATGACATGACACTAACAAATTAATAGTTTACGGTGTGTTCTTCTGATGGTGAAGCTTGCTTGATTTGCACGGAGCTTGGAACATAAGAGCACACAAGTGGCCAACAATCTGTTTTGCTTGCATATCCTCCGAGATCAACTTTTTTGAAGCATCCCTTTTCGCCAATCATGTAAGCCGTGTCACTACTGGGGCAAGATTTACATCGGGCTACATCGAGAACCACCGCGACCTTCTTCTCCTCGTCAACGAATCTAAAAAACTGAAAACCGATATCAACAGCTAAGAACAACTACTTGTTCCACGACACTGCGTTGGGCTCAATCTTGAGGGCACCAGCTTTCTGAAATAACACCGCGAGCTGCTCTTCCCTAACGCTAGAAAGAGCCACTGTATCTACAAATGAGCAAGAAATCAGGGAGATGATCTGATATATTTCCCCCTCTTCCTTGTGGATCTTTTCGAATCTTCTCTCGGGCATACCAGTAAGTATTGCCTTTGAGAGTCACGCCACGCTGAAAATTCTCTACTTCCCAGTCCGGATTCACATGAACAACCTTCCACTCGGTGACTCAAGACTTTGTAGCCACGGAGCGAGGACTTGTTCTTCTTCTCGTATCCCAGAGCGTACCTGTCCCATTCCCATATGTTGTAAGAATTCCTGGGTTCGTCTGCCTAGTGTAAGGGTTCCAAACAATAATCCCTCGCAGTGAAAGATTTTAGATATGTCGACTCCATCTGCATCATCGTCTAGGCTAACGAGTTTACCTATACGCTCTAGAGATGGATCACAGAGGAGATTGACGCTGAATAAATACACCTTGTATTCGAGCAACATGACCACTTCAAACTCCGTCCTCGGCTTATTACCGAGCTCCGATTTTTCGTTAAACTGTTCCACTTTTTGCAGGTTGATCGCACTCCTCTAAGAGATGTCGCCGGAAGCCTCGAGAGCACCTCCTCCGCCAAGTCCCTTGGAAGATCGGATATCATCGTCGCTCTTGTTTCGACGACAAGGATCAAATCTGTAATTGAAATAGGTTAGGTCGACTACTGATTGAGAGGGGCCTTTTCGACAAATATTCTACTTATTAACATTCTAGTGTTTTTGTTAATTTGCATGCAAGCCCCGTTTTTGCGTATCTTGCAACTTATGCATACAAACTTTGCAAACTCCCTATCTCTATTCTGTGTATAAATATCAAAATCGTGCATTTCATTTCCCCAACTAAAACTGCAAGAGAATTTAGTATATTTCCAAAAATATTGGGTCTCAAAGAACTACGATCCACCTGGTGCCATAGTTCGGTCTCCAAGATCATCATCTCTTGATTTTACAATGATATGGCAATGGGAGAGCACCTCCAAGATCATTTCTAATAGTTGTTCTTGGGTTGTCGATATCATCTTGAGCGAGAGGTACCGTAACACAGTCATTATCAAGAGAGCAATAAGTTCTAGCAGAGATCCCATTGTTTTTTCAAAGTTTCCCTAACATCCTCTATTTCTTAAATCTTTGTGAACGTAGCAACATATCTAACGCAATTAAGCATTTTGAAATGTATGGTTAAAATGTAAAAGAAAAAAAATGGTCAAATTAAAAATTCTATATAAAAGGAAATCTCATCATGATTGTGAGCTATGATTTATTATCATATGCAGTCAAATTAAGAGTAGTTTATGAAAGGAAATCTCATCAGCAAACCACGGTTTAATAAACATTTAGTCGACATGCCTACAATGAGGATGACCATTGGGATTTATGTACTGCAAATTTCTTGATTTTTGACATACATCATAGAAAAATGTTACTAATACAAAAAAAGGATATCAAGAAAGATCAAGCTCCATCGAGTATGTAAGACTAAGAGACCAATGGATAGACAATACTACCATAACAGAGATACCTTCAGTCATTGTTACTAGACAAACTAAAGTCGACGAGAAAAAATCATATAATCTAGCACAATTATCATCATCAACGTAAGATGCAGAATTTCAGAATATGCAAAACTTCAGAATTGCAAGGATGTCATTTCAAAAGTTTAGAATGATTATAAACTGAGTCAGATCCATAACGCAAACCAAGCATAGGCATTGATGGACCCATAATTTAGGATAAACATACAAGAATAGATATGTCCAAGAAAGGTTAATCAATTTTACCACAATAACTTTTCCAAGAACCAAGAAGCAAAAGTGAAAATGGTATCATCAGACCCGTATCGCAATCGGTCTTAACAAAGAATGAACAATAAGCAAACACACAACCACCAACCAATATGCAAGAACTGTGTTCACAGAACAGAGCTTATAATTTAACACACAACAAAACTACTCAAAATTCAATTTGTTCATCATAAACAAACAAACAATCATTATAAACAAACAAACGAACAGATGCAAGTGTTGAGGATGTCATCTCGCATGTTAAGAATGATCACCAAATATTTAGAGCGTAATGCAAAAAATTCAAGGAAACTACTGCCATAATATGCATGAGCCTCACATATGTTTAAACTCCAAGTTACATCTATTTCTTAATATGAGAGACCTAACGATACATACAAGCACCAAAGAGAGATACTAAGTATTTATATCTAGCAAAAAGAAAAGAAAAAGATAAGAGATTTCTTAAATTGTCAACACACAATACCCAAAAGAGGTTTTTTACCATTTTATCAATGGATATAGTAGCAGATATATATCTACAAGAGATACCAAGATACATTCATTTCGTAAAATGAGTGACCTTACATACAAGTACCAAATCAAGCATAGAAAACCAAGACAGAGGTTACTTTATACTCACACACTAAACACACAATCTAATGTTCCAATACCAAAAATAAAATCTACCTTTTTATCAATGGATATGAGTTTCTAGAATCTGAAAATAATAGATAAAGAAAAACTAGATCAAGGATAGTAGTATAATCAAGGCATCTATATAGTTAAGAAAGATTTCAATGGCTTAGATCAGAATTTTCGTAAAATAAGCCTTAGAAATACTTGTGAGGTTTCTCCCTCTGAGAAGCAGAAAGTCTTTAATTTTTGTATGTAAGGTCTCCCATATATAGCTTGACTTGGTTTTTGATTTTCAGTTATATAAATATCAATTTAGTCTAGAAAATACCTGTGAAGTCTCTCTGTTTGAGAAGCAGAAAAGTCTATAAAAATCCATGAGAATATGAGCACCTTTTGTAGCATATACCTGAACAAAACAAGAATTACTCTTTTAAACTAAAGTACACACAAGTTTAAAAAGCACATACCACAACAAATCAAAATTAGTCTTTACTGCACGTATGCGTCTCCTTAGTGTGAGATTCATCACAGTAAGTAGTTTCAGTTAAATTACAAACAAGTTTTAAAAGTGTATACCTGAACAAATCAAATTTAGTATTTATTCAACGCATGTGTCTCCTTCTTGTGAGTTTCACAGTTGTATCAACTAACTTATAAGCAAGTTTGGAAAACACATATACCTATCAAAGAAGTCTGCTACATTTGATGTCTCCTTGGAGTCTACAACAATTTGAACACCTTTTGAAGCACATACCTGAGGAAATTAGAAATAGTTAGTCTCAAATTAGTCTTTGGCTAAACAGAGGTTATTTACTTCTGGAATCTGTTTTCCTTAAGCCGATGGTCCTTTTTTTTTCTCTCTAGTCTCTGTATAAAGACTTTGTGAGCCGTGGGTAGTAGTAAATCTTTTTCAACTCATAGTCTTTGCCTTGAAGACCTTTTTTAAGTTGTTGGTCGTTTATCCCATCCAACAAGTCCAAAACCAATTTTAAGTCTCTCTGCCTTAAAAGACTTTTAAAAGGTTTTGGTCGTTTATCATATCCAACAAGTCGACAACCAGCTCATAACTTCTGTCTATAGAATTTTTCTAAGCCGTGGGTAATAATTCTTTTAATAAGTCTTGGGTACAAGTAAATTAAGCCATGGGTAGTATTAGTAAAGTAGTGAATCCGTTTTCAGTTTAGTCTTTGTGTTAAAACTGTGGGTTACAAGTAAAGCAACGGATTCACTACTTTCTCTAAGCCGTGGGTAGAATCCGTTTTCAATCCACAATGTTTGCCTTAACACCTTTTTATAAGCCGTGGGTAGTAGGATTAGTAAAGTAGTGAATCCGTTTTCAGTTCAGTCTTTGTCTTAAAACTGTGGGTACAAGTAAAGCAACGGATTCACTACTTTTTCAAAGCCGTGGGTACTAGCAAAAGAAACGTATCCCTTTTCCATTCACTGTGTTTGCCTTAACACCTTTTGTGGTAGAATAAGGAATCTGTTTTCCTTAAGATCTTAGTTAAGCCGATGGTCTTTTCTTTTTCCAACAACCAATCTGATGTAGTCTTTGTATGAAGACTTTGTAAGCCGTGGGTAGTAGTAAACTCACAATTCTTTTTCAGCTCATACTCTTTGCCTTCAAGGCTTTTTTAAAGATGTTGGTCGTTTATCCCATCCAACAAGGCAAACCAATTCATAGTCTCTCTGTCTTAGAGACTTTTTAAGTTGTTGGTCGTTTATCTCATCCAATTAGCCTACCAATTCTTAGTCTCTTTGTCATAGAGACTTTTTTTTTAAGTTGTTGGTCGTTATCCCATCCAACAAGCCAAACCAAATCATAGTCTCTCTGTCTTAGAGACCTTTTTAAGTTGTTGGTCGTTATCCCATCCAACAAGCCAAACCAATTCATAGTCTCTTTGTCTTAAAAGACTTTCTTTCAGTTGTTGGTCGATTATCCCATCCAACAAGCCAAATCAAAATTAGTTTATAGTCCTTAGACTTTACTTAAGCCGTGGGTCATGTTTTCCATTCAACAAATGGAAAACCAATTCAAAGTCTCTGTCTAAAGACTTTTTCTAAGCCGTGGGTAATAGTATTGTAACCATTCTGTTTCCAGTTCACAGTCTTTGCCTTAAGACTTTTTACAAGCCGTGGGTACAAGTAAACTAAGGAACCTGTCTTTGCCTTAGATTTAAGACTCTTGTTTTAATCGTTGGTTGTTTTTTTTCCTTTCCATCTCATCCGACAAGTCAAAATAACTCAAGTCTTTTTCTAAAAACTTTCTCAAACCGTGTGTTTTATCTTTCATCCCTTAATTTCATTTCCTTAGGCATGCACTACCAACCAACCAATAGACAATGTCTCCAACAACCGTCTGTCTCTTTGTTTTAAAGACTTTCTTAAGTTGATCGTTTATCCCATCCAACAAGCCAAACCAATTCACAGTCTCTCTGTCTTAGTGACGTTTTTAACTTGTTGGTCGTTTATCTCATCCAACAAGCCAAACCAAAATTAGTTTATAGTCCTTAGACTTAACTTAAGCCGTGGGTCATGTTTGCCATTCAACAAATGGAAAACCAATTCAAAGTCTCTGTCTAAAGACTTTTTCTAAGCCTTGGGTAATAGTATTGTAACCATTCCGTTTCCAGTTCACAGCCTTTGCCTTACGACTTCTTACAAGCCGTGGGTACAAGTAAACTAAGGAATCTGTCTTGCCTTAAGACCTGAGACCCTTGTTTTAATCGTTAGTTGTTTTTTTTTTCCCTTCCATCTCATCCGACAAGTCAAAAATCAACTCATAGTCTTTTTCTGAAGACTTTTAAACCGTCTGTCTTATCTTCCATCCCTTTATTTCATTTCCTTAGGCATGCACTACCAACCAACTTATCTTCCATCCCTTAATTCCATTTCCTTAGGCATGCACTACCAACCAACCAATAGACTGACGGACAATGTCCCCAACAAGAATCTGACAAAACACTATTATTTTAGTGTCTGCCTATGATCCTTTGGGGGTTCAAGGGAAATAAGAAATCGGCAGTTTGAGTGAGCCAGTAAAAGAGCTTAACTGTTTGCTGCTGCTGCTTCTTTAGTTGCTTCAGTGACTTGTCAACGATGACTTCTCCATACAAGACACTGTTAGAAAACCAAAAACAGAGAGAGAGGCTAAAGTAAGAGATGAAAGAAGAACCGTAGAATACAAAACAAATCATAATATTGGTTTCAAGTTCTCTGTTGCATCAACACTTTAATTTAAAGTAAATCTTATTTCTATGTTTCAGCTTGTGATTCCTCAGTTCTACAAAGGAAGTTTATTTAGACAATGGTGATAAATGCTAGCACAAGAAATCAATCAAAAGGATTCGAACGTATTTAACCATCTGTAAGAGATCAAATCCTAATTTATGTTATACGGTAATCGCATTTTCAGTATGAGTCTAGCAAAAGAAAATTCAAGGTTGCTTACAGTAATAAAGGAGATCAAGAGTCACATCAATTTATTATTAGAATGAGTTTTGTTCTGTTCCTAACGATTAGAATTCCTGTTATATGAGTAAAGACCATGTGTAAATGAAGGACCTTTATGTATAAGATATGATTCCAAAATCTCAAAACTTTGTCGATGTCAATTGCTTAGACACAGAACGAATTTCACCCACGGGAATTGATCATATGCATTTGTCCTCGTTCAATTTCAATTTCATCATCTAATATAGTAAAATAAAACCAAAATTTCAGACTAAACACCATGAAAACGGAAACCCTAACATACACAGATAGAGAAGTACCTTGACACGACGACGACGGCGTTTTTTTACGGCGGAGTCAAGCTTCCAAGTAGATTCGCGATCGCTAGAGGAAATACATAAGAACGATTACAAAACTTGAAAACCCTAAATCGGAATCGCGAAAAGGAAATGAAAGAAACCCAAACCCAATCGATCGCATCAGTTTCATGTGGAATCAAATCAAGAAACGAAAACCTTAAACTAAATCAAATCCAAAAGAAAATTCGCTATCTAGATAAATTGAAAAGCTTACCCAATCTAAGAATGAAAGAATTTTTCCCCGTTGTAGAAATCGTCGAAGAGATGACCGAGACTCGAGAGAATTTGGGAGAAATGAGAGAGAGAGAGAGAGAGTTTGGGAGAAAAGAATCACGTTTGACACGTAATAAACACTGTTTCTAACGGATATGTTTTCAAACGTCATGGGCTTTTTAGTGGCCCAACAAAAATGGATCAATTTACTTTAGTAAACCCAATTCATTATCAGATTACAACGAAGGCAACGCATGACGTTGATTTGATTTCGCATTTGCTAAATTGCGTCTGTGAACTTGGTAACATATTTAACGCAATTTAGCAGTTTGAAATATATGGTCAACATGGTCAAAACAAAACCTCTATATAAAATGAAATCACATCATGGTTGATTTATCTCTGATATGAGATGAGCTATGTATGATTTATTTTCATATGCAGTCAAATTAAGACTTAGAGTAGTTTTGTGAACGGAAATCTCATCATGGTTGTTGATATATAGATATTTATGATGTAAATTATGATTTAATTTAATTTGTTTAATAATACAAGAAAGTAAAAATAAATAAAAAATATAATTACACCACAAGTCACATGCATTATCTGATTGTACCAAACAAAGAAATCAATCCCGTGAAGTTACCGTCCGGAGGTCACAACGTACTCTGTTATTCAAACGAAGATCTCATCAAAAAAAAATCAAAAAGGAGCTCGCCAGATTTTACTCCGAGACTGTAATTCAGCACGAAGTCACAAGATGAGTACTATGAAATTTTGTCGCGAATGGTAGATCCACTTTGCTGAATTTGCTCATCTTTGTAAATTGCACCTCGTTTCCATCTAGGTTTTTCCCAAGTTTCATAGTTTTGCATGAAGTTTTAGTTTTTCGTTGTTGTCTATGATTTCTTTCTTCCTCTTTCGAACAATCTATGGTTGATTTCGCCTAATAATGTCTCAAAGCTCCTACCTTTTTTCGAATTTTGCTTTCTGGATCCCTTGATTGCTCTCTGTCTGATTATTTCAGTAACAACATTCTGTATCCTAAGGAGGACAAGGAGCAGAAGATCCTCCTCTACGCATGCCGTAATTGTGACCACCAGGTAAAACTTGGTCATTCCAATTAGTTACCGAAAATTAGGGTTTTAGAGTGCAGAAAAGGTGAGTGGGACTAATTAGCAGCAATTAACAGACTTTATTGAAACTCTTTCATACTATAATGCTCGTAGTCGTAGTTACATTAGATTCCTTGGTTTGGACCATGAAGCCTTATCCAGCAACTTCTTTGTGTTTTGTGTTCATCTTCATTGCTGTTGACATGGCTTCAGCTGAATTATCATACTGTTGTTACAAATTTACAATGTAGATGATGAAATTGGGGTTTCTTTGTCCTCATTGTTTGTTATAACCTTGCAGGAGGCAGCTGATAACAACTGTGTGTACAGAAACGAGGTTCATCACTCGGTGAGTGAACGAACACAAATCCTCACGGACGTGGCTTCTGACCCAACTCTTCCCCGAACCAAGGCCGTTCGTTGCGCCAAGTGTCAGCATGGAGAGGCTGTCTTCTTCCAGGTAAAACTATCTATCTCTTCCATCATTTGTTAACTAGCTTGTGTTATGCTACATCAAACACCAACTATCATTGAATCTTGTGCAGGCTACGGCTAGAGGTGAAGAAGGAATGACGCTCTTCTTTGTCTGCTGCAACCCGAATTGTGGTCATCGCTGGAGAGAATAGAGAATGAGAGAGAACTTGTTGTCGTTTCAATATGTTCCATCATCAACCTGTTTTTTTTGTTGAATTTCTGAGGAGTTTAGGACGTTCATGTTCATGTAGTTTAACTATCACCAGTAGGTATGACATGTGGATTGATGGTAACAACATTATGTTCTAGACAGTGGATAATCCGATCTAGGAGAGCAATCAATTTAGTAAGGCAAAAACAAAATCTCTCGAATTCACACTCCAAAACTGATCTTCAAAATATAATCAGAACTGATCTCACTTTGTAAGTGAACCAATCAAGGATAAACCAGTCGTGTCACATACTAAGAAAGATCATATATTGAGGCCAAAGGAAGAATCTTTCGAAATCATAACCACAATTTATATTTCACACATACACAAAAAAGAGCAAATAAGACATTTGCTACTGTCCTCCACGGCTCATCTCCCAGAAGGCAACCTCGTGTTCAAGAACACGAACAAGAGCATCTTCAGCTTCGGCCAGAGCTTCGCCGGAAGCATTCTTCTGACAGCGTTCGGCGATGTTCTTGACAGATGAACAGTACTGTTTAAACCCGTCGTTTCCCCAACGATGGCAAGCTCCGGTAAGCTCCGCCGGAGTTTTGTTCCCGTCTTCTAAACAGTGAGCGAAGCTCTCTTGATACACTGCTTCGATTGCCCAGAAAGCTGTCATCATCACCGAATACTTCACCTCACTGCTCATCAGAGCTTCCATAAACCTTGAATAAACCACAAAATCGCTCATCTCTACTTTCAATTTCGAGCGTGAGGAGAGTGAGAGAGTCTCTCAAATTCAACAATATTTGAAATCGAATACCTGCGATAGTCTTGATTAGCCTTCTGAGGCACAACGGTCGAGAAATCAACACCCCATTTCGATCCTTCACTCTTGAACCATTCGATTTCATCGTTCAACGACGCCAAACCACCAAGCACGATTTCCATGTCGGAAGTCTCGCCGGATTCTTTGCCGGCTCTGATCAGAACATTCGCTACAAACGGCACGAATCCCCTCACGAACAGATAATCTTGCCCCTGAAACAACGAAGCGGTTTAAAGACATCGAGTGCAGCTTCAGATTTTTCACTTTTTTATTAGTAATTTAACAAATACCAGCCATGTTCTGAAGGACGAGAGATCAACGGATCCGTCGCGGATGGAGACGACGAACGCATGGCGTATAGCCGCCGTGTAAATCGAACGATGCTTATCAAGCCACGTGTCGATCATCCCTCTCTTCTCCATTGAAATTGCTTCTTCTTTCTTCTTCTCTAGTCAAGAGCTTCTTCATCGGTTTACTTCTCCCATCTTGGCTCCGTCAACGTCGCGTTTTATTGGGCTTTTGAAAAAATGGCCCAAGCCTTTTAAAATCTCACGATGATTCTTTCAAATCAACGGCAGTAAAGACACGATTAGAGAACGTAAACTACGTGGCAATTTGTGAACCGTTAAGATGCTTGGACGACTAAAGTTTAGTTATTCATAAGCTGTCACGTCACGTTTCAGTAGTTGAAAGAGTGATGACATGGAAAATAGTTTCGAATAATTGTTTTCTGTTGTGTTTCTCTCACCGTAAGTAATCAAATCACACCTTCCCCAATCGAATTTGTGTGTTTAGTTATTTATTTTCCTTCGAGACGGGATCGTGGTGCCGAGCGGCGGATTGCAATTTCCGGCAAGATCTGCGGTGATAAGATGGCGGATGAGAGGTATAATCGGAAGAATCCGGCGGTGAAGAGGATTTTGCAGGAGGTTAAGGAGATGCAAGCTACTCCGTCTGATGATTTTATGTCTCTTCCCCTTGAGGTAACATTTTTGATACTCACCTTATATCCATTTCTAGCTTTTGAGATCGGAGATGTTTCATTGAATCTTATATATTATGTCTCTGATTTTCATTTACCTTTTTTTTGGTTTTCTGGAGATAAAATCTATTCTCTAGCTGAATCTTCTTTGTGAGCACGATTCGAGATTCGGTTAACCGGAGTTTGAAATCGAAAATATACAAATTTATTCTGATAACTAGAATTACTTCTGAAGATTGGTACCGATGTTTCGTATTTGTAATTCAATTTCTGCTTCTGTAGATCCACAAATGGTGTTTCGTGATTGTGTAGCTTTGTCAAGAGTGATGGTGTATGGTTTAGGCCATCAGGGATCGAAATCCTCGTGTATTCACTGAATCTGCTAGTCTCTTCATTGATGATTCATATATTTGTGTGTGTGTTTAATGAAATAATTGAGTCAACTAGGGAAGATTTGGATCTAGTGCAGCTTTCGTTTCACAATCCTTTAGAGAGTGTGTTATAGCTGTTTTTGCATGATTGTGACTTACAGGAGAACATATTCGAGTGGCAATTCGCGATCCGAGGACCTGGTGACACTGAATTTGAAGGCGGGATTTATCATGGGAGAATTCAGCTGCCTGCAGATTACCCTTTCAAACCTCCATCGTTCATGTTATTGACCGTAAGTGATCTTGATTCTTCTTCTTTCACACATTAAGGAAGAGTCTGTATCTAGTGAATCTCTCTGCTTTTTCGTTTCAGCCTAATGGTCGTTTTGAAACCAATACCAAGATTTGCTTGAGCATTTCTAATTACCATCCCGAGCATTGGCAACCTTCATGGAGTGGTAAAGTCGAAAGACTTTTATATTTCCTTGTTCCTACCACCAACAACATGTCATAAGATACCAACTAAGCAATTACAGGAAGAGGAAGTATATATGTGCTCTCGTTTTCCCTTATGATCTTTGATGTTTCTTTCTTTGCAGTTCGGACTGCTTTGGTGGCTCTCATTGCGTTCATGCCTACAAGCCCCAACGGAGCTCTGGGATCAGTGGATTATCCACCAGAAGAGAGACGTACGCTAGCCATTAAATCACGTGAGGCACCACCCAAGTATGGCTCCCCTGAACGCCAAAAAGTTATCGAGGAGGTATACACCCCTCTTTACATCCTTCAAATTTTAAACCACTTTGCATAAATGTTCTGCTGAGAATATATGAACTTTACTAGATGTTTATCGTGATCTGGATTATTGAACCACATGGAATAGCCTTTTGTCCTTATAAACCACAGGAATAGCCTGTCAAAATGTTAAGGTCGCAGTCACAGTCACATCTGTTATTCTCTGCATACGAAATACTTCTAGTAGAGTGCTTATCTCGAGGAGTAGTAAAACCATTTTACAGGTTAAAGTTATGCTTAAGCAAATGTAGTGTTCTCTCATTACCTTTTCTTCATGTAGTTGATATGATTTGTTTTCTCGTAATGATATGGCCTACTTATGATTTTATCTTGAATTTAAGAAAGAAGTTTCGTAATCATGTCCTTTTTAATAATCGCAGATTCATAACTACATACTTAGCAAAGCAACTGTGGTTCCAAAACCAATTCCTCTGGAATGTAACCAAACACCTTCCGCTGAATCAGAAACTCAGTCCCAAGCAGAGCCACAGGAAGCCACAACGGTAGTGGAGGAGCAGTCCATCGCTACAACAGACACCATAGCTGATGATCAAATCACCGAAGAAGCAGCTGAAGCAGTCAATAGAGCAGCTACTGCGAGTCCCACTGCAAGAGCGTTAGCAACGGTTGAGGTTGCGGCCAGAGCTTCTGGAAGTGGTGAGCAGACTATGGCCACAAGAGCGGCTCAGAAGCCAGTTGATGACAGATTGTTCACGTGGGCAGCGGTTGGGCTCACAATCGCGATCGTGGTACTTCTCCTAAAGAAGTTTATACGGTCAAGTGGTTATGGTGCTGGGCTTATGGATGAGTCTTGAACTCTGATGGACATCGTCGATCCAAACCAGACGGTAAAAGACAAAGTTGATCGATGAATGAAAGCGTGAAATGTCGATGCTGCTTCCTTTTGGGAACTGGGGTTTTTTTATTGTGTCCAATACATAAATTGATTTAATGTGCATAAAATGGGGTAATTAATTAAGTGTGATATTTATTGTCTTGCAATTAGTTCGTAGATTCGATATCTAGCGTGTGATCGTATTAACAATATTTGTGATGGATTTGAATACTGTATGACCTTTTTGTGTTAATACAGCAAGCTTTGTTACTAGAAGTTGAAATTTGATTGTCCAATATGTTCATAATTATTTCTCAGTTTGATAAATAATACTCTCGGTACACTATCTCTTAAATGTTTAAGTTGTTATTGTTTCTGGATTTTAAAATCTACAATTTCAAGGTCAAGGATTCACAAGTTTAACATTTTAAGAAGTGTCGACCATGTATTTTCTTTATGGAGTACATAAACTCGTTAATTTGGTGTGATCCACAAGATGATCTCACATTTGTACCACGGTTTAACTTTTCAATTTCAAGAGAGCAGAAGATACCAACTTTGACCTTTGACTGCCAAACAATATAACATTCAAAAGAAAGAAAAAAAGTTAGCTGTAAATGTAGTTGATTTGATCGTAATAAGAAAATATTAAAACAAATTAAATGCTGGGAGTGTAGTCGTAGAGAACAAAAAAGGCAAGTTTCAAATGTCCTTTTGCCACATCAGGGATTCTCTCAGGTACTAAAACAAGAAACTCTGCTTTTGCGTGTCTTTGAAGTCAGATTTCAACAGGTCTTGTTTCTGTCTATTACCCATACAAAAAAGACCAACAGATTTACGTGGGATGACTTTCCACAGTTATTTCAAAATTAAATAAAAAAGGCAACTTAAAAAGGAATTACGAGACATATTACTCGTTTACAATAGCAGAGAGAAACTGAGAAACGGAGAAAGAGAGAGAGAGAGAGAGTAGAAAGTAGAAAGAGAACAAAGTTTCGAGTGAGAGCTAGAAGAGTAGAGTTAGGAAAGAGAGAGAGATAGAGATGGCTAGGAACAGCGATTTTGGTCAGGTTAAAGCAGAACGGAAGAAGTTGAGCTTCTTCAAGGTTTTTCACAGTGCAGATTTATCTTCTGAATGCATGGTAACTTTGTTCTAAACCTCAACTTGTCCTTAAATTTGTGATTTTCTTCAAAGGTGGAATCTTTTGGTTCTTTTTGTTTGTGTTTAGTGGGTTTCAAATTGAAGGTTTAATCTTTTGATTCTCTTTGTTTGAAAGGTTTGAACCTGTTTATACTCTTTTTCTCTTCTGCTCTCCAAAAACATAAAGTTTCTGGTTCCCTTAGTCTGCACGGACAGATCTTTCCTCTTTGTTTTTCTCGATTTCTTGTGTTAAATTTGTTTGTGATAAAACCAAATTGATGACTAGAGGTGAAAGATTAAAACCTTGGCCCTCGACTGGGTCTCAAAGGTTGAATCTTTAAGTTCTCTGTTTTTGGAAAAGTAGAGTTTTTTTAATCTCTGTTTTTAGTGAAAGGTTGAATCTTTCCACTGCTTTTCACGTTAAAAAAATGTCTTCATTTGTTCACTCTTTTATTTTTCTGCTCTCAAATTCATAAAGTTGTTGGTTCTCTGTCTGTATGTATGCTGAGATCTTTCCTCTTTGCTTTTCTCAATTTGTTTGTGATATTTATTCCAAATTTTATGATTAGAGGTGTAAGATTGATATTTTGGTCTTCAAGTGCTTAATGTAATTTGACAAAAACAAAAAAAGTTTAAACTGATTTTTTAATTGTATTTTCAAATCAGAGGGCGTTTCCTTACGACTTGATAAGAAGCATCTCCGAGAAAGACTTCTCCTACAAGATGGTGATAAGAGCGAAATGGGGAAGCTCATGGGAAGTAGGCGTCTCCAAGAACTCAAGAGTCTACTACATGGAGAAGCATGGATGGGACAAGTTTGTGAGCGACAATGACTTGGGCAGAGATGAGTTCATCACCTTCACTCACACAGGGAAGATGTGCTTCAATGCCAACATCTTCGCGCAGAACTGCAGGGAGATTCTCAAACCTCGAACACCACCAACAATGCCTGATGCTAGTAAGCTTCTTTTTTCTAGTGCTTTATGAAATAGGGGAGATGGAGATGGAGATGAAGACTGATTCTTTGCTTCTTTGATGATGAAAAACAGGTGAGATCAAGAAAGAGGAAGGTGAGTGCAGCCACAAAGATGTGAAGAAGGAAGAGGAGACAGGTGAATCTTCCGGAGGAGTTGATGTCCAAGACAGAAAGAAGAAAGCCAAGGAATCCAAAACATCAAAGAAGAAAGCTAAGGAATCCAAAACATCCGAGAAGGAGAAGAAGAAGAAGCAGATGAAGATTCCAGAATTCAAAATCACCATAAGGAAATCATACCTCACGCACTTGGTAAGTTCAATTCCAAAGACTCAACAAAATCACTATAAGTCTTTGTATTGGTGTTAATAACGAGTCTCTGTTTTTTTTTTTTTAAGGCAATTCCAAAGAAGTTTGTGAATGATCATATCCCGAATGAGTGTAAGATTTTCACGGTTCATCACCCACAAGGGAACGGTTCGTGGCAGGTGATTTGCTTGGCGAGGGAGGCTCGGGCAATCTTCTCAAGTGGATGGACGAAATTGGCAAGAGAGTACCCTTTGTTGGTCGGTGACAAGTGCACCTTCAAGCTCATCGAACCCACCGAGTTTGTCCTTGTTATCTCCAAGAAGGCCAGAAAGAAGATCACTTTGGGTTATTGATGAATGAAGCCAACAAGATGATCACTTTGTCTAATATGTTGTGTTATGTGTGTTGTGTCGTTTGTTTGCCCCCAAGACTTTAAATCTGTATGTGAAACTTGTCTTGACTTTATATGTTTGTGAAATTTGTCTTTGACTCTTGAGATTATGCATATTAATGTTTCAGTAGTATCAGTCTAAGAAAAAGTTTGATATAAGGCTTTGATTCTTTCATCTGTTAAATATAGAAATCTAGGGATTGACATGATCGAAAAGAGCAAATCAGTTTGGTCCAAAACTCAAAAAGAGTCTATTTTTATTAGAAGGTGAAGTATTCTGATAAGGATGCACACGCATAACAAGATACAAGTCAGACAACAGTTACAAATACAAATTCCGACACAACAAATACAAACCGTAGAATATCACACCGGTTTATCAAGCAATGGTGTGAAGATGAAGACAAAGCTCAGGCGTGAGCCTTGACGACGGTCACAGGGCATGCCACGTTGTTCACAACATGGTTGCTAACACTACCCATTATCATCCTGCAAACAAAAGAAGAAGAAGATGTTTCCATAGTTTTCAATATTCAAGAAGTGGAGAAAGAGGAGAAATCTTGTTACCTCTTAAGGCCACCAAGGCCACGGTTACCGATGACAAGGCTTGAGAGAGGAATATGTTCAACTGCTTCAGATATCTTCTCACGAGGATCTCCCCAATATATCTTCATCACTACTGTGATCTGCTCAAGTTTCACAACAGTTGGTATTATTAGTATTACTTTGAAGAACGATCCACCCAAAAGGGAAACGAAGAAGCTTACAGATTTCTGTCTAGCTGCTGTGTTGGCAATGTCAAGGGTTTCAGCATCTGGCTTCACTCCATACTTCTTCATCACAGCAGCATCAGAGAACTCACTTACCGGAATCAGAGCTGAAAGGTGATAAGACAGGACCATAGTCAAACAACAAGATAATTGATTTTAAGATTAAGACCATATATTTGAAAACAATTAAGATGATCAAGAACAATAGGCTTCCGGTCAAACTAGTAATAAAACAAAATCTTTCGGATTCTAAACAATCAAATCATACAGCGAGTCAATTAAAAAAAAAAAAAAAAAGACTGATCTTGTTCAAAGTCAAACGATGCATGAGTAAGTTGAGGTTCCATCAAGACAGATTTGCAAGATCAGAAAAGGCTAAGACAAGTCGAATCGGAAACCCTAAACCGACATGGATCGCGATTTCTATGACGCATGTACGCACCAAGGCGTTTCTCTCCAAGGAAAGAAGGAGTAAAAAAGAGTTTTGAGGAGAGAAAATAACCGTACGTGATCCAACGGTCTCCCAGAGCTGCATCTCGCCTTCCTCGTAATGCATATCATGACATACGGTGATGAGGATGAGATAATCGCCTTCTCGAACCACGTTATCGATCGCCCAGTTCAGAGCCTTCTTGCTGCACTCCGAGAAATCCACCGCCACTCCGATCCTCCGTCCATCACTCTCCGCCATACTCTCTCTCTCTCTTTCTCTCTCTATACTTTATCAACCAAAGCTAATGATTCTCTTTGATCTCTGTGCAAAAATGGCTTCTGGAACTACTTGCAGGAAAATAGAAATTAACTATTGAAATTGATAGTGAGGATCATCTCTCTGTAATGTAACGCTGTCTTATGATCTGTATACATCTAGACCGTTAGATGGAATTCAAGACGATCACAGCCTTAGAACTAGAACAGTTCACAACACACTAGTAATTAAATAAATATCTTGACGGAGCAAATTTGAACGGACAAGAAAAGGCGGAATCTGGGCCCACCATTGTCCAAAAAAGTCAACAGACATCAAGCCACGTCCTTAAGTCAAACAGCCTCTCTACTAAATTTAACACGGTCAGATTCTGTTCTTTTTCAGTCAAAACACAACGAGAACAACAACAACAAAAAAACTTAAACAACAGTTTTAGGGTAACGATAGTTTAAATCTTGAGAGCGCGGGTGATTTCCCAGCAAGTCGCCTCCGTCTCATGAGACGACCGATGGCCGGAACCCAAATTCCGGCTGCCGCTGTTTGCTAAGGTCATTAGGAACCACTCGTTCTCCAACGAAGACGGATAAATTAGCCGATCATCCTGAAACCAAATTTTACATTTGCTTCTTTTTATTGATTTTACACTGCAACTTTTATCCACATATACACAGATAATAATATAGGTTGTTTTGTTACCTCAGGGAGCTCACAGAATTCATCAGGAGAAATATGGAGTATAGCTGATGCGGACTGACCCGTACACCACGCGTATAGTTTGGTTTCTTCGTCTGCAAGTGTTATCATTATGTGGAAACATCTCACCACTTCTGATCCTTCCCTACTGTTGCAGCTTACTCTGCAGAAGCTACAATGCAGATTCCCTCCATGCGATGATGATGATGATTCTTCGTCTATGAACTGCCCGCAAACCCTATGTGACAATCTCGTGTAGATGTTCTGGCTTTGGTCAATCTCGCGCAGCTTCACCCGACAAATCTGTTCGAATAAAATATGAGTCGGTGAGATGCACAAAGGAACAAGCATACAAAGCTCTGTGAATCATTTAGAAAGTGAGGCGTACGTTAATTGCAGGTTTTCTCTGTTTTGATATTTGGGAGAGGGTAGAGATTCTGTGAAGACAGGAAGAGGCCAGAAATGCAGGCAAGCAGCTAAGGTTGATGAATGTAGCTTTCTCGTCCTTCTCGTACCATAACACCTCAAGGCTGCTCAACCAAATACAAGAATGCCATTAAATGTTTAAGCTAGGCCAATTAATCCAGTACCTACTGATTTGCCTATTAATGAGTATTCCATTTATGTTTGAGTCAAAATCAGTTTCCCAACAGAGAAAAGGGAGACGTTTACCAATCATTTGTGCTTTTGCAGGACAACCCAGACACGTACACGACATGACCATGCCCTAACCTTCCCAACGACCTGGAAACCATACAAATAAACACTTCATTTAAATAAAATGTTCGAGGTCCTGAACTGCAATTTACAAATCGTCTGTGAATTCATGAAACACTTTCACTACCAGTTACTAGTAAACTGGAGCTTAGCCCATATTGCTCCAGTTGCGTCCTCAACTTTCAGAGAAAACACCACTCCTGAAGCATTTGGATCAGATAAGATATATGTTACAACGCCATAGAGACTGATGCCAGTGGTTTTGTCGCGAATGTCTGTTATATTCGTCTGCAGAACTTCAACCAAGGATAGGTATATTAGCAGATGTAGATAAGCAATAGGTTCTCAGATAATTGCGTATAATCTGAATAATCTATAATCTCTTCGACCATTGGTTTCTTAACCCCAATTTACTAGGCCTGCGAGGCAGTGGATATTCAGCATAGATGATACTGCAGCTATATGAACCTAAATTCCGCGTGAACTTTGTGGACGAACCTACCCTATTTCCTGATTTCGAAACAGAGGGAGCACAGAGAGATAAGCCACCAACTAGTCTCACGATTGGTTTATATAGATTCAAAAGATACTACTAGACTTCCCACAAAAACATCCCAACCACGAGATGGGCCTCTGACAACTTTACAAATGTCAATTACCATACACCCATGAAGCTAAGTTGCAAGGAAAAGGAACCTCAAGATTTGTAAAACACTAGCTAATATCACGATTTATCAAATGGGATCTTAACTTCTACTCACCCGAAAAGGATAATTACTGAAGTCTATAGACCCCTCGGCATCACGAGGCAATGTCACCTGCGAAACTCCTACTGAACCAAGCAGTTTAGATCCTTGACATTGATTTTGGGTCAGTGATACACAAACCTGAAGAACAAACAACTCATCCACATTGGTGATATCAAAAAACAGTGCAAAAATATGTGCCAAGAAAAAGAGCAACAAAAAATGTTCATCTACCCTTTCCTCTTGTAAGATTGACGGCACTAGATAGAGATGTGTTGCGCTACCATATTCAAGGCAGAACTCATCCTTTCCTTCTATTGCACTCACGTCGAGACTAGAAATATAAGGCCTCTCAAGCCCAAGCGTACTTCCCACACTGAAAACAATTTTTTAAGAAACAGGTTGGTAGAAAAACATAAGGTAGAAGGTCCCAGCCAGGAGCTTACCTCATAAGGTTTGCCAGGATGACTTGCTCTCCCCACAAGATAAATTTTAACCTAACGCCGTCACAATCTACAAGTGCAATTTGCCTTCTATGCGCTGTACTAAACTTGAGTTCAGATTCCAGAGGACCTATAGATTCAATCCTGCTCTCAAGCCAAGAGGGGAAAATGCAGTATTACTTAAGAATGAAAAGCCAATAGAAGTTTAAGGCATGGTAACAACTCATTCTTTCAAAATATACACTTCGTGCATCCTCTTTTTGATAAGGTACATTAAACATCTTGCTACAGATTTACTGTGAAATCACAAATCATTACTTCCAAAAGGTTTTAATCTGATAATTTAATCCCTATATTAGTGTTTGACGTTTCTGGACTATTTTGCAACTAGGCATGTTAGTGGTAAGTTAATTTTACCAAAACCAGTATTCATTGGTATCACACGCATGTATAATTATCTTACCTAGCATACAAAGAGTATGAAGTTCCACTGTTGAAAGCATCAAGAGAAACAGACGAGAAAGTATCCGAATAAAACAGAGTTCCTATGAGGATTTGATCATCATCTGCGTCCTGCAGTATTTGAGAGTCAGCCAGTCAGGTAAAGACTAAACGGTTCTATTCCATATAAAGATTCAAATGAAGACTGTGACGTGTTAGAGTTCGAACTAAAGACAGGCAAACCCAAGACTGCAGTTCTAGTTTCTCTTCAAAAGATTGCCAAAAAAACATAACCTCATCTAGCAGTATGACGAGATACTCTGTTGGAAGTAACCGTGGAGTGCCACATCCTTCTCTAGCGGTACGAAGGTAGCATCCAGTGATCAAAACCTCTCTGCCTTTCCTAAGGATCCCATTTTGTGTTTCCACCAACTCATAATATCTACGCAACAAGCATTATAAGCTTATAAGAACCTCTATACAGACATCATAAACAAGCACTCAAATTCATCTCAATACAAAACTACAATTCATCTCTAATGAATACGCATACCTGCGATGTAGATAGAGATCAATAGTGTTTGAGCTCCAAAAATCCCCTAGTGTGAGCATGAATATGTTTGTACCTGAAACAATATGTTTTAATTGGATAAGCCCAACTACTTGGCACAGTAGCGCATTAGAAAGGGCAATGGTGTCAGGATTGGTTAGATACCAGGAAGAACATCAGCGTTGACGATAACAGCTTCCAAAACGCTGTTCATGGACAAAAAATTCTTCTCATAAATCGAGTCTATTGTGACAGTATTAGCTAGTCTTCTTCTTCTGTGACTCTTTTTCAACTGATCTATGAGCTCCGGCTTCTTCTTTGACATTCCTGGTTTATTTTGCTCATGCCATGCCTACAAACAAAAAAATGATTTTAGCAAAATCACAACATAATAATAATAGATCGGTAATCTCATTGACAGAAACGCTTAGCAAAATGATTTTTCTGAATAAGGAAACGAACTTCTGTTTTCCTTTTACGGGATCCTATGTTAGCGACTAAACAAATTCATACATTTTCAGAGTAAGGATTTGCTCTCCATAGAAGAAGCACGAAGCCAATGTGATAAGCACAGTTCCTCATCGAATCGAAGCTTCCCACCTACTACAACCCCCCTAATCGAAGAACATCAAAAATCGAAGGAAAAGAGAGTGTGGCAGCACCTGAGAGAGATCGGACAACAGAATCGCGGCAGTGACACCGCTCGAATAAGCGGTACAGGTTTTCAAGATACGCGAGGCGATCCAGCCCCAACCCGGACCACTAGCCTCGGTCGGGGCTTCGCCAGGATCCTCAATTCCGTCATCTTCCGGCGAAATCACAGCTCTGGCATACTCGATGAAAGCCAGAAAGGGATCTTCTACTTCTTCCTCGTCGTCGATTTCAGTGTGTGAGTTTCCGTTTGCATCCCCCATCATACCTCTCAATGCCAATTGAAAACCCTAGATTTGCCGTTACTGAAATTGCCGGGGGTTTTATCTGGATTCACGACATTCCACTACTTGTGCTTTCGCGGGGAAATTAATTTTAAAATTAAAATTTAAAGAGATAATTTTCCTCGAAATCAGTCGGTCCAATCTTTTTTTTTTCTTTCTTCTGATTCTCTCGTTTACCCGCCCTTTTTCTTTCAGAGATTTATTTTTCTTAAGTTCATAATCAGCTGCAGAAGAAAGCTACATCAGGTTAAATTTTATAATGAGAATCTTTCGCAATCTTTTTACATTTATATTTTCTGTTGGAGAAAAAGCAATAATGACATTGCTACCTTATAAAATTCATCAAAACTACACATGGAGCTTCTTCATCTTTACACTCCCCACCAATAAATCTCCCCATAATACTTCAAGCACCACTTATTCTCCCTCTACTGAATCTCCCTAACTTCTGAGAATCAAGATTAACGTCTATCTTCAACGGATCCAACGACAGTTTCTCGCGTAAAAACGCATCGAGGTTAAATCCGCTCCCAGTGTCAGTGTCCTCACGTCCCACAGAGCTTCCGGGTTGCTGATTGGTTTGGCTATCTTTGGCTCTACTCATGTTTCTAAGAGTATCTGTTAAACGGTTGTTGTCATTGTTCTGACCAAAGTTCAAGAGCCTTTTAACGGTGTCTAAAGCCGGGTCAATGATGTCCAAGAATCCCGTGACCCACGTAGCATCATCAACAACCTCTGTGCGCTGTTTCACAATGAAGAAGAATAGCCATCACAACAGATGTATAAATAACTCTACTAGAAGATCAAGGATGTGTAGAAGAAGAAAATACTTGTTGGAAATAGAGGTTACGGATTTCCTCAGCACGTTCCGAATCTCCTTGATCTTCCTCAAGTTTTGCCCATGTCATCCATGTAACGTAGCTTTGTGAGTTTATGTTCAGTGATGATCTGAACAATCTTCTTGCTGCTGATAGGTTTCCTGCTCTCTGCTCTAAAACTCCCCACGCCTGTACAGACAAACAAATACAAGTTTTTGGTTGATAGCTCTTATTCCCTTGTTTTTGCAATGTTAGTTGAAATTATTAGTTGTACCTGTAGACAACGAGCAGCACTTTCGGTATTTGCATCAATGGAGAGAGCTCTTTGGTAAAGTTCTCTAGCTGTTGTTGTGTTTCCTTCTTTCCATTCCATCCAACCCCAAGCCTAACCCGGGATACACTTTCACCAATCATTTCATCTCCCATACACTTGAAGAATATATATAAACCAAAACTATTTGAATCTTGAAAACTTACAATCCAAACAGGTTGATGTCTAGGATCAAGCTCTGATGCTCTCCTTAGTAAAGCACGGGCAAGATTAGCAGATGAGTGTTTGTACTCCAGTAAGCCAAGGGACTGAAGGAGTACAGGGTCTCTAGGATTTAGCGCATGACCTATCTTCAGGAGCTTTCTTCCACGCTCAACATTACCTACTCCAGCTTCAAACACCCCCCACACGTGCCACGCAAACCTATTCTTGGGGCTTGCCTGAACAGCTTTCTGTGAAAAAAAAGGAAACATGTGTTCAAATCCTGAAGCTTTCATATACAGCTCAATGGCTTAGCAGGTACTCAAAAGTCATTTTGAGATAAATGTACAGCCTCCACTGTTTAGACCTCTTTGTGATGGGAAATAGAAAAGAAACTGTAGCAGTTACCTCAAAAAGCTTCCTAGCAGCTGGGAATCTTTCCTGCTGTATCTCCAGCTGTGCCCATGCCTGTTCATCAAATCAACATGTAACAAGAAAACATAAGCTTTGTTCTAACCTCTCATTACATAGCAACTTTCGAAACTTAATCCTATTACTAATGATCAAGATTGTACAAGAGAGGCCAGAATTTGGTTCCGTATCCTTTTACGCATTTATATCTCAAAGGATTTATCCTAAGATGCACCACCTATGTAGAATGGCATTGCCATATCTCTTATCAGTTATCACAAAAATGCCTGAAGATGATACAAAACACTTACCAACCAGCTGGCACAGCTCTTCGAATTGGATATGGTGGCCTGCTTGAAAAGGTACCTAGCTTGTTCATACCGATTAGCTTTGGCCTCCAACAAGGCAAGTGTTTGGTAGATATACTCGTTTCTCCCGCAAAACTTGAGGCCTTTGGCGAGCAGATTCCTCGCTTTACTAATATTTCCTTGTTTTATCTCCAGGTTTGCCCATCCATGCCACGCTGCTACATGCTTCTTATCAGCCACCGTAGCTGCATCAAACAATTCTCTCGCTCTTCTCACATTTCCCAATCTGTTCTCCAGGACAGCCCAGCACTGTTTCAAGATAAACAAAATTTGCTATAGGTAACCACCACGTTGTCTTCAAGTGTATCAATCAATCAAATGGTTTCAAATCTAACCTGCCAAATGTAGGCATTCTCTCCTTGTGTAGCTTGACACCCTTTCTCATACACGATTCTTGCTTCAGCCAACTTCGATTGTTTGTTCAGTATCTTCCCTAATGCCACGTACGGCCTCCCATCCTCCGGCCAGTAAGCTATGCACTTAAAACCCAACAAGACAGGATCAGATTCAGTAGACGTCTACTTGCTCCATTTATCTCTCTTCTATTGCCAAGAAGCTAAACTTTCCATTAGACTAATCGAACATTGCAAAGAATCATTCTCCATTTTTCATCCTACACATTAGACTCTTTGAGCAAGCAGAATTGCATCATCATTGCTGACTAAGAAATCGATGTTACCTTCTCTAGAATCTTCTCAGCGTCTTTGTATCTGAAATTCCTTGCGAGAACCTTAGCTCTGTACAGAGATAAGTCCAGATTCACCGAAAGCGGCTTCTCTTGAGCCCTTGCGACAGCCGCCGCTGACGACGAAGACGACGACTCCGATCTCTCCGGCTCAAATATCGGCATCTTCTTCGCTATCTTACTCAGACCGGCGTCGATCCTCGCTGGATACCTTTTCCCCTCTTCCTCACTAGATTCCCTACCGGAATTCTCCAACAGAGGACGTCGAACTACTAGCACCCCCTCCGTGTCAGATTCCCCTCCTTCGCCGTTAAGAGATTCCTTTTGCGGCGATACACTTGAAGAAGACCTGTCGACGACTGCATGCAGATACGTGTGCTTAGATGAATGACCGGAGATTCCATGGGTTCCGAGATGGATCTTCGCCGGTAACTTACAGAGATTCTCCGGAATTTGAGACGGAGTGAGAAATAAGAGGGAGAATGAAGATGTGTTGGCCGGAGAGTGAGAAGAAGACGACGAAGTGGGCAACAATAAGTGCATTGTGTTTTTTTTTTTTAAAACAAAGATTTAGCTGATAAAACCGGTGTGAGCTTTCATGGAGGAGACTAGACGGGGGGGCTAGGCGGGCTCGGGCAAGAAGAATGATGGACATCAAATTACCATGCTACCCTTACATTAACTTCAGCTTTCTTTTATTTTGTAGTGTTAATATTGATGCAAATTATGCAATGGTTAGCAAAGGACGTACAGAACATCTAGATTTTCAGCATTTCATTAACTTTGTAATCTTGGAATAAAAAAGCTATTTGAAATTTTAGACATTAATGAAAGAGTTTATGGAAAGTTGGAAGGGGCCTCTTCGAAATTGTAGACCTCTATCTATTTAAAAAAATAATAATAAAGTTTTAAAGGGTGATTTCGTAGTTGTGTGGAGAATACTACTGGTGTAATCTCCAGCCACGTTGCTCGCGTTTTTGGATGGATTTCAGTGACACGTGGTCATTTCTTACTGGTGTAAAGTTCTGAGGGTGATTCTTAGCCAAAGAACAAGAACACTCCAGTGCGGATAGGTGCATGTTTAAGTCCGTAGTCATCCAATCATACCTCGTTAGATATTAGACCAAAACAAAAGATCATGTTTGATTATAAATTTTTCTTTTTTCTTCCATTTTTTTCAAAATATTTTTAAAATTGGTTTTTTACGTGGGTAAGCTAATCATATTTTTGTCATACATAAATGGTTTATATAAACAGTGGTAGGTTTTGATAGAGCTCGAAAGCAAACGACAAGAAATGGAAAAATTATCAAAAAAGAACAACAAAATAAAAGGACGAAAGAAGTGACTAAACGTGAAACTGTGACGCGGCCCAAAATCTTTCTTTGTAATGGTATTTAACTTTCATGCACACGAATTTTCTCCACCGGTCATTTCGATCTTTTCTGCTGCTTTATTTCTGTTTCATAAAGGGGTGTATTCAATTTGGTATTTAGTGCGATTTTAGGTGATTTGTATTAAAATGACAAATCTTCTGTTATTCAAACTTAAATTCTAAAACTTTTTTTAAAATTCAGTGTTATTGAACTTGTGATTTTAAAATACACTTTCAAATCCAGTGTTATTGGAAATAATTTTAGAAATGAATTTTAAGTGATTTTAGAGTTATTTGGTAAGATTTTTCTTATTAAAACATGTTAAAAAAACAAATCACCTAAAATTTCATGGTTTTAGATGGGATTCTAGAGTGATTTCATCAAAATCATAACAATTTTTCTAAAATCATCATAAATCATCTAAAAATGAAATCACTCCAAATCACTATAAATCTCAAGTTCAATACATCCCCAAAATTTATTATATTTATGGTCTTTCTATTATTCATTGAACACATTGTCCTTTTATTCGAATCAAATTATTGTACGTTAAATATGGGGCATTACTATCACCGAATAATCCAACTTTTGTATCCAAAAATTAATTATTGTATCCTTTTTTCTTAAATTTAATGAAAACCCTTTATCAAAAAAGAAGAATAGTCCAATTTTTTTCCTCTGAGTTTAGAATTTGTCGTTTTGGATATCTCGTGTCAATTAGAAATTAGAATATACGACCTATCAGATTACTAGAATTGAGACTGTTCGAAGAGCTCCCGTTTACATTTTTTGTATAGTTGGTATCCGGTGTACATAATTAACAACAGTCCAAGACGTTAAGTTTCCATTAACATCTTCTAACAGCTTTCTTTACAGCGTTTGTTAAACAGAAAGCTAATTTTCGTCGTGTACATAAGTACATTTTTAATAAGAAAGCTATACTCCCCAACTCTTTTCCGAAAAACATTTTTCTTTTTTATTCTCTTGATTTATATATTCATGGTTTCTAATTTGTTCTGTCTAGGAAATGCCTGAATAATTGCCCTAGTAAAGAAAATTTTACTAGAAGTTTGCATATAAATGATGGCACATGACAAATACGATAATATCGGACCATATATAATTTCAGTCTCGTGTCTCTTCAAAAGTTTAGACTACAGAGTTGTCAAAGTTGAGCTGTAACAAGTTTCTTGAATCAGTAATATGTCAGAAAAGCTAGTTGTGTCAATCTCTTAAGAGTGAAATCCAATAACATGGAATATAAAGTACAACATGTTGTAAATTTGTATTGTGTTTTCATCTATTAGTTTAGACCATTTCAGGTGATAAGTTAATTCAATACTTTGCGAAAAGTCAAAATTTCCAATCTCTTTTAGTGGCCGTTATAATACTAAGTGGGGCAACAACCATCAATATTTTCACGAGCAGATTTGATACCTCTGTTTTTTTTTTTTTTAATTATCAACATGTTTTGTAGAAAGATGATCATGAAATTATAAGAAAATTATATGAAGTGATAACCACCATTCAACCCTCTTGGATTACATTTACGTTTGGTCGGATTTAGACATTGAAACGAATTGAAACCAAACAAAAGTAGTACGATTTGAATTCGGTAGATGCGAGTTTGATTCGATTAAATTTAGACGTCGTTTAGATTCGACCACTCCAGGGGCTCCCACGCGCCACGGGCCCAGGGGCCACGTGCATCCACTAGAGAGAATAAAGCATAGCCCACGTGATCTTGGGCCAAACTCTTGGACATTTCTCCCTCACAATACGACAAAAACAAGTGAGTACTGGGGTTGATAATAGTACAAGTTTTTGGGTGATTTTCTGAAAGGTACGAGAGAAACAAAAGTAAATTCGAAGCAATATCAGAAAGAAAAATAAAAAAGCCAATGGGGAAGACGACAAGACACTCGCTAACTCTCTCTCATCACATACACACACACACATTGCCTCTGCTTCATTTAATTGGTTTCCGTAACCCAATTTAGCTTTTGCGTTTTAATGTTTCGAGTGAAAACTTTTCACTCTCTCTCCGATCCCAATTTTTCATTTTACTCCGCTCGAAATCTCACTTGTTTTCTCGAGAAAAAAAAAGAAGAAAATTCAAATCCTCTTGTAGTCCACCAGAGTCTCTCGGTTTCAATTTTCAGCAGAAAATCGAGAATAATTCTCCCTTTTTAAATTTTTTTAATCTGACGTAATCTCGAGAATTTCCCCACTCTTTTTTTCTGTCTCGGAGCTGAGAAAATCTTCAATCAAGAGCCGCCCAGATGAAAAATTCGTCTACGCTAACTACTTTCGGTCGATGGGGACCTCCAGATTTCAAACATTCATGATGATTGACAGTAAATCCCTTCGTCTCGAGAGGTAATTCCGAGCAATTCTTATATCGGAATCCCGGAAGAATTCCAAAAACGACAAACGAAAATTCACAGCATGGTTTCCGGAGTCGGCGGCGGAAGAGGAGGAAGCGGCGCTAGTGGCCGCAGCCGTGGTGAAGAGGCAGCGTCGTCGAGTCACCGCGTCGACCATAGTCTCAACACCACCACTCATCACCCGAGAGAACAAGCTCAATCGTCGGGGACGAAATCACTCAGGCCGCAAAATCAGCCTCAAAGCCACACGGAATCAATGAGCAAAGCTATCCAACAGTACACTGTCGACGCGAGACTCCATGCCGTCTTTGAACAATCCGGCGAGTCCGGTAAGTCGTTCGATTACTCACAATCCCTCAAAACGACGACGTATGGCTCCTCTGTACCTGAGCAGCAGATCACGGCGTATCTCTCCAGGATCCAGCGTGGCGGCTACATACAGCCGTTCGGGTGTATGATCGCCGTCGATGAATCCACCTTCCGAATCATCGGCTACAGCGAAAACGCGCGGGAAATGTTGGGCCTTATGCCTCAGTCAGTTCCCAGCCTCGAGAAACCGGAGATTCTGGCGATGGGAACGGATGTGCGCTCTCTCTTCACCGCTTCGAGCTCAATTCTCCTCGAGCGTGCGTTCGTGGCTCGAGAAATCACACTGCTGAATCCTGTTTGGATCCACTCGAAGAACACCGGAAAACCGTTTTACGCAATTCTGCACAGGATCGATGTAGGAGTCGTTATCGATTTAGAGCCAGCTAGAACCGAAGATCCAGCGCTTTCGATCGCTGGAGCAGTCCAATCGCAGAAACTCGCGGTTCGCGCGATTTCACAGCTACAATCGCTTCCCGGTGGAGACATCAAGCTTCTCTGTGACACTGTTGTGGAAAGCGTGAGAGACCTGACTGGATACGACCGCGTAATGGTCTACAAGTTTCACGAAGACGAGCACGGAGAAGTTGTCGCCGAGAGTAGGCGAGACGATTTAGAGCCTTACATTGGTCTACATTATCCGGCAACTGACATTCCTCAAGCGTCACGGTTTTTGTTCAAGCAGAACCGCGTCCGTATGATCGTAGATTGCCACGCCACGCCGGTTCTTGTGGTGCAAGACGACAGGCTCACTCAATCTATGTGCTTGGTTGGTTCGACTCTCAGGGCTCCTCATGGATGTCACTCTCAGTATATGGCTAACATGGGATCTATTGCATCTTTAGCAATGGCGGTTATAATAAACGGCAATGAAGACGACGGGAGCAATGTCGCTGGTGGGAGAAACTCTATGAGGCTTTGGGGTTTAGTCGTTTGCCATCACACCTCTTCTCGCTGCATACCGTTTCCTCTTAGGTATGCTTGCGAGTTTCTAATGCAGGCGTTTGGATTACAGTTGAACATGGAACTGCAGTTGGCTTTGCAAATGTCAGAGAAGCGCGTTTTGAGAACGCAGACACTGTTGTGCGATATGCTTCTGCGTGACTCGCCTGCCGGAATTGTTACACAGAGTCCTAGTATCATGGACTTGGTGAAATGTGACGGTGCAGCGTTTCTTTACCATGGGAAGTATTACCCGTTGGGTGTTGCTCCTACTGAGGTTCAGATAAAAGACGTTGTGGAGTGGCTGCTTGCGAATCATGCGGATTCGACAGGGTTAAGCACAGATAGTTTAGGCGACGCTGGATATCCCGGTGCAGCTGCGTTAGGGGATGCTGTGTGTGGTATGGCGGTTGCGTATATCACAAAAAGAGATTTCCTTTTCTGGTTCCGTTCTCACTCAGCTAAAGAAATCAAATGGGGAGGCGCTAAGCACCACCCCGAGGACAAAGATGATGGGCAGCGGATGCATCCTCGTTCGTCTTTCAAGGCTTTTCTCGAAGTTGTTAAGAACCGGAGTCAGCCATGGGAAACTGCAGAAATGGATGCGATTCACTCGCTCCAGCTTATCCTGAGAGACTCGTTTAAAGAATCTGAGGCGGCAATGAACTCTAAAACTGCAGATGGTGCGGTTAAGCCGTGTAGGGATATGGCAGGAGAGCAGGGGATTGATGAGTTAGGTGCAGTTGCAAGAGAGATGGTTAGGCTCATCGAGACCGCGACTGTTCCTATATTTGCTGTGGACGCTGGAGGATGCATTAATGGATGGAACGCTAAGATTGCGGAATTGACAGGTCTCTCGGTTGAAGAAGCTATGGGGAAGTCTCTGGTTTCTGATCTAATATACAAAGAGAACGAAGAAACTGTTGATAAGCTCATTTCTCGTGCTCTGGGAGGTATATTCAACTTCTCCAACTATTTTGTTAATCTCCATCTCGGATATTTTGATCACTGTGTTGCGTTTGTAATCATGTAGGGGATGAGGACAAGAATGTGGAGGTGAAGCTGAAAACTTTCAGCCCTGGACTTGAAGGGAAAGCGGTTTTCGTGGTTGTGAATGCCTGTTCAAGCAAGGACTACTTAAACAACATTGTCGGTGTCTGTTTTGTGGGACAGGACATTACTGGTCAGAAAATCGTAATGGATAAGTTCGTCAACATACAAGGAGACTACAAGGCTATTGTCCATAGCCCAAACCCACTGATCCCGCCAATCTTTGCTGCTGACGAGAACACGTGCTGCTTAGAGTGGAACACGGCGATGGAAAAGCTTACGGGTTGGTCTCGCGGTGAAGTGATTGGGAAAATGCTTGTTGGGGAAGTGTTTGGGAGCTGTTGCAGGCTAAAGGGACCTGATGCTTTAACCAAGTTCATGATTGTATTGCATAATGCAATCGGTGGTCAAGACACGGACAAGTTTCCGCTCCCGTTCTTTGACCGCAATGGGAAGTTTGTTCAAGCTCTATTGACTGCAAACAAGCGGGTAAGCCTCGACGGGAATGTCATTGGGGCTTTCTGTTTCTTGCAGATCCCGAGTCCTGAGCTGCAGCAAGCTTTAGCAGTCCAACGGAGGCAGGACACAGAGTGTTTCACAAAGGCGAAAGAGTTAGCGTACATTTGTCAGGTGATAAAGAATCCTTTGAGCGGTTTGCGTTTCACAAACTCATTGTTGGAAGCTACAGACTTGAACGAGGATCAGAAACAGTTTCTTGAGACAAGTGTTTCTTGCGAGAAACAGATCTCGAGGATTGTCAGTGACATGGATCTTGAAAGAATTGAAGATGGGTGAGTTTAGTTAGAAACTTAGAATTCTCTATAAAATGGTTTTGCTTACTTGACAAAATGTGACCATATGCCAAATTTTGTTTTTTTTTTTTCTCCATTTGATCAGTTCGTTTGAGCTAGAGAGAGCGGAGTTTTTCCTCGGAAGTGTCATAAACGCGATTGTAAGCCAGGCGATGTTCTTATTAAGGGAGAGAGGTCTTCAGCTGATCCGTGATATTCCCGAAGAGATCAAATCCATAGCTGTTTATGGAGACCAGACGAGGATTCAACAGCTCCTGGCTGAGTTTTTGCTGAGTATAATCCGGTATGCACCGTCTCAAGAGTGGGTGGAGATCCATCTAAGTCAAGTTTCAAAGCAAATGGCTGATGGATTCTCCGCTGTCCGCACGGAATTTAGGTACATGTCGTTGTTCCCACTGTTCTCTCCTCATATCTGTAAACCATAATTATGCAATCCGGTTTTTGGTTACATATATTTTGGTTTATGAAGAATACGAAGTCGGTTTGGTTTCTAGCGGTTTAACAAAAACGAATTTTAGATTTAAGGATTTTCCAAGAAATTCTGGGGTTTTAGTTAGTTTGGTTTTCGTTTGGTTATTTTTTGTTTGGATATGTAATGCTTTGTGTTTTAGATTCGTTTTTACTTTTTAGGTGGCAGTTTTGGCTCGGTTAAGCCGGATTGGGAACTTTTAAACATAACCATAGGCCTAGAATTAGCAGGCACTGTTTTTAATGTTTTCAAATTGATTGTAACACTTTTCTTTCATGTGTCTTAATTTTGCTGTTACAGAATGGCGTGCCCAGGTGAAGGTCTGCCTCCAGAGCTGGTCCGAGACATGTTCCATAGCAGCAGATGGACGAGCCCTGAAGGGTTAGGTCTAAGCGTGTGTCGAAAGATTCTAAAGCTCATGAACGGTGAGGTTCAATACATCCGAGAGTCAGAGCGCTCCTATTTCCTAATCATTCTCGAACTCCCAGTTCCTCTGAAACGCCCGTCTTCAACCGCAAACGCTAGTGGCAGTGGCGGCGACATGATGTTGATGATGCCATATTAGTCGCACATAAGTTGGCCGGGAGAGTTTGTATCATTGTGTGTGTGTGTCTATTTGTGTGCGAGTCTAACTACGCCGGAGGAAGATATAGAGAGTTTTTGTTTCCGGTGAGATTTAGTAGAGAAGAGGAGATTGTTTGCGTTTGGCTTGCCGGAAAGAAAACGAAACGTAACAGTAGTGATAGAGTCTCAAGACTTGTTTTCTTTTGTTTGCACTGTGTATATTGATAACTCCGAGAGAGGCAAGAAAATGAGCAAAGAAGAGAGATATTGATTGACTAATAATCCTTGTTTTTTTCTTTTTCTTTTTGACCGCAAAAACATTTATCCGCCAACAAGGTTGGTTTGAGAAACCAGCCAACTTGGAATCTACGCGTCTACATGAGAAGACCGATAATCCTTTTAGATGTTGTACTTATCCGTTATTTCAAGCAAAATTCCCGGCGGTGGCCGGAGCTGATCTCGGTCACGACGGTATATTTACAAAGAGAACTTGTCGGAAAAATGTCATGAGATAAGAATTTGATATGTGGATGATTAGAAGGTTTTTAAATTGTTTACAACGATGAATGTGTATGTATATCCTTTTACAAAAAAAAAAAAAAAATGATGAATGTATGAATTAGGGACAAATAAGAACAAAATATAAATAAACAACTTTTTCTTGCAAGACAATTATGGTCAATTTATTTTACAATCTTAGAAAAAAAAATTAACACTTTTAGATTTAGTTATTTCTTGTAAACAATAATAGATTCAAGAATGGTATCTATAGAAAAAATCAGAAATTTGATTATGTGTATTGAAATGTATAAGCAAATCTTCATTCTTCTTATACAGAAAATATACTTTTCTTATGCATAAGTCAAATAAGGGCGAGAGAAAACATAAAGTCAAATAAGGGCACATGGGCGAAATATTCGTAGGGTTTACTACAGTTAGTTACTAGCTAGAGGGAATAAGGAAAATGATAGTGGGAGGTTTAGCAGTTAATGTGGCTACCAAATCCGAAGTAGTTGAGAAGCTCTAAATGTGAATATTCTTAAACTAATTACATCCTCACCTTCCCCCACTGTCTTTCTTCATTGTTTTCTCGATCTAGCTAGTAGTATTTGTTCTGAAATATATCTGCAATATCTCATTTTTATAGAAGTCTTCGTGTTATCAATTCATATGAACAAAAAGATGGAGTCTAGGCTGTGTAGAATATTAAGCGTAAATTGGGTGAACATGGAATTAATTAAAGGATGACAGGAGAAGTTTAATACTACAAAGAAAGCCACTTGGGGTTTCAATCCTTAATTGCTTCATAGAAAAATTTGAACATGATGGATTGGGACATGAGAACATGCGGAGAAACGCGGTAGAGGCCTGTCTCAACCATATCTCATAAATGCTCTCTATCTACTTAGTAGTTACTATATATACTGTTAATAGCTTAGTCAAGTGAGCTATAACATTTGTACACTCAATAAAAAGACACACACCAGAACAAATAACAAAGATATGGGGAAAGTATCTTATGGGTTTTTGGCGTTGATGCTTGTAGTTGTGGTGATAGGGGTTGTTGACTGTAGGAGATTTGAGAAGGAGACGTTGGGAGGTGGTGGTGGTGGACTTGGCGGTGGGTTTGGTGGAGGGAAAGGTTTTGGAGGAGGAATTGGTGGCGGTGGAGGTGCCGGTGCTGGTGGAGGTTTTGGTGGTGGTCTAGGAGGAGGCCACGGTGGCGGAGCTGGTGGAGGTTTTGGAAGTGGCATTGGTGGAGGCCATGGTGGAGGTATTGGTGGTGGTGCGGGAGGAGGTGCTGGTGGAGGATTAGGTGGTGGTGGAGGACTAGGAGGAGGCCACGGTGGAGGTATTGGTGGTGGTGCCGGAGGAGGTGCTGGCGGAGGACTCGGAGGTGGTGCTGGCGGAGGACTCGGAGGTGGTGCTGGTGGGGGACTTGGAGGAGGCCATGGTGGAGGATTAGGTGGTGGTGCCGGAGGAGGTACTGGTGGTGGTCTAGGAGGTGGTGCAGGAGGAGGTGCTGGTGGGGGTATTGGCGGTGGTGCCGGAGGAGGTGCTGGTGGTGGTCTAGGAGGTGGTGCAGGAGGAGGTGCTGGTGGGGGTATTGGCGGTGGTGCCGGAGGAGGTGCTGGTGGTGGTCTAGGAGGTGGTGCTGGTGGAGGACTTGGAGGAGGTGCTGGTGGTGGTCTAGGAGGAGGTGCCGGAGGAGGTGCTGGTGGAGGACTTGGAGGAGGTCACGGTGGAGGTATTGGCGGTGGTGCCGGAGGAGGTGCTGGTGGTGGTCTAGGAGGTGGTGCAGGAGGTGGTGCTGGCGGAGGAGCTGGTGGAGGACTTGGAGGAGGTCACGGTGGAGGTATTGGCGGTGGTGCCGGAGGAGGTGCTGGTGGTGGTCTAGGAGGTGGTGCTGGTGGAGGAGCTGGCGGAGGATTTGGTGGTGGTTCTGGCGGAGGAGCTGGTGGAGGTATTGGAGGAGGTGCTGGCGGAGGGTTTGGTGGTGGTGCTGGCGGAGGAGCTGGTGGAGGCATTGGAGGAGGTGCTGGTGGAGGAGCTGGCGGAGGATTCGGTGGTGGTGGAGGCGGAGGTCACGGTGGAGGAGCTGGTGGAGGATTTGGTGGAGGATCAGGCGGAGGATTTGGTGGTGGTGCTGGCGGAGGAGCTGGAGGAGCTGGTGGAGGATTCGGTGGGGGTGGTGGTGGTGGTGCCGGTGGTGGATTTTAAAATTTTAGTGATTAAACATTCATACAAAATCTATTCTTGGCTTGAACTAAGCTAGGGCTAGTTACTTAATTATGTACCAAGTCATTTGAGAAGAAAGTATATCATATTTCCTTTACGATTTATTATGTATGAATCCATACTTGAAAAGAAAAAAAATTAAACCATTTTCAAATATTCACAATATTTTTCGTTGGCTTGTTGTTAATCCACTTAATTCGGGAAAATATTTTAAACTTGGAAGATATGATTTATAGCTTAGGTTACATAGATTATAAAAATGGAAACTATCTTATATAATGTGCGCAAACAACATAAGAGTTCTCAATCACTCTAAAAACATATTAGAGTAGAACAAAAAAAGATGAGAAAACTATTTCGTATAGTATACCGTCGAAGAAAAGATGGAGTCTTCTTTCTTCATATGTTTTTTTCCTTTCCAAGCCACACCAAAACGCCAAAAGCCAAACGCGAGACACGCACGCACAATAGCATAAGGAACTCTAAGACGTTTGCTGAAGCCAAACAGGGAGCCAAGAAGTTCCATCAATAAAATCAATGGACAAGAAAGACTCGACTTCTGGTTTGGTAAGCTCTTTGGCCCAATCAGATCTTTGTTGCCTCTCAGCACCAGGTCCATGACACTTGTACTCCGCATGGTATAAATTCCTGATCGATATCAAAAGTATTAGTATAATTGACGATAACTACTATACAAATTAGGTAAAAATAATAGTAATTAGAGACTAACTGGGTCGAGCCATCGTAGCTCCAGTTGGTCCAACCGTTAGGGACAACGGTCTTGGACAAGTAAGTCTTAGCAAAGATGACCCGAGAATAAGGTCCTTTGGCTCGGCCTAAGTAAACCTCATCGACTCCATACACTTTGCCTCTTATGAACACATAACCCGTATTTTCCTCTGCGTTTTCCCTGTGGTGTGCTGTGATTGAACCGTACGGTTTCACCCTCTTGTCCGATATCACAAATATCTCACAATTCTGTAACAATTTTAGGAAAAAAAAATGCAAAAATGTTTAAAATATGGTATGATTTTGGCGGCGGTCTACAGGTTTATATGCTATGTTTCAGAAAATGTGTTAATGGGAAAAACGTACGTTGAAAATGGAAGTTGCACGACCGAAGATGAAGTCGATAGAGCCTTGGATGTAGCACTCATGGTAATAATGTCTGCCTTTGTTATCAAACAAAGTGTTGTGCAAGCTGTAGAACGCACAATGGTAAAACGCTACTTTATCGGCAGCCACAAACGCTGCCACCGATTGGTTGTCAGACGTGAACGCCATTCCGATTGGTGCATCATTCTGTTTATTCATAACACAAATTCATTAACACACCAATGTCATTGACGTAATTATATTATTATTTTTTAAACTAATTTTGAAATCTACGATTTTGTTGCACATACTCTGATGCTGATACCAAAAGCGACAAAGTGATTAGCTTCGACTTTGAAAGTGGCCGAGGCAACATTATCGACCGAACTCTGCGAAGATTCGATGACCGTTTTTCCTTTTCCGTTACCTCTCATGAATATAAACGGCTTGTTCTCCGGAATGTGCACTCTCTCTCTTTTTTTCCGAAAGAAAAAATATATATTCAAAATTAGAAATGTCTTATATGTATATAATTACGTAAATCCATATTTGTATATATAGCGAGAATTCATCTTTGTCTTCGATAACTCATAGTCATACATAGCTATAACTTGGTTATCATATTGTATATGTAACATGATTTGCGCATATATACAGAAAAATGTAAAAGGTTAAACCTCGTAAACGTATACGTACTTGTAGATTCCTTTACGGACATGGACGATAATCCAGTTAGAGTTACCAACAGGGACAGCATCAATGGCTTTTTGAACCGAAGTGTAGTCTCCTTTGCCTTCGATATCGACAATAATGGATCTATTTGTTGCGATTTTTTCAGTCAGCAGGGGTGCGTCAAATTTCGTCTGCTGGATTGCTGATGCGTCCGAACTCCATACGAACGTTACAACTAGGGCTAGGACAAGGATCATTCCTGTTCGATGATCCATCATTATTTTTTTTTTTTATTTTTTTTTTTTTGGGGAAGGGGGGGGTGGGGGGGAGAAAGGGGGGTTTCTAGTTTTTCTTTTGGAATGGGGGATATGAGAAAGAGATTATATTGATGAAAAAAGAGGTTAAATTTAAGAAAATAGGTTTTTATATTTAGGGTGTTTCGTTGTGTTTGTTTTGTTTTGGGAGGTAGGGATTTTGGAGGAAGAAATGGGCTTGTTCTTAAGTTATTTAATTTATTTATTTTTAGACATTTATTATTTATTAATGGAATAATACTTTGAGATACTTTTCTATCTTTAGCAAAAAAAAATTAAGAAGTTGTGATTGTTGTATAATGTTACATTGTATAAGCTGTTCAATTAGTTGTCCACACACAAAAAATGTCGATTGGTTTACATAGATAGTATCATAGTACTACGTTAAAAAAAATTCATGATTTGTCTTAACTTGTGCTAGTTTGATAGAGACATAGAGTCATGTGATCATGTCAATTTGTTAAAAGATACTTCTCACTATATTATACATAATTTATATATATAAATCCTCTTTCTGTCTTTCATATAACAATGTCTTCATCATGAATTGATATTCGTTAATTTTATGAGTTATGAAGGTGTAAAGATTTTTTTTTATTTTTATAAATGGTTTCTGTTATTTTTGTTGATGCTGTTGTTATTGTAGATTGATCATTCAGTAGTGGAGAGCTTTGATGGAAAAGGGAAAGCATGTATTACTTCAAGTGTTTAGCCAAAATTAGCAACAGGAGAAAGAACGCATCTCTTTAAAAGAGTGTCCTATATCTTCCAAGTATAAGAGTGACTCTCTGTGAAAGAGAAGGTTTCAGCTGGTTTAGCTAAACCATTTCTCACGTGTAATTAATTAGAACATGTAAGAGATACATTGTAATTGACTAGATATAAAGTCATCTCCTTCATTTCTCTCTGCGTAAGGTGGATATGTGGAAGTGTTGTTGAATCAGATCAGAGAGAGAGACATATCACAAGCTGTAACCAAAAGAGCTCGAGCTTGAGCGAAGCTTAGTGATAACCCCAGTGTTTTTCTGATCCGAGAGAGTAGGCAACGAACTTTGGGTGAACAAATCTGCGTGTGTTGTTTCTTTCTTGCTTTTACTTCTTTCTTCTTATTGTTTCAAATCTTGTAGAAGAACTTAGATCTATGAGTTGGATCTTGAGCGATTCTTCACAATCTCTTTGCTTTTAAGAGCGGGTCATCTCAAAGTGTTTATAGGGCTTTTCAAACCCGTGTCCAACTCTCTAATCGTAGGATATTGTCCGCTTTGGGTCTATGTATCTTAACCCCCACGGATTTATCTTTGGGCTCCTTCCCAAAAGGCCTCATACTAATTAGAGTTGACGCTACTTATATATTAGACACTTGTTCGTCTAATCTTCCGATGTGGGACTTGGATCGATATCCAACCCTTCAAGCCAATGACCACATAATCTCGTGGCTTCTCCACCTTCAGCGAAACTTGGCATCCATCTTGTGCTGCCGTACTCACTCTACGGAACTCTTCACAAGAGTCTGGATATCTCTTATCGCATGGTCATCTTGAGGGCTTTGTTTCCACATCCATTTCTCCAGGTCCACATCTTTGAACCTTGGCTCTGATACCAATTCTAGGGCTTTTCAAGCCCGTGTCCAACTCTCTAATAGTATGATATTGTCCAAAGCTTGGGTCCATGTATCTTATCCCTCACGGATTTATCTTTGGGCTCTTTCCCAAAAAGCCTCATACTAATTAGGGTTGACACTACTTATATATTAGACACTTGTTCGTTTAATCTTCCGATATGGGACTTGGATTGATATCCAACAGTGTTAATGTCTTAACTCTTAAGCCTAGTGCTTGGAGCATGAAGTTTGCCCAAATCAGTTAGTTGATCACATACGGTGGAGATAAATACACGTAGAAACACATAAGTATATGTGTATATCTCCATTTATTGAGCATTATATGAGATAATTTTGGATGTCCAATTTTGGCTGTCCAGTTTGTTTGTTTGAAATAATTTTATTCGACTTCACGTAGTATTGTTTTACTATATCAGGAATTGATATTTGTTAATTGTTATTATGAGTTATGAAGGTTTACTGGTTTGGCTTTATACCGGTTGTTATGCTCCAATGCGACTTATAATCCGGTTTTAGAGATTATTTCGGTTAATTTGAGAAAAAATAAATATATGACTTTAGACTAGGAAAAATAAACATCATCCTATATAGATTTTTTAATATAAAAAAAAAATCAATTTCAATTCTTAATTTCTTATACATAAGTTTCATTTTGTGATTAAAAACACAACATAAAAGAAAGGGATATAAGTAAAACAGAAGGAAAACATAAGGAAAAGCTAAGGAAAAGAGAAGCAAAATATAAGTAAGAAAAAAAAAAATATTCTTTTCTCGACATAGAGACACACTCGAGAGGGAGCTCACGCGCTATTATTTGCGATTGGGTGCTAGTATAACCAACGGTAACCAGAAGAAGTACCTTCCTCAGGGCCATTAAAATCTTAAGAGAAAATGGCCCAGACCACCAATTAAAATCAAATATTTTCTCCAGATTTATGTACCATACAAAAAAAAAAAAAAATTGGTATCCGTCACAAAATTAAATGTCCACATTATAAACGATTTAATTCCAAAAGTGAACTGAAAATGAGGAGTTCTACCGAAATTTTTGATTGATACTTTGATACATACAAGAAAGTTAGTAATGGTCAATTCAAACGTTCTCCACATGGTACAGTAACAAATTCACAATTATTATCTAAAAATATATATATGATTTGCGGCTAATTTCCTTAAAGCTATATAGAATTCTAATGCGAGTCACTAGAGAATGTGTACGTGGACCTGCCAATGTTTATATGCTCGGGTGATTGGATCTTGGAATTGGCTGAGGTTGCAATTATATATCGTTCCGATGGAGTTTTTAGAATTACAAAATGAGCAACAGATCTTATGGTCTTCCAAAGAAGCCAATGTGGTCTCTCATACGCACATCTTTGAACTGAATTGTTTGGTTTTGATTATGTGTTGTCTTTTACAACATAACATGTCATTCTCCTACTATGTGATAAATTAATGGATTTGGTTGCCTGGTGTCGAAATTCGAAACCATGGAATCGACCAAACTTTGCTCTTTAAATTACTTAATTGTGAAGACGACAAACAATTTTTTTTCGGAGATTGTAATACCCATAATGAAAACGATAAATAACAACACTTTACCCATAATGAAAACGATAAATAACAACACTTTACCCATAATGAAAACGATAAATAACAACACTTTTACAAATTGTAAATGTATTGGTCGACCTTTTATTACGCTGCACCACGATGCTTACATTGTATAAATTTATACACAGGCTGATATATACAATTTCCGCCAATGGAACTCGAAAGGCGCTGCGGGAGGGGGGGGGGGGGGGGGTTTAACATCGTATGAGCCCATTCCACGTCAACAGATCTAATCAACTGGTACCCACATCCTACAGCTATCTTCCCATCTAAGCCGTTCGATATCAACGGGTGTTGGTCCGGTTCGGTGACAATCTTTCCCGGTGGCAAACCAGTTATTCTCGGTCAAAATATTGGAATTTACCCCATTCAAAATATAGTATAACATAAGCAAACATAAGTGACACATAAGTAAAACATATTTAACAAGGTAAAAAATAAATAAATAAATAAATAAAACATAATCAAAATGACAAAATTAATATGTTTTGCTAATATATAATTTTTAAGTCATTTTTAAAAATATTGGATCCTCATATGATTGACCGTCAAGTAACCTCCTCTGTGAGGTGTCGTCTTTTTACAACATAACATGTCATTCTCCTAGTATCTGATAAAGTAATGGGTTTGGTTCGCATGGTCTCGAAATCATGGGATTGGCCACTTTTTGATATTGAAATGGCTTATTGTGGGACGATAAATAATTTTTCGAAATTTCGTTATCTTTTTTTTTTCATTTGTAAATAGTTTCCACGTATTGTTTAACTGGTGATGCGGGAAATTAATATTTCCTCCGCTCTTTAGTATGTACTTGGATTAATATTTTTCTGTTTGGAAAATTTATAGGTTTTTTTACTTCTTAATTAGGTGTAATAAATCTCAACCATTTTAATTTTTTTAGAAAGAAATGGAACAAAATGAGTATGTATATATATTAAACTAGTCAATAACAATGTGTTTGTCCAAAGAAGAAGAAGAAGAAAGATGTGATCTATAATCTCCAAATGTATATGGTTCACATGATATGTAAGTATTAGTCGTTTTCAATGTGTTAATGCAATTAAATTTGGAAATCTAATTTACTATAGCAGTAATGAGGATGGGACCAATACATTCGTTTAAAGAAAGTCATTTAATAAGAGGGGATATATATTTTTTCCTTGACAAATCCAGAAACCTAAAACTTAATGAGGAATGAGAGCAAAGTCGCAGAAGAAGAAACCTATATGCGAATGCGATAGCTTTCATGTTGACAATACATTCAATACATATAAACTTAGCCCGTTGATTAACCTTGGACATAACCATTTGATCTCATCTACGTTTGAAACCACTTAAATACGATTTCATATTATGCCCGTTCCAAAATAAAAGCATAAAACTTAATTGTATCATTTGACTTTTCATAGCTTAATCAAATAAATTTATTATTTATACAGAAAAAATCACAAAAATAATATCAAAAAAAAAGATCACTTCTGTTATATCCGACTTTCATTACAGTGTGGCCCGAGACTTTTAAATAATGGTTTACGTTTAACTCTTTATCCAAAAAAAATAAAAATGTTAACATATACTTTCCTAATCGTGGAACTTATTCCTAAAAATAAAAAATAATATTTTGGGGTCAGAAAGAAACAGATGGCGAAGGGAAATAATGAAGTCAGAGTGTTGTTTCCATGTTTGGAAAACATTTATGGACTTTAATTTCACCGAAATTTCGTATTAATTACTCCCACCAATATTACTGATTTACTTCCCTACTTGTCTTGCTAATTACCAATTTTAAACTATAAATTTATTTTTCTATTTAACTAGATCACAAATTAAAATAATTATAAAATTATTTTCTATAGGTAGTAAAATTATTTCACACTCCCTTATGGTATTTTTCTATTTAACTAGATCACAAATTAAAATAATTATAAAATTATTTTCTATAGGTAGTAAAATTACTTCACACTCCCTTATGACCAAACAAAAAAAATGCATATTTTGATTACGATTTTAACCTCCGGACGATATGGTTTACCGGCAAGGTCTACCTCGTAGACAATATTAGAGGTTTACCTCGTAATAATATTTTAAATTTTAATTAACAATTAAATAAAAAATAATTTGATAATAAAACATATATGAATAATTAAAACATGAATAATTAAAACATAGACATTATCATCTACCAAAAATATGAATGCATACAAATGAATCATTTATAGATAAGCAAAGACATTTAGGTTAAAACCTATAAAAATGTGTGAGATCTACCGAGTAAGTCTACAATGTCATTAAATCTTAATTTTAATTATAAAAACTGTAAAAAATATTTTGATGAAACTTTTTTATATATAAATACAATACAGACAACTTGCATAATTGAACCAATTTAAGTAAATAAAAAAAAACAAATTAAGTTAAAACCCTATAAAATCATGAGATGTCTTCCAAAAAAGTTTACTAAATCATTAAATCTTAAATTTAAATTAAGAAAATTAAAAAAAAAAATTGAAATATTTTTTTCACAAATAACGAAATAATAGACATTTAACATCTATTAAAAAAAAAAAATCTCAGAAAAATGCATGAATCTATAAATATCATGAATATATAGTTCATAAAGATAAGAGTTAGAGTAGATTGTTTAGGGTTTAATGGTGTAAATTGTAGGGTATAGAAAATTCTAAATAATTGTTTTTGGTTCGTTATACGATTCAATATTCGTTTATTTGTTATCTAAACTGTAAATTGACAATATGTCAATCAAATTGTTGCAAAATTATATCTAAATTATTCGATTTAGGGTTTCGGCAAAGTAGACCTAATAAGTAGAATAAGCTAGTAGACCGCAATAGAAGTCTACAAACCGTTTTAACCTAGCGGGATTGAAATAACCGACTATTTTTTGGTTCAAAATAAAATAACCAACTCACCACATTGAACCGACCCACGTATATAATCCGATTTCCACATTCGTTTTGCAGGATATCGAGAGTTCGCCCTAGCGTTTACTCTCTTGGCCCGAGTTTCGAGGAGCTGCCGACGAAGTTTCGAAATGAGCCTCCGCCTCCGGCTCTGCCTCCCCTCTGACTTGTCTCCACCTGATCAATGCGGCTCTCTACCTTCTCGGGCTTCCCCAAAGAACCGTGTTTTTAGTCTCCATCGGTATATACTTGATATATTGACCCAAAAAATATTTACAAAAAAAAACACATAATAATAGACCTAATATGTAGACCTACTTAGTAGACCGCCATTAAGCCTACAACGTAGATCTCTGCGGAGGTCTACTACACGTGGAGGTTAGTTTTGCAATTGATCGAGAAAAAACTATTTTTGGAGGTCTACTACACGTGGAGGTTAGTTTTGCATTTGACCAAATTTTGACTTTTTCCGCGGTAGACCTCGTTTTGATTAATAAACCTCTGAATCGGTCTACGGAGCATAAGGAGGTCTACGTTGTAAGTCTACCCCAAAAAGTAAACCTCTAAATGGTTAGTTTTGCAATTGACCCAAGTTTGACTTTCCTCTAATAGACTTTGATGGTAGAGCTCAATTTTTTTGCGTTGACCAGATATTTTAGTAGACCTCACCTAAGGTCTACATGCATCGTAGACCTCAATGGTAGACTTCAACGTCGAAAATCTCTCATTTTTTAGGAAAGTCAAATTTTTATCAACTGCGAAACTAACTTTTTTTTGTAGGTAGACCTTAGGCGTAGATCTCGCTAAAAAGTTTGACCTTCGTCAATTATAAAACTAATCTCCACGTGTAGTAGACCTAAGGTGTAGACCTTGGTAACAAAGTTTGACCGTGGCCAATTGCAAAACTAACCTCCACGTGTCGTAGACCTCAGTGGAGTACTACGACTAGTTTTTTTGTTTGCGAAGAAAATGGCGCGGTCTACTCTGCGTTGACCAGTAGACCTCAACGGAGGATTACAAAATAAAAATAGACCTCCAGTGAGGTCTACATTCGCGGACCAAAACTGAAATTCTTAGATTTTTGAAAGAAATGTTACCTGGCCGTCGGAGAAAGGCTCTTCGAGGGTTAAGAACTTCAATTTAGGCCTTCAATAACGAACTCTGGTCGTCACCGTAAGCTAAACAGTCGGAAATGCCAAAACCCAAGATTTGAGTTTTCTTATAGAGTTTTTGGGATGAAAATGAAGAGAAAATGGAAGAATAAGAGTTTATGAGATGAAAGAAAGAGCAAAGAAGAAGCATAGCTAACTCGAAAGTAAGTTTTTGGAGCATTAAGAGCTCCAAATTGGGTGAAAATGGTGGTTGGCAACATTGATGATATGGTATTTTCGAAATTAAGTGTAGAAGATGAAGGGTGTTTGGTCTTTAACCATATCTCGTAGATCTCAGTAGTGGTCTACCAATCGAAAAAGTATTAACATTCTCATAAATAATTAGAAAAAACTGGATAAACTCATAATGAAAAATTGAAAAGGTTACTTTTGTATTTGATTATGAAAGAAGACCACTTGTCTTTATTCTAAAAACCTTACACTTGTGTGTGTGTTGTTTTTCTTCGGTTCTTTTTCTGAATATATTGATGGTGTTCCGATTATTTGTTATCTTATATATAAAGCTTTATCACAATATAGATTACAATACAATTTACATATATGTATACAGTATACTATATGTGTGAAAATACATATGGATAAACGCAAACGTGAAATCAACCTAACTGGTCACATTATGCATACTGTATGTTGCTTTATATATCCATTCTCTGTCTGGTCTTCTCAATCAACTGTCCCGACTTCGCTCCTACCTATAACCATTTATTGAACCAAACCGGTTCACCGGTTCACTAGTTTTCTGTAAACCAAATACTAAATTTCAATTCCCAGGTACTACAACTTATACTGAAACAAAAAAAATGGCTATATCTTTACAACTGTCAATACCTGGGAATTAATAAACTGCAAACTAGAGTTAACTGGAAATCTAATAGCATAGTTTCATTATAACTACCTAAGTACGTAAACCCAGCGATCTGGTTTCGTCTAATGAAAATTCAGAGGATAACCAAATTTAACCGAAAGTTTGATAACCGATCGGATAAAAGTTAAAACCAATTTTATGTTTGTTTTTTGTTACCGTTGAGATTATTAATGTCACGGGCCCTTGCTTCGGCTTCCTATATATACATGCTTTCCAAGTGCAAAGTCACAAGTCATCTTCTCTTTAATTGCCGATACTGATTAATTCACATTCTAAAAAAGAAGGAATATCAAGAGAGACAGTGATGAAACCAAAGAGCAAAGCTGCCGCTTCTACATCATGTTTTCTTGTCATGAGCTTGTTATGTAGTTGCATTAGTGGCGACCAAACGGAGGATAATTATGAAGGCTTATCTTACAATTACTACGAGAAAACATGTCCAAAAGTCGAAGAGATAGTGAGATCTTCACTTTCACCAGTGTTTATACTTGATCCTACTTCTCCCGCAGCTTTGCTTAGGCTTATGTTTCACGACTGCCAAGTTCAGGTTCTCTATCTCTACCTATTTCCATCTCTCTCTAACATTCTCAGTTAAGGCTTTCTTTTCAACTCTAAAGGATTTAATTTGTTTGAAAACTGTTACTTAATTACAGTATGTTAAGGTTTCCATTTAAACTTTAAGTGAATAAACATATAAATCAAGATTTTTCTAACATGAGTTTAGCGCTTTTGTTCTATTTATGTATTTGTTTAATTTTGTTTATAAATATACGAACAAAAGTTTGAGATAATTCTACATGATTGCATATTTTTGCAACCTATTTTATATAGTTTGCAGATGTCAAATTTTTTTTTTTTTTTAATATAGTTTGCATGCGATTGATAATTCAAGAAGACAACAAGACACGGAAATTTTTGCTAAGACCACTTTAATTAGCTAAACATGTGACGGTCCATTGTGGACTATATATAGAAAGCACGAAGTATCTTTCCTATCATGTCATTTATAGTTATATATAAAAAAAAAAAAAAAAAAAAAAAAAAAAAAAAAAAAACATGTCATTTATAACACGGGAGTAATGGTATTGTGACTATATTTATAGCTTGAGCTAAATAGTAAAATCATTTTCATTAGTCGGATAAATACCCAAAAAAACAAAATAATAAATTGATGTGGTCTAGCATATTGGAGATCAAAATGTCAATCTATATATGTAATCACACGAGAAAATATTATATTAAATTTAAAACTATGTACAAGCATAAAAATTCATAGTTTTCTTATACAAACCACCATTTTTTGTGTCCATATATAGTTTTCTAGAGAGATCGAGAGAACTACGATTCTACGAATTACATCATATTCTATTGGGTACTAATTATTGCATCTCATTAATTGTTGGGCCGGGAACAAATGTGTGTTTGATACTGCATATCCATTCACAGGGTTGTGACGCATCGATCCTAATCGAGCCAAGTGGGGACCAATACCAACAGTTCACGGAGCTTGACTCAGCCAAGAACTTCGGAATCAGAAAGAGGGAACTCATTGGCGAAATCAAAACCTCACTGGAGACTGAGTGTCCCAAACAAGTCTCTTGCTCTGACATCATCGTCCTCGCCGCAAGAGAAGCCGTCGCTCTCACAGGTGGCCCACTCATCGCCGTGCCCTTGGGAAGAAAAGACTCTCTATCCACTCCTAGCAAACACGTGGCAGATTCTGAGCTCCCTCCATCCACTGCTGACGTCGACTCTATCTTAAGTCTCTTTGCTGGCAAAGCCATGACCGTCGAAGAGTCCGTCGCCATTATGGGTATTTTATCTTCTAATTTTGTTTTCATAAAACTTATCCGCAATCGATCATGGGCATATTTATATTTAAATTACTGATTTTTGCGTATTTATTTCTTATAATATAAGACTTCTGGTCCATTTAATTCATATAATGTAACATTTTGTTTTTGTAGGTGCACATACATTAGGAGTTACACACTGCAATAACGTATTATCACGTTTCGATAACGAAAACGCGACAAACGCAAACATGGATCCACGTTTCCAAACGTTCTTGCGAGTTGTATGCCCAGAGTTTTCTCCAACCTCCAAAACTGCGGAAGCCACGTTTGTTCCCAACGACCAGACTTCGTTGATCTTCGACACAGCTTATTACGACGATGCCATTGCTGGACGTGGCAATCTCAGAATCGATTCGGAGATTGGAGCCGACCCACGCACACGCCCGTTTGTCGAAGCTTTTGCGGCTGATCAGGACCGTTTCTTTAACGCATTTTCTTCCGCGTTTGTAAAATTGTCGTCTTACAAGGTGTTAACCGGGGATAATGGAGTAGTTAGAAGCGTGTGTGACAAGGTAGAATGATGTGTATTTATAATTATCAATGTTAAATCGAATGACGTTATAATTATAATTAGAAAGACATAAGTATGAAACATATTACATATGAAAATATTGTATTGCAAATACATCGTAAGTTACTTAACAATGACACTTAATTATACCAAACCACTTAACAGAAAGGTTAACCAAGTCTTGAGATATTATAGAAACTATGTTTCAAATAACATTTCGTAGGAAATTATGATCATATAAGTTCAGTTGATTAAGAGAGATTAATTATTCATAATCAGTTTACAAGGGTAGTACACAACCATCCACATTCCACTAGTAATAGATTGGAAGCTATATGTCCCATGTCGAAAAGTCTTTACCGAATAACTTATTGATTTTTTACTAACAATAAAAAACTGTATAAATCTGTATAATTTGACATTTCTAATTTTAAAATAGTACTGAATGTTAACATTCTATCGCAACTTTTTTCTGATCTTTTAAAAACATACAATCAAGTTTATGGTTGTTTAGTGAAGCTATAGTATTTTGTGTTATTATTTCGGGCCAACAATTGTATAGTGCAAGATTAAGAAAATGGTCGGACAGCTAAGGAAAATCGCTCTCCTCGATCAGACAAACAATTACAAGCGAGAATTTCTTTGTTCCTCTTCAACCGGACAAGACACGTCCGTCATCCTCTTCTGCTAACCTGCGCCTCAACACTTTATCATACGCTTGCCTCCTATCCTACGCATCTTCCCTTCCATTAAGACCTAGGGTTTTCTCTTTCTCTCTCTCTCTCTCTCTCCCTCCCATCATTCTCTCCCGATCTATATCCATTTCGTTCATCCCCCAATCCCGCTCAATTTTTTTTTTGAAATCGAAACCCTAAGGGAGTCTTACAGTTTCGGGAGAGGGTTTTGGGGTTACGGGGGGTTGCTGAGAGATGTTGAATGTCAGGTTCATTGATGAATCTGTTTTCTCTATGCTTCAAGCCATTCGGGCACATATGCGATAATTCCGAGGCTGGATCGGGTGGCGCGTCAGGCGGTGAAGGCAAAGACGGACTCCTCTGGTTCCGTGATCTCGGTAAATATTGCGCCGGAGAATTCTCCATGGCTGTCATTCAAGCCAATCAGGTACTCGAAGACCAGAGCCAGATCGAATCCGGTAATTTCGGCACTTTCGTCGGCGTCTACGACGGCCACGGCGGCCCTGAAGCTGCCCGTTATGTCTGTGATAATCTCTTCAACCATTTCCGAGGTTCGTAGCTATCTTGCTATCGTCTTACATGTTCAATCCGATTCCTTCATTTCCACTGTGATTCGTGATTTTTGACATTTGAGCTTTGCGTAAATTGAATTGGGGTTTTTCCGGGGAAATACAGATTCTAGACGAATCCGTTGACTAAATTCTGAAATTTTTTGTTGTGAAGATGGTGATTGGTCAACAAAGTTAGGTACTTTGACTTTTAATCTCTTTGGGGATAATTAGGTTCCCAATGTGTTAAATGCAAGTCCCTCTGTTGTATACTATTGAAGCTACAGTCTTTTGGGCACACTAGTCTACATTTTGAGCTTTATACTGTGTTTATTGACTGTAGAAATTGGCAAAATAGTCAGATACCAGTACGCTTCTATATTTCTGTGCCAAGTGTGGGAATCATACGTATAAGGTAGTATTTGGAACTCATTGCATTTTGCATTCCTGGTTCTTCAAGATTGTTCTTTGCTCCATGTTCTGTGCTTTGCCTTCTCTCTGTTGTCTCATTTGCTCTTGGATTGATGGTGGAGTCTCCTGAATTCTTTCTTGCTAGGCTTAAGTCATGTAGGAGTGCACTGTACATTTTATGAAAGGAGGTTGAGCCTCTCTTATGTTGGGATTGCTTAGGCTTTATGATTATGCAGAAATATCAGCGGAGACGCAAGGAGTTGTGACGAGGGAGACGATAGAGAGAGCCTTTCACGCGACGGAAGAAGGATTCGCTTCGATCGTGTCAGAGCTGTGGAGTACGATGCCGAATTTAGCAACAGTTGGCACTTGCTGCCTAGTTGGAGTGATATATCAGAATACGCTCTTCGTGGCGAGCCTCGGGGATTCGAGGGTTGTTCTCGGAAAGAAAAGCAACTGTGGCGGGGTCTCTGCTATGCAGCTGTCGAGTGAACACAATGCCAACAACGAGGATATTCGTTGGGAACTTAAGGACTTGCATCCTGATGACCCGCAGATCGTCGTGTTTAGGCATGGAGTTTGGAGAGTCAAGGGCATCATTCAGGTAGCTTCTCCTTCTCTCAACACTTAAAAAACTGCTGTGTTAAGTTCCCACAAAGAAAAAGAGAGGCAAACTTTAGGGACCCACCCGCTCATGTTCTAGTAGCTTTCACTGCAATGAGCTTAGCACTGACATAGATTAGTAGGATTCAATGCTTAAGAAAGCTGATTCGATTGGTTTTTTTGTTTGGATTTTTTAATTGGTGATACTTCTGGCTTCTCTATGCTTTTACGGGCAGAGATAAATATAGTACTTTTTAAGTGGTTTGTCTTTCTTTTCTAAGTTATAGAAAAGTCCGTTAGAGGTGGTTTAAGAAATTCAAATCCTTAGTGTTTGCCTGTTGATTTGAGTCAAAACAACTCTCTGTGCGGAAATTCGATAATTGGCAAGTAATGGAGGCAGTTTATGAAAAGGGTTTCTGATGAACAACATACATTTGCCGTAAACAAGCTAATATTTACATCTTTATGATGTCGAGTTAACCAATGATTACGAAGCTTTACCATGTAGCTCAGGCATTGAACTAATATTTGCTACTAACTACCTGCTAAAATGATTGCGATGGTTATAGGTTTCAAGATCTATAGGAGATATGTACATGAAACGGCAAGAGTTTAACAGGCCGCCAATCAATCAAAAGTTCAGAATTGCAGAGCCAATAAAGAGACCGTTGATGTCTGCAACCCCGACCATACTCTCTCATCCTCTGCACCCTAATGATCTGTTCCTCATTTTTGCATCCGATGGACTTTGGGAACATTTGAGCAACGAAAAGGCTGTTGAGATTGTTCATAACCATCCCCGCGCTGTAAGTTTCTAGTGCAACTTCTCGATGGTTTCCGCAGTTCCTCACATTAGAATACCAAATAATTGCAAGTCTTTTAGATGTATAGTTGATCTTCTTGTGTTGTCTCTCTCTTTCAGGGAAGTGCAAAGAGGCTAATAAAGGCGGCTCTTCAGGAGGCAGCGAGGAAACGTGAGATGAGATATTCTGATCTAAGGAAGATTGACAAGAAAGTGAGACGCCATTTTCATGATGACATCACAGTTATAGTTGTGTTCCTGAACAATGACCTCATCTCCAGAGGCCACTACAACTCAACCCAAGACTCACCACCACTCTCTGTCCGGAGTGCTCTTGAACACTGAAAACATTTATAAAAACAAAAAAAACAAAAACAAAAAAAATTACAAAAAACAAGTTAAAGATGTTTTTTCCTTCTTCGTACTTGGTTATATGACTTTTGCCTAGAAGGTAAAAACTGGGCAATATCTGAGAAAAGAAATGAAAACGACATCGTACGTAACGAGCTCTGTTGTATTAAGCGGCTATGTTTGACCCTACCTTTCTCTTCAAGTCTGCATAGTTTTGTTCTGATGATTACGTTATCATGCATCTGAGTCGTAACTGTAAAACTGTAACATCGAAGTGTTACTAAAACCATACCATATATGTATGTAACTTCTTATTTCCAATAAAAAATATGAGATATTTTTGTTGACAGACCAGTGTAAAATGCTTGTATTTTGATTTGGTGGTCATGGACATAAGTATAGTTCCTGTTATTGATACTGAATGAGGTGATGTAAACATGTTATCAAACTAGGATTTATTATTTGAAAAGTGATTCATGGATGCGTTACTTAAGAAAAAATTGATTATGTTGGACAATATTTCCGATAGCCATGGTTCATAGCAAGTGTAACATTCAGAATTTGCCACAGATGTAATTATGTAATTATTAATTAATTCAGGTTCCGTATTAAGAATATCTTGACTTGAGGTCAAATATTTATGAGGTGGTCAATTACAACCGGTAATGAATTTTTTCAGTGTAAATCCAACTCCATCAGTTTCCTTAAAGACATGGTCATCTCTTTCGATTTATGTATAATCCAAACTTGTATTCGACTGATACTTGTTTCAGTCGTTTGGATGGAATATGTCAATCCAGAGATGAAATATATTTCAGAGAAGATAGTAAGATTTTACGGATCTGTATGTAAGCAACAGATCAAACAAAATTTAAAGATTTTTTAAAAACAAAAATGAAATAAAAATGGAATCAGATTAAGCTTTCTAGGCTGCGTTATCCATCAAAAAGAAGTCGAATGTCAATCAACAACTCAGAGCCCAGTGCATATTCATCATCTTCTCTATCTTAAGATCAAATTAGGGATTCAACAAAAAAAAAAAAAATCAATTTTAGTAACACATAAATTATACAAGGATCCTCAGTGTATAAGTGCTTATAGCTTTTCATCAATAATGAATCAGGTCTCAAAGATTTTAATGCCATCATAGGATCCTTAAAGTTGCAAAATTAGAAAACTGAATAAAGATGAGCTCAAAAATTCACTCAAACAAACGAAACACGCAATAACACGAATTTAAAAACATCATAGATAAAATCTAGCACAAGCTTATTCGCTATGCCTGTTCCACATAAGCAAAGCGACTCAACGCCCATGCGAAAATTTAACGCCTCTCCTCAAAAAATCGATGAAAGAATCATCCTATAGACATCGAAATTCTACAGGAAAATCAATCTAAGAGGCGAAACCAATCAGTTAAAAAAAAAACGAAGTTAAGATGATAAACAGAGAGATAACACTATGAGCAAACAGATATACCATCGAGAGAGAGAGCTCGAATGATGATGACTCGCCGAAAGTGTTTGTATATATACTTAACAATTTAGTGATTAGGGTTTTTCGCGGCGTGAACATAGAACAAAATGGGTCTTAATTATACATTAATGGGCCTTTTCCTTCAGGCTATAGGCCTGTCTAAAAGAAAACCCATAACCTTTCATAGTCCAGTTGAAAATTAATTTTTGGTCCGTGTCTATTTTCAAACATCTCAGAAGCTAATCTGATTTAAACTTTTTTTTTGTCAACCTGATCGAAACTTGTAAAAAAGAAACGAGTGTATATAAAATTGACATAATATATAAATCTTATTAGTTGCATTCAAATAACATATGGATCGTACGACCTTGCTCTTTTCCTTATCAGAATTAAACTTTAAACAGTTCAAAACTATAAATCAAAATACTAAACACACTTGCACTACAGGCACTCGTAGAATTTCAAACAATCAAATGTCTCTTCTGCTTTCTTTTTTTCTTTTCCAAATGGTTTGTGATAAGGAGATACAATAAGGAGATAAAATGTAAATAAGAAAAAGAGTTGGGATAACAATAATTATTAAATACAACAGGATTAGATAGTGCACATCACATGGAAGAGAAGGAGAAGGACAGTGAAAATTAATTTCATGTATATAAAAATGCGATTCTTTGCCTTCCTTTGTTAAAACAAATAAAAAAGGATTCGTCTTCCTCTCTCTCCACACCAATTCTGACACCTCATCTCTCTCTCTCTCCGGCCTTCTCCGTTCCGTTCCGTTCTCCATCTCCTCTGAAAAAGGTAAAATTAACCCCTTAATCTTCTCTTAATCATCTCTCGATTATCACTCTCTAATCTCTTTCCCGTTTATTCGTCTCTGGAATTTCGATTCCTGTATACAGATCCTCGATTCGGATCCAACAGTTTCCGAGTTTATCTGATTCTGATTCTGATCTGATCGGTAGTTTTGAATTAGATAAAATTCGAAACCGAAACTCGCTGATTTTTGATCGGCGATGATAACTCCGGTATCGAATCAGGTGCTTCAGCCGACGACGGGCTCCAATTCCGATCGCTCTCGCCGAAAGCGGAAGAAGAAGTCTCCCCCGTCGCTAGTTTCGTCTCCGTCTCCATCGACGTCGTTGCAGAAATGGAGATCGGAGAAGCAACAGCAGATCTACTCAACGAAGCTGGTTCGTGCTCTAAGGGAGCTCCGCATCAGTCAACCATCGTCACAGTCCTCGATTCCACGAGGCGGCCGAGCCGTGCGCGAGGTCGCCGATAGAGCCTTGGCGGTTGCGGCAAGAGGCAAAACACTGTGGAGCCGAGCGATTCTATCCAAAGCTGTAAAACTCAAATTCAGGAAACAGAGGCGGCAGAGAATCTCGGCTCCGGCGATGTCACCGGCAATCACCGGGAGTATCCGGTCAAAGAAACAGAGAGCGACGGTTATGAAGCTCAAGGCTAAAGGTTTGCCAGCTGTACAGAGGAAGGTAAAAGTGCTGAGCCGGTTAGTTCCCGGTTGCCGTAAACAAACATTGCCGGTGGTTTTAGAAGAAACCACAGATTATATAGCTGCGATGGAGATGCAGATTCGTGCCATGACTGCTATTCTCTCCGCCGTCAGCTCTCCGCCGCCGCCGCCGCCAGGTCATGAAGGGGGACAAACACACATGCTTGGTTAGTTGGCCAAACTGTCCTTTCTCCTTCTTTTCAATTAAAAAAAAAAATGTTTTTCATTATTCTTCACTGTATTGTTTGCTGTTTGAATATTTACTATTCAACCTCAATATCGTCATTTTACCATTTCATGTATATCCTTTTTTCTTGAATCTCTCTCATACCAAAAATAGTGCGCAAAGCACACCCAAAAAAAAAAAACAGAACAGTGATTGATTTCTGTAATCGTAATAAATTTCAGTTTCTTGATATTCGTGGAAGCACATTTGTGCTTTGTGACTTGGTTTTTTCAATATTTTTAGTTAACTCACGTAATGACAAAACCGAATTAATGTTTTAAGTGTTTGGTGAATAAGTGATGAATATGGAGGCAAATGCAACAATGGTATATATAATTAGCTTTTTGTTTTGTTATGTTTGAAGTTAGGTTGGTGATTGGAATTGAAATCTCTTTGGTTTGATCCTTTTTAAGTTGGTTTCTTTTTTTTTCTTCTTTTGTAAAATGACATTTGCTGATTTGGTATGTGGTTAGATTTTGGAGATGCAGAAAAAGTAAAAAAATAAATAAAAAATCTAGAGAGTTCTCACAATCACATGGTTGAGAAAGACAAAGACATGAATATTATGACTCACATGCTCCATTCTGAAAAGGGAGTATATAATCGACTGCTGTAGTTCTTTTGGCCCAACTTTTATTACATCTTGTGTTTGATTCTCCTAAAAAATTACTCGGATAAAAAAACGAAAGTGAATAAAAAAGGCACTAAAAATCTTCTTCTTTGTTTTCGGTCGGCCAAAAGGCACTGAATTTGGTGTATTTTTGGAGAAATAGTAATACCAAAAATAAAAGCAAATTTTGTGAAACATAATGTTTTCTGACACATGTCATGTGGTTTTCACATTATCTCCAACTTTCAATACTTGTACAAAACCCTTAAACCCAACCAACACTTACATTTTTGTTGCACATGTGATGCATTCAATTTGGTAGACAGTGAAAATCTTTCAATAGATTTACTTCAGAAATCATAAGAGCGGTAGTAGATGAATCTTGTTTAATTACTTAACAGTATAATTTGAACACATACAAAACAAACAAAAAACTCTGAAGAACTTATTAAAGAGATCTAAAAAAGTTACAGGAATGCCTACATTTTTGTTTATTTCTTTTGGTGGTGAAGTTTTTCTATTTTTATCTTTCGAGTTATTTAAATTACTAATTTTATTTGGATAGATAGTGTACTAATCATTAAAACTATTTCAAACAGATGATGAAATTCAAATTAGTTTTTTATAGCATACTTGAATAGTATTGACTACTCTATCGAATATGTGCAACCTGCGCATTTGTAAACCTGAATTATTGCGCAGCTAGATATAATTATGTCAATTTTGAAAACTAATTTTGGGTTTAAATCTTAATGTAGTCATAAAATCAAAATTAGCCGTAAATCGTAATACGAGGGAAGTACAACCATGCATGTGTTCATCAAATTCATTCTTCTCCGCGAAAAAGAAAGCAAAGAGCACATGGCTCAAATGATTTTGCCGTAGTCGTAGACTCTTAAGTGTGTAGATGTCACTATGAGCCTCTTTAATTTTATTGGTCTTATTCAATCACTTTTTCTTGTAGTCAACTATTCTGTTCACTTAATTTGTCGGTTTAGTACACTGTATACACTTTTCAACATTGTAAAAATTCAATACACAAAAACTGCTTGTGTTACTCCAACAGCTGACACATCAGCTTTTTCAAGCAGGGAAAAGCTGACAACTCAACAAAAACCTTCAACCAATGAAAACATTCTAAATAAAATCAGTCAGCATTTCATTAATACACCTCAGCTTCTTAACCGGTTTGATTTAATTGAAATAGAAATTGGTTTAATTTGTTCTTTCTTATTCTACTGAACCGGTAAAATTGATTTTATCCGCATAAATAATTTCGACGCGAATTCAGAGGCCAGTTTCTTCTTCTTCTCTATGTCGAGTTTCAACGAGAATTAGTTGCGGGAGAAAATGGATTTGATTTATTGTTTCCGACCCATTCAGTCTTTTCGCAGAATCTCAGTTGTCCCTGATTTTAGCATAAGCAGTATTCCCGTTCGATGACGAGTCTTCGTTTTTGATTTTCAGCGCCGCCATTTAACCAGTCTCCGAAAATTTCCATCAAGACTTATGCAAAAGAGAGTAAGAAGCAAACAATTATCGTTGAACCAAAGAAACAGAACAAAGTCGAAAAATCACTCAAAAAATTAAGAAACAAAAAAGATGATGAAGAAGAAGAAGAAGAAGAGGTGGAGGAGGAGCAAGTTCTTCTCGAAGATGTTCTAGACGGTACGTCGTCCCTAAAAAGAAGATTCACACAGTCAATAGACAGCTCACACAGAGATAATTAAAACAATCTACATGCCCAAACTATTTTATTTCACATATATTTAATAATAAAATGATGACCAAGATTAAATAAAAATATAACAAATTGACAGAAAAAAATACCGCGGCGTAGCGCGGATCTAAATCTAGTACTACTTAATTCTGAAATAAAGCACTTCCAAAAAACAGATCTTATGATAAGGTTTATCACAACACTACATCCAAAATGTGTTTCTCACGAGTCACGTATATGCAGTTTTCAAACAATAATTTACAGAATCGCATAAATGTATATATAACATAATAAGAAAACCAAAGTTCTAACTGAAAAAAAGAAGCTAAAAACACAATACTTAGGAAATCTGCTTATATACACAGCAATTGTGGGTTATATAATTACTATTAAATTTTAGTCGTTATAGATCGGACGTTTGCAAAAGTAACCCATAATTTGTGGTCAAATGCAAAAATAAAATTTTCTATTTTCAATTTTGGCTTTACCTACTTTTCTTCAGATAACCACGAAAATGCTATTACTTTTTCCGAGTGTGGTCTACAGAAGAGGTCTACATCCTCCGACAGAAGACCAATTGAACCTCATCTTCTACACTTATTAACAAAACTGTCACTCTCATCAATGACCTCAACCACCATTTTCAGCCAACTCCAAGATTTTAATGCTTCATACTCATAATTGTGAAACTTCAAACATAATCTTACATCCTTTACACTCTTACTCTTCCATTTTCTCTCCATTTTCATCCCAAAATCTCTTTAAATCAACTTTTCAAAATTCCAAGTTCTTGATTTTGTCATTATCAGGTGTGTGGCTTATCATCACCACCGAAGAACGGTCCAGAAGGCTTAAAGAGACACTTTCAGCCCTCGGCGGCCCTAAAGACGACGGCCAGGTAGTGCTTTATTCCATTTTCGTTGTTTTCAGATCTGTGTTGAGACCGTAAATCTCGGGGTGAGGTCTACAGGTCAACGCATATGTTAGTTTTGCAATTGACCATGATAAACTGGGGGAGTTAGATCTCATGGGGAGGTCTAAATATTCGCCTTTGAAAACCAAAAAAGTAGGCGTAAACCTCAAGAAGAGGTTTACTCTGAAAACAGGTTAGTTTTGCAACTGACTAAGGGAGGGCTTTTTTATTTAGGTTTACAGATGAGGTCTATCGGTCAAAGAGGTTAGTTTTGCAATTGACTGAATTTCAAAATTTCAACGTAGACCTCTTCTTGTGGTCTACACTGACTATTTTTTACGAGACGTCTACGGCTGAGGTCTACACAAGTGGTAGACCTCAGTCTGACTTCTACCACAATTAGTTGGTCAACGCAAAATATCTGGAAGTCTGCAAGGGAGGTCTAAAGTTGGAAAAAAATTTCAATCAATTGCAAAAGTAACCTATTTGAAGTCTACAGTTTTTGTAGACCTCTACTGTAGACCTCATTATTACTGTAGACCTAAAAAAGAGGTCTATCGTTATGATGAGGTCTACAAAAAAAATTTTGATCAATTGCAAAACTAACATTCTTTATTGTAGCAAGTGCAGACCTAAAAAAAAAGTCTTCCCTCGGTCAATTGCAAAACTAACATTTTTTATACCTCATGTAGAACTTTACGGCCGAGATCTATGATAAAGGTCTAAAGTTTTTTGGTTTTTTAAAATTGATTTTTTGAGCAAATTATAAATGTTTTTGTAGATTTTCTTGCATAAATACTTCTTTTTGGCTATTTATTTGGCACAGTTTTACATGTTAGTTTTCTATGATGAAAGTTGTATTAGTTTTTCGTTAAAATTAGGTAACTAACTTAATATCTGTAGACCTCACACCTCATATGAGGTCTACCGGTTTCATCAACTGTGTATCCGACAAATTTTATTAATGTGATTTGCATTTGTCTTCATGCAGATAATGATTTGTTTGGCTTATGTGTATGGAGTATGGATGATGACAGACACTACATGGTATTTTGAGGTTGAGAAGAAAAGAGGAGGAAGAATGTTGTGCATGTGGGATGGTTGTACACATGGCATTGGCTATTTTAACAATGAAGATGGCATAAGTTGGATAAGATAGTGTAGCTTGTAAAGTTATCTTCTCTCTTAATCCATTTGATCAAGATGACATATTTTGTCTAAGAAAGTATAGATTCCATTTTCTATCAAAATGTCCATTTGTATTAGGTAGAAAGTATAGCTTTCAAACAGTAATTTTGCACTCTTCTCTCTTAATCACAGAGACAAATAACTTTTGCTCCCATTAGTGTACCAATGGTAAGCATGCTGATTCTTCTTTAAGCTTATATTGACCAATTTCTGTCGTCTTGGTATTGGTATTCTGTTGTATCTCAGATGTTATGGTTATGTTAGATTTCTTTTCATCAAACAGCTGCTCATGTAATGCTTGAAAAACATTTGTACATTTCATTGTCCTTTTCTTTTTGTTCTTTGCCTTTAAATTTTGGAAGAATTCTCTTTCTCCAAGCTTTTACGTGAACCATATAGTATAAATGAACTCATAACCAAGTCAGATTCTTTTATAGATAGTTGAAACGATCTTTATACATGTTAAACAAAACCTACAAGCCTACAAGCTCGTCCTCTTAGGCGTTTCCATCAGACTCTAAGCTTTACCACTTTGAGAAGCAAACTCTAAGTACACAACTTCCATCCTGAGGAAAACAGAAACTTGCAAAAAGAAAAAAACAGTACACGAAACCTTATTTTCCAAGATCTGGGCCACAAATTGTACCAGCTTCTCTCGATATTTTGCTGTTAACAGAACCAAACTAAGCAAAAAGATCCAAGTTGCCTCCAACATAAAGAGATCTATCTCAGGTTCCACCACCTTGAGCAGTCCTAATTTCTTGCAGATTTTTTCTTCCACATTTCTGCTGATGGATCCTACTTTATCGTGTATATTCAAAATAATAGGACACCTATACAGACAAAGTCACCATATCATAGTAAGTTATCAAACCCCTGCAGAAGATAACGATTAAGGAAAACAAGAGAAACAATGTATTAAAAAGTCTGTTAAGTTAACCACAAACCTTACTATTGTAAGGTACTGCTTAAAAATAATCCTTGCAATTTACATTCAGATTCGACTGTCCTACTTGGTATGCAAGAAGCAAATAAGACATAAATGCAAGCAGCATATGAAAGAGCAAGATACTCTTTGTGGTATGCAAGAAGCATAGAAAAGAGTAAGATACTCTTTGTGTGTGGTATGCAAGAAGCATGTGATAAGGTATGCAAGAAGCATATGAAAGAGCAGAAAAAAAAAAAGAGAGAGAGAAACGAATTTGTTTTGACCTGCCAAGCAAGCGCGCACCTGCCATGGCAAAAGGTCATATACAAATCCCCTCTCTGTTTTCTTTTCATACATTCCCTTTTTATATTCGCGAGCAAAAACCAGAATTCGAGTCGGTTTTAGATTTCGGATCCTACGGTTGTCAAACAAAAAAGTGAAGACGGAGAAAGAAAAGAAGCATTAGAGGGATTAAGACAGACGAAGAACAAGAAAAACAACAAGGCTTAACTCTAAGACAACATGCAAGGGAGAAAGCTCACAGCGAGAGAGGAGGGAGAGAACGCGACACGGCGGCAACGGCGAGAACCAAACAGCGGTGTGACGGCGAGAACGAGATGGCGACGGTGAGAACGAGAACGAGACAGCGATTGGGAAGCGAGATAGTGAGGTTGAGGTTCTAGGCGAGAGGGAAGCGAGAAGAGAAGAGAGGAGAGAGAGCGCCGTTTGAAGAAAGAGGTTTAATTAGAAAATTCCGGATATGCGAACTTTTTTTTCGGTTTAGCTAAAAAATTTAGGGCTTACCATATTTTATTGAGGTATAAGAACTTGGTCTACAAAAAAGTGGTGTGGTCTATGAACGCGATCAATCGAATTTAGAAATTTTGTTTTCCATTTTCAAATTTTGGAATTTCCGCTATTTTAATTTCTAAACCATTCCAATTTATTTAAATTTTACCTTAATTATAAGGTTTACTAATAAGGTCTACCAAACCTTAAACCACAATTTAAAAAAAAAAAAAAACATAAACCGAATATCAATTTTGTTTGCCATTTACAATATTTACGGTTTGGATAACAAATCTATTAAATATAAATCACAAAACGAACCAAAACAATGATTCATATAGAAATTGTCCAAACCTTAAGAGTTACTCTACTAAACCCTAAACTATTAACTAAACTCTTACCATTTTAAAGCATATACTCATAAAACTTATAGATTGATTCGTTTTTAGTAAATTTTATTTTTAATAGATGTCAAATGTATACGAATTAATTATGCATACAAGTTGATTATCAAATTAATTTTTATTAATTTTATAATTTAATTTTAAGATTCTTTTTTCTTGTAGATCTTACTGGTAGACCTTTCAAGTTTTTACAAGTTTCTAACCTAATTTGTTTTTGTTAATTTAAATTGACTTATTAGCATACAAATTTATTTTATATGGATTCTAATTGTGTGTGTATTGTTTATGAATACAAAGTTTTCATCAAAATATTTTCTATAAGTTTTTAAAATTAAATTTCAGATTTAATTAATGCGTAGACCTCTTTGATGAGGACATCAAGTCAGCATCAGCCAAGGAGCACGGAACCAGGAGTTATGAAGATGACAACATGAAGCTGAAGAGAGCTAAGGAGACAAGCGAGTTGAGCTCAGCTCAAGTGGAGGCCAAGATCAAATATCCAACCTCAACCAACATTTGGGGATCATACTCAATTCATCCAGAGTTAGTCACAGATAAGAATCAACCCAAAAGGATCCCAAATAAAGAAGATATTGAAGATACAATCTGGAAGATCTTCAATGGACCCGATGGAGACATGCGACCACTCATTGAATCATTCCGGCCCAACCAGGACGAACCAAGCTGCAAATCCAATTGTGAAGGATTCTCAACTCATCAGAGGAAGACGGAGAATTGGTTTTATAACCAAATTAATTTTGGTTCAAGAGTTATTGATTTACAATTCGGGTAAACCGGAGCTTTCCCGATTTGGAAATAGGCGCACTTATTGGAGGATTCCGATCAAACCAGAAGGAGATAAGCTATAAATCGATTTGCTATGGAATCTTGACTCAACCGGAGAGTTCGTCGAATTGGAATCATATCAATACCGGTTTTGGCGTGGAAGTTCACCAACTTCTAAATCGGATGATTCTCAGCTTGCCTTATTTGGAGGCTCACTGAAACAACCAAGCTTTTTTTTTTTTTTAATAAACGATTATAATAAATTATCAATGCGGAAATTCTCAAAAGAAATCAATAATATTAATCATAAGTAAATCGTTCAACAAATAAACCAATAACCAATAACCAATAAAGAATAAGCAACCTAAACACCAGGTTTGCTACATTATTAAAAATAGACTAACACCCTAAAATGATGAATTCCTTGTCAACCACAACAAGATAGCCAATATCAAATTCCTAATCTCATCATCCTCTTCTCTCGGTCTCTTTCCGCGGAAGAACATTGCTGTTACCTGCATCACATTGGAATAGAGATGCGTAAGTATTATCATAAATACTTAGTGAGTGGATCATCCTGCCTACAGACCAAGTACGTCAAACACTAGACAATACATCAACAATAATCAACAGCAAGAACAATAATCAACAACAGAACCTTCCCTGTCAGGAAAACCCACGTTTCCTGACCACCCAGGTCGGTGTCGACCGACACCTCTATGGTGTCGATCGACGCCAGCCTCCTGAGTGTCGATCGACACTCATCGAGTGTCGGTCGACACCAGCTCGACGCCCAGACACCAGAAGCTACGAAAAATCGCATAAACACATAAAATCGTGGGATTCAACCCCCACATCGATCAAATAGCAACATAACTCAACTTCAACTCAAGAACAACTCGAAAACTCATCAATAAACTCGAAATCAATCAAACTCTAATGAATAACGGACCTACAGTCACGCACTCACCTTGAAAAGGAAAGGAGAAGAACAACAACCCAAAGCCTCAGATCAAGCCTCCAAACTTCACAAAACTCCAAAATCACCTCTGAAAAGTCTCTGTCACGAAAAAGTGACTTTCTGCGCGGCCACCAACCTTTTAACGCGAGACTAGGGCTTCCCAACCCTTAACCGGAACAAAACCAGCCGACTTAAATCAAACCGGTCGATTTCACAATAACCGGTGTCGATTGACACCCTCCCTTGGTGTCGGTCGACACCCATCGACCAAAACCAAACCAACCTCAATTCGATCGACTAAACCCGGAATCGCTCACGATAACCGGTGTCGATCGACACACCCCTTTGGTGTCGATCGACACTAGGTATTCAAGAGCTTTTTACACATTTTCTTCGAGATGTTTGAACCTTAAACCGACTGTACAACAATCAAACAAGAACATGTACAATCAATCCTCAATTCACACCTCAAAGAGCGTATGTAATCGACTCCCGAACCCCTAATGTCGTCCGATACCACTTCTAACACAACTTTCTGGTTCGCGGATGTTACACTCACGGGTTTGATCACTTACAAACCCGACTTTGGCGACCATGAGAGAGATCAAACCATTCAGGAGAGACTTCAAGGCATCTAGGAGAGTCATTCCACATCTTCCCATGCACCAGCACCCACAGAATTTGGCGGATTCTCATGTTTATGAACTTTCCTTTTCCGGATGCATTCACACTTGGAGGAATAACTCTTCAACGACTACATTGTCTAAACTGCTGCGTTTTGGAGTCTTGTTCATTGCATCTAGACGTCCCAAGACATCAAACCTTCACGCCCAAGCTGTCAAGACTCAAGGAGCCAAGACTTGCCTTATTAGGCCTGATTTGTCATTAAGGCTCCAACGGCTATAAGATCAAGGCAGCATCATCGCTTGATCAACTACCATTTAATTTCGTGCATATTCTTTCTTTATTTTGTGTTTATGACTGTTTGATCTTGTCCCTTGTCGAGCCTCTATATAAGCTCAATCACTCTTTCATTGTAAATCACCTTTCAATCATCTAAGAAATAAAGTTTGTTCTTGTTTTTATTCAAAGAGTTTCTTTGTCTAAATTGTTTGTCTTTAAGTTTCATTTGAGAGATTCATTTGATACTTGAGATTAAGGGATTATGATTGTTTGTGAGATTCAAACAAGTCTAGTTCTCCAAGGATTGAGAGAGTCAATCATCCCACCGATTGAGAGAGTCAATCATTCACCACCTTTTCTACCTTCTATCCACTTCCGTAAGCAGCCGGCTTAGGAATCTTCTGATCAAGCATTTGTGTGATTCCGTGCCTGCATCACTCTTACTCAGACCTTGCATGTTTTCATTGCTTTCCAACCTAAATTGTCTATCTTAATTTAAAATAACTCATTTGTATGCAACTATAATTTTCCTATATGAAAAATCCATTTTTTATGTATACAAATAGTTTCATCAAATTATTTTTTTAATTTTTTAATAATTTAAATATCAGATATAATTATTTTGTAGATCTACATTTGGTGTCTACATGTAAACGTTGAAGAGTTTGGGTTAAAATAGTAATCGCCACAAATTTTTTTGTTTGTTCACAAGAAGAACCTTTGTAATTTCTTTACCCATATGAATTACTTTTGCTTTACTTTGAATTTAAGGTCTAAATTTTTTGAAAAAAAACAAATTTTAGGTCATAAATGGAAATTCTCCGTTATAGATCAAGAGTTCAATACGGGTTATAATTCCGCCATGACGGGCGGCCTGTCGTGTGCCGCTGTCCGAACCATACACGAGCCACTGACCACTCTTATTCCCACGTGGGGCACATCACCTGCTGGACCACACGTGAGCTCTCAGATTATCTACATATATATAAAAAACTTACTATATATAATCGGGGAATAAAATACGTCCAATTGATTTTTTCTTGTACAATCTATTTTAAGCAGATTTTTTTTTACTATATATATAGTGCAAAATATTATACTCCATATGTTTCATAAAAAATGTTATTCTACTTTTTTACACACATATTAATAAAATCATTCAAAATTCTATTTTATCTATTTTAATTATATTAAATACTATATTCTCTTTCTAATTAATACATTAATATAATAAGGTTAAAAATGGATTTTAGTTAATAAAATTGTATTAGAAACATAAAATGACACTTTTTGTAAAACAAAAATAAAACCTTAGAATGACTCTTTATAAAACAGAAGGAGTATATATTTAGTGCAATATTGCTTTGGTGCATTGCTTTTTATTTTTCAAAATACGTCACTGTTTACTTAAGCAAATATTGGATGATATATTTCTTAGGAAGATAAATTTATTTTCATAATAGGTTTCAAGATTTATGGTTTGTACAAGCCTAACGTATACGACAAGAAGAAAACGTTAAATTCACAACAACAACAACAAACAAATATTTTAATAGTAGGAACCGCGTGGTACATCGCTTGGTTGCTGTATTGAACAAGAGATGGACATTTCTCTGCTGTCTCGACAAAGTTAATTTGTTGGGCTGTCAAGTAATGTACAAATGAAACAATTTAATAAATATATTATTCTTCTTTTACTTCTTCTGTTTTGTTTGTCAACACTATTTTTAAGTTAAATCTTAATTTGTAACTAAAAAACTTAGGTTTTTGATATAAGTATGCAGTCTACTATATTATTACCTTTGTAATATGTACTGTATATATTGTTTTATATATTTTACAGGCTAATAAAAGTATTAATATAATTTTCACCACAATTTTTTAAAAGAAGAAGATTGATTGTCAAAATTTTGTCTCTACAAACAATATTCTTTTTGGTTTTCATTTGGGTTTAAAAGTAACACTTTTAATAGATGTTTTCATCACGGAAATACTTTGTTTTTTTTACATGAATAACGTTTTTCGAAATAATGCCAAAGTTCACATATACAGTCTAGGTCTCTTGGACGGCCAATTATGAACAATGCAATGCTGAAAATCAATGTTTATACAACAAAATGAGGACTAAACAATCAGTTTATACTAACTGGTAAGGTTTTCTAGTAATATTTACATCTGGTAAAATGAGACTGACAATAAATGTAAGTTAATTTACATCTACATCAATATGTTGTATATGTAAAATTAAAGTACTTTGTTTTTGTTAATATAGTACGTTGCAGAATGCAGAGACGCTGAACTAATAAGTAAAATTGTTTAATTCTTGTAATGTAATATACTATACTAGGTGTTTGGATTGATCTATCGAAGGCCTAAAAAACAATCTAAGCTAGCACGAGGTTCACACGCTATAGTGGTTGTTCTTTCCCGTTCTTTCTTTAGTCCTCTAGAGTTATCTTTGAAAAAAGGCACTTAATAATCAATTATTGGGTGGCAATTAGATCCCTAAACCTTGATTAAGTTCGAACAAATCATATTCTAACCTTGATTAGTTATAAATGAACTTTCTAGAGACATGGGGCCACTAGGTGTCGAAATCTTCACTCTTTTACTACTCCGTTTATACTTCATTGTATCATTTTCCAAGTTTTTCACATTAAGGATAAATTAAATTAAGGAATCTTAGCAAATTAGATAGGTGTAACTGGTTTCTCTTAAAAGGGATATACTGAATAAAATGAATAAAAATAGGTGGGATAAAAAATAATGGGATGATGAAAAAATGGAATAATTTTTTTGGAATACTGAATTCCCTTCTTCCCATTCATTCATGAACGTTTGGGATGTGGAACAAAAGGGATAAATTTTAAAAATGATTTTTTTTCTTTTAATTCCATTCGAAAATGGGATATGTGGAATTGTTTTAGATTTTTATTCATAATAACTGGTAAAAAAATTAAAGGATTTAATGGAACGATGCATTCCAGATAAATTTATCTCACAAAAATGCATTCCAGTTGCAGCCATAGTTTTAAGTTATTTATTATAAAAATGGGTGGCGCAAGTTTTTATTAGAAATTTATGTAAGAGAAGGTTTTTTGTGCACTGGTAGGACGGTTTTACCCTTGTGTAGTAGAGAAAGTGTAAGACAGCAATGTAATGAATTAAAATTAGGGAACTTGATGATAGTTGTAATTAGAAATGTGGGTGGGGTAAGTTTTTATTTGATAAGAAGGTGTTTCACTATTTGACCTTTAACTGACACCCTTTATTTTCTAATTTAATCACGATTTTACCATTAGATTTTTTTTTTTTCTTATGCAAATATTTCTCTTTTCTCTCCCTTTCTCCGTCTCCCACGTGAGAGATTTTTTTTAAAAAAAATCTCACCTCTTTTTCACTTAATAATATATTTGATAGGAAATTGTAGCAATTTAGCTGAGTTGGTTACTAAAAAAATCATAATTTGTTGATCAATTGTTGTATTTGGAGAGTTAAATTAGAAAAATTTATAACTTGGATATCTGAGTAACTTACTCAAAACATTTTTAACCAATTAACTAATTTTTAGTTTTGGAGTATACTTTTATTTTAAAACAGAAAAATACTTGATCAAATGTGAAGTCAAAACTCTTGATTTATATATAAATAATAAAGTTGTAACTATATATTTTAAAATTTTAGTTTCAGACTATAATAAATCTTTTAGCTTGGGTTAATGAATTTAGATCAGTGTTTTGTTGTAAAAACTCTAAATATTAAATCTTAAATCCTATAAAAATATAACTCTTAAATCAAATAACAAAATCCAAAAATCTTAAAAACTATATTTTATACCCCAACCTTTAATTCCTATAAACCCAACCCTAAGACATAAATCATAAAATCTAAATCGTAAACCTAAATAATTATTTTGTAGTATGAAATCTATGTAAAAAATGTGTCCTCACTAAACAATTTTTATATCTAAACCGAATCTTAAAATTAAATTTTAAATCTTAAAGCTAAATCTTCAACCTTATAACTAAATATAAAACAAAATTCCATATTTTAGTTAATGGTTTATATTATATTATAACATTGATTTTTTAATAATATTAGAATTTTCTTTTCTTTTTATGTGTTAAATTATCTATCTTTTGGATTGCTTTCACAAAATATGATTGTTCTTGTGCATGTAGCTAAGTCTTGCGTATACAGTTGTGGCGTTTCAACAAGGACTGATTAAGCCACATTATAGGACATTCATGGAAGCGTTAGAAAATATTATAGATTTGGAGTGAAGTTAAAGTTATCTCTTGTTCATTGGGTTAAAGAAAGGAATAGGGTTTTGCGGTGTATGATTTAATTGTGAGAGGAACTACCTTATTTAAGTTTGTGCGTTTATTGACAAAAGTGGGTGTGAAAGAGGTTCATACGAGGATCATGAGTCCTCTTATTGTAGCTTCTCGTTACATAGTGTTGAGTTTTAGAGTTTATAATTCTGGGTTTTGGATTGAAGATTGTAGTTTTATGGTTTTAAACTTTAAGGCTAAGACCATCTCCATCCCTAAAACTAAAATTTTGGTTCTACACATTTTTTATTAATAATTTTCACACAATCCTATGTTAACAACTTTTGTCTGGGTTGTTAATATTTTCTTCCTCCATCGGTGAACCTTTTATTTGGTTCTAAATTTTTTTTAAAAAAATTATTCCAAAATTGTTTTGACAATGTCATATTGTGCTTGTAGCACTTTGATCCTCAATGAAGCAAACTCACAATTAACAAGTGGCATTAGATAAAGACAAAACCAATTCTATCTGTCTTACAAGAAATAAGTTGCTCAAAGAGATCTCTAAATCAAAAGCAATCAATGAAATGAGCTTACATTTTCCTTTTGACATCTTGCTTCTCATTCTCGTACTCTTGTCTTATCTTCTTCTCTGCTTCAACGAGCGGCAACTTCTCAATGTCGAATTCCTGTGACATCAAAAGACCATATAGTTAACTACACGATTTAGATCAAAACTAAAACAATCTGAAATCTTTAGATCAGAAATAACAACACAAAGCCTATGATCAAACATGAATCATAAGATCCGAAGGTCAAAGACAATAGTCCACACATAAGTCAAAAATCATGAGCTTACATTTTCCTTTTGACATCGACTTGCTTCTCTTTCTTATCATACTCTTGTGTTATCTTCTTCTTCTCTGCTTTAACAAGTTGCAACTTCTCAAAGATAAGGGAAACAAAGGTAGTCAACAAAGATTCAAGAAAGATGAAAAAAAAAAGAGCTATTATCTAAGCACAACGCAAAACTCAAGGCTTTAAACACTAGATTAAAGAAAGATGATGAAAAACAAAACAGAGATATTATCTAATCAGATTATACACCAAGGAAAAAAACCAGTCTTATATCTCCTTTCTAGATTTCAATCACAAAACAAGAGTTCATCAAACCAACGTCGTTGACATACAATCAACTTCCTGAAAGGATTTACAGAGAAGTCAAGTGGGTACCTGCAATCATGGCGTAGCCCCTCCTCCCATAACCCCTTGGTGGTGACGGAGTGTAGCTCCTTCCCCTCATTGTGTCAAGCTTCAACCTTTATCATACAATCAACACAAACAAGGTTAGGAAATAAACCACATATGTTCCAATTAAAAACTAAACAATACATACAAAGAGACCAAATACTAAGTGAGATTGCAAAAGGTTCAAATAAAGATAGAATCAACTCAGGTTTTCAAGTTTAGTTTCGATTTGGAGCAAAGAAACGTTTTATATGCATAGCCACAAAAGAATACAAAAGAATCAATTGCATAGATATTCAAAAGAAAGTCTCATATATATACAGCCCAAAACGAGATCACAAACATGGAAATTGCAAAATGAAATCTAAGTAAGAGATGAGAGAAGAGGGATACTTAGCTTATCATCAACCGTAGAAGAACCGAACGCCCAAGAGATCCTCAACCGTACCTAGCCAGTGAACAATGGGAAAACGCCCAAATCGTTGATTCCGACAAAAGAGAAAGAGAGAGAGATGAGAACGAGAAAGAGAGAGAAATAGTGATGATGATAGGAAGATAGGCAAAGTGAGCGACGGAGAGAACGATCAGAGGTCATCGCCGAGTTGATTCACGAAGAGGCGACGCTTTGTTTTTATCGGGGGAGAGAGAGAAGAAAGTTGAAATGATTTTTTTTTGTTCTCTTTTCTTTTTGGGTGAAAAAACGTGTGCTCTACACGTGGCAGGTTATAAACCCTGTTGAAAAGTTTCAGGTAAGAGTTGGTTTTAAGTAATTTTTTTCTTTTATCTTTAATTAATTTACCAAAAATGCTTAAAAACCCTCCTATAAACCATCGCTGGAGATGCTCTAAGCTGTTAGGATTTATAGTACATTATGTTATAAACCATAAAGCAAATATATAAGGATGATGTGTGTATACCTTCTCGTACAACACTATTATTTTTTCCATGAATTTACCAATCCTTGATTAGGGTTTAGCATTTTAAGGTTTAGTATTTATGACTTTTAACCATGGTTTCACCAATCCTTTACTATAATTTAGCATTTAAGGTGTAGATTTGAGAGTTTCTAAATAAGAGGACTCATGATCCTCATATGAACCTCATATTTAAGGTGTAGATTTGAGAGTTTCCATAGGGAAACATTAGAAAGATAAATTTACCAAATACCGAATAGATTTATATATAACGTATATATAAATTTGTCATGTAATGGCAATTATTTTACAAAACAGTTCCATGTCCAATAGTAGTTTTTTCACTAATTAAAATGGTAATACATATTAAGTTTTGTATTGGAAAACATGAAATTTAACAAAATCAACACGACAAATACAAATTTTAAACTTATCACTCAAAATGGTCACTCTCTCACCACTTACAGAAACTCTATAAATTAATATTCGATAAACTAATATTAATTTTCCGCTCTTAAATTGGACTGGTGTAAAATATAGTATAAATCGATAAGATAATAAGATAATTTTTTTTTATGAAACCTATGTAAATATATAGTCCTATTAATATCATAAATTAATAATTGCCATAAACAAATTTTATATAAAAATATAACCTATGATAATATAATAAAATACAAGTATATTATTGTTTGTTTTTATCTAAATTTAAATATTTTATAACTTATCTCTAATTTTAGAAGAAAAATTTAGAAAATATTTTAATTTTTGAAGAACATATTATTTTAATTATTTTTAATCATAACGGATAAATTAATAACTCTATAAACTAATAAAATATTAAAGTTCTGACTTTATTAATTTATAGAGTTTCTACTGTATCTGTAACTTAAAACTTACAAGTTACAAATAAATTTCTCACCATTCGAAATCTGCTATTATACATTGAAACTTCTTTATCATTTACTTATTTGTTATTTCCCTAAATTACCAAATACTAAATCAAGAGGGGACCGGAGTAGAAATCAATTCGGGCATATTATTTGTATACCACAGGTCCACAAGTTAAACAAAGAAAAGAGTCTTGTTGATTGTACAAAACATAGAAAAAAAGAAAAACATCGTCCAGAGCTCTTTAAAACGCACGTGGGTAGGACCCTGGCATGTCTAGTTTTCCAAAAAGCCGTAAAACAAGAAAATAACTATTTGTGTCAACCCCATAAAAAAAAATTACAATAAAATCGCGAAAAACTCCAACAAAACCATATTTACAATCGGTGTGGATTGTCAAACCATATTCGAGTCATGTAGATATGTCTACGAATGGGTCATGTTACTCTTTAGATTTTTTTTTTTTTAGTGTGTCGAATTTTGCAGGATATTTGTAGGCGTTCGCTTTATTGTTCTGTTTTCTATTGGAGAAGAGTGCTTCCCATCTTCATGGCCTCTTGTAGTTTTAGTTGATTGTGAAAATCTGGCTTATTTAGCACTATACGAATCAACCTTTTTTTATGGTAGATGATTATCTTATTATGTCTCTCGTATAACTGTAAGCAGCAACTTGTAATAATGTATAAATTAGTGGTAAGATTTACCAAACTGGTCTCAAAAACAAAAACAAAAAAAATCAATCTTTGTAATCCAAGGTGCATTATCTTGTAGAACACTAAAGCTGAAAGAGCAAGACAATACTCTCGAATGGAGAGCCATTGCTCCGAATTAGAGTCTTCTTATAATGGGCGTTAAAGTCCTCATCATTGTCCCTAATTATAACATCAAACAATGTATTTGTTACTTCAGCCCTGAATACGACTATGTGAGCATAAAGTAGCAGTGTCATTCAGTTGGGACTTGGGACTTGGGCGTGTCAAAAGACTCAAAACTCAAAAGTTTCAAATACTTTGGTATAATCAAATATTTGGTTCGGCCTGAATTTCATAAACAGGCCTATTGGGTTTTTAGAACAGTTACAATGGATCAATAAAAATGCAGTATAGTCAAGTATGGACCTCCTTCACAAGTTTCTCTTTATAAAGAAGGCTATTTGGATCTATTACTAATAAAAGTTCCGCGATCAATCTACAAATTGAAAAGTCTTTCTCTCCCTTAGATGAAAAGGCTAGAGGCCACGTACATGAATAAATACAGGCATAAGCACTTAACGAATATTTTATCATGTAATGTGAACTTTATCAAATACGATACATCTCTATACATGGAAATGTTAGTTGATGGCTCGTGCTACTCGAAACCTTTACACGTGTCCCGGTATCCGTTAAGCATATATATATTTTTTTCTATTGATTAAGAATTTAGTGAGATGAGCCATGAGGAAGACGACACTTGTTCTAATACCATACATTACTTAAAATATAATTTGAGATGTTATTGGAGGAGTGGCGATGGCAGTATCATCACCAAGAAGAGCACTAAGACTTAGAGGCCCACTTAGCTAACCATTGTTCACAGTTCACACATATTGGTCAAAAGGAAGCTACTAGAATTTACGTAACTCTTACGTTTCCACTGATCGGTTCCTTATAAATACCTACGCAGACCAACATTCTCTCCATATATTATACACCACCAATTGATCCTACATTACACAAGGCTCGAGAGAAGCTAACTTTCTTTCTTCTAAACTTTCATAAATAAATTTGTTTTTATTAGTGGCTGCTTATTTTGGTTCTTAATTGAGAAGTTATTAGAATGGGAAGCCTCAGGTTATTGGGAGCTGCTTTCTTGGTTATAGTTGTTTTTGACGTTTGTTTAGCAGCTAGATCACCAAAAGCACTTGGTAGAGGGTCCGGTTCAGGTTCTGGATATGGTTCAGGTTCCGGAGGAGGCAACGGTGGCGGAGGAGGTGGTGGTGGTGGTGGAGGAGGAGGAGGAGGAGGCGGTGGAGAAGGATCAGGTTCAGGGAGTGGCTACGGTTCAGGGTATGGATCCGGTAGTGGTTACGGTTCTGGAGAAGGAAACGGTGGAGGTGGTGGTGGAGGCGGCGGCAGAGGAGGTGGAGGTGGAGGGGGAAATGGAGGTTCCGGATACGGGTCAGGTTATGGAAGCGGCTCTGGATATGGAAGTGGTGGTGGTAAAGGCGGCGGAGGCGGTGGTGGAGGCGGAGGTGGAGGAGGAGGTGGTGGTGGTGGTAGCCGTGGGAATAGATCAGGCTATGGAAATGGATACGGTGAAGGCTACGGGAGCGGATACGGTGGTGGAGATAATAATTACGGTGACTCACCCTAAATGGTTCTTATTGCTTATTTTTACATGATTAGGAAGGTATAATAATAAGTTGACCGATGTTTGTCGTCACGTATACACATGTAGATCCCTCTTCTTTTGTTTTCTTCAATGTGGTTTTCACTTTCCATATTAGATAATCCCATGCATTGTGGATATATACTATTATACCATGCACCATGCACCATTTATGATTCTTATATCTATCATTTTGTACTATTCGTATTTACCTTGTTTATCCCACTTATTGATTCCCTCCATTCGTGCGGGGTTGTATTTCGGAAGTCAGAGGCATCTAATATATAAAATTAGAACAACACAAAGAAATTAGTACGTTATGGCAAAATTAACATGCACAATGCACAAATCAAACGCGCTCATAGGATCACTTAGTGAAAAAATATTTGGAAGGAGGCTGACAATTTATTCCGAGTTCGAGTCTACGCTTTGGATGAATATTATTTTTTTCGTTCTGTTATTAGCCTTACAAAATTTTATGATAGACATAATTTTTTACATATATATATCACATTCATGATCTTGATACATATATGATTATGTGGGATTGTGGGAAGTGAGATCATGACGAATCACTCTGTTTACATTATACATATTGGAGATTTCTTATAAGTTTGCTTTATTAATCCGCAGAAACTGTATCTTTTGGAAGCATTACTTGGTTAACTACTAAAATCAAAGAGACTTCCACACATATGAATGGTACGCTTTAAACATGTTATGGACAGGAAGTCTGGAATTTTAGAAAAAAAACGATGTTTTTAAATCGGACTGGACGTCAAACCGAATGTATCTTTGGGTCATGGTTTAACTTGGTATAATCGGTTGGACTTGGTTTTCTAATTTTTAATAATAAATATTTTTAATTATAGATATATAGAAAATGTGAAAATTTAGTTAGCTCTAAGTTTTAAAAAGTTTAAATTTTCAAATAAAAACTTATAGATGTAGTAAAACTATTTGAATGTAAAATATTATGCTTATGGGAATAAAAAACACCATGGTAAAAGTATTTAAAAAAATGTTTTCAGAGTTTAATTCTTCACAATTTTTAATATATTATTCTATAACTGAATTTTATAAGTCATTATAGTAAAATGATAATATGTTATTTTTAGAGATTTTTAGCTAGAAATTCAAAAATTACTATATAAAAATAAAAATTGGGTTTTCTAATTGACCCAATCCAGCTAGTTTCCGGTTTTTTTGCCGAGTTTTATTTGGTTTTTTTGGTCAATCAAAATTTTGGATTTTTATAAAAATCAAACCAGGTTACCCACCGGTTCATGGTTTAACCGGTCGGTCCGGTCCAGTTTTTAAATCACTGGAAAAAATAACAGTACATGCACAAAGTAGGAAAATTGGATTGTAAAAGATTATATAAAATGTGGCCAAAAAAGTGTACAGAAAACATAAAACGTAAACCATTTCTCGGCCCAATATCCTGATGTTTTCAGCCCAATATTGCCTTCGTCACATGAAAATATCCCCACGTGTTTCTTTTCATACATTCCCGGCTTTATACTAATATTCTAAAAAACAAATCCTCGTTAGTCGTTACGGAACAAGGAGATTTATCAAGGTTTTAAGATTTATCAAGCTTCATCAAGATTGAAAGATTTATCCGGACACAAAACTAAAAACTTGGTATGGTCCATGTACATTTTTGTTCTTCTTTCTTTAAGTTCAAGATGGATGATGACAAGTATAAAAGGTAAAATTACATATGCATAGCATAGTGAACCGTTGACGAGAATAAACATAAATAAACATATTTTATCGATATGAAAAGATAATAAACGTGGTAATAGACTGTAAGATGCGTATGTGCAACAAGTCAGATTCATGGGGCCGCGGTATTATTTCGGAATTGGACCGATTATATTTAATGTTGTCTGTAAGTGGGATGTGAAGAGCTCCCTACCAATCAGACACCTCCATGCCTTATGATTTCTCTATAATTATTGATTTCATCCGGGAGAAAAATTAAATTGAAGTTCCCTACGTTCACTATTTCGTTACTGAATTGTAGTTGTTGCGACATTTGTAACCTTGTTAATGGGATGGAATTGTAAGGATAAGGTATCACACATATTTAATATTAATACCCTAAAACAACATATAATATAATGTGAAAATGTTGACCGACAAAATATACATACTGTAAAGCAAAAGAGAAAAGCATATGGGGATTTTGACTGAATATAAAACAAGTGAAAAATTAAAGTGTGACAAAACGAGGTTGTTAAGAATTTGACGCGATTAGACAAAAAGACGTTGACGAATTGTTTTACGCGAGGGTAGTTCTTCTATATAATCAGATATTGGGGGCTAAATCGAAAAGATCTTAATATTTAAGGGCCAGATAGATTTACAGTGATCAAACTGGGCCCAAGTTTCTTCCTGTTTAGTACAATATATGTCGTGGCTTTGTCTTTTGTCTACCCGATTCTGTTCTCGTCTTGAGTTTTCTTTGTAATTTCTTACAAACATTACAAATGTTAATTTTGTATTTATGAAAACAACCAAAAATATCCTACAAACATTGTAATTTGCAGAAAGGACAAAAGATTTTACGGGTGCAAACGCATAAGAAATAAAAATATAGGGATCTAACTGGAATAAAAGAATATTTAGCCCATCTCTCTGCGTCGGTGACGTGAAGCTTCCCTGCTGGAGAAATGCTCACATGCGTAATCTCAGCTATATTTAGAACAGCAACACACATGTCCGAACACAACACACTCTCTATATCTGTTTTCGAATTCAAATCTTGTGTCCTTTTTTCTGCCTATTATAAAAATCATCAAATTATTGAATTTATTTTGTTATCAAAATCCAGAGAATCTCAGAATAATACCAACTAAACTATATATTTCGATCTCTCCTGAAGGAAAAAAGTTGGAAACTTCGACGAATGTGTTTAATCCTTTTTTTTTTTTTTCTTTGTCCTGATATAGTCGTTGGAAACGGTCTGAACTCGGACAATCAATCCGCCATTTTCTCCTCGGTCTCTCTGTTCACCACTTCAGTATCGGATCTGGGTCTCCTTCGCTTTCGTTTCAAGGTAGAAAAAGTTTCAAATATTTTCTATTTTATTCACACTGATTTCGTTCAGATTTTTGAATTCTTTCTTTCTTTCGACTTTTGTTTTTTTTATCGTTTACTATTTCTAATCCGAGTCAGTTCTTCATCACTCATCAGTACTTTCTATTTAATTTCTGGGTTCGAATTCGATTCGATAAAAAAGTATTTATTAATTTGTATTGTTTTTCCCCTAAGTCACGGCATTGGAAAAAAGGAAAAACACAGCTGTTCCTTGCTTCATGCCCGAGATTAAGCAAAATATATATATATATATATATATATTTCTTTTTACTTCATAAAACAAATAATTTCGAATCAAATGCACTATAAAATTACCTACTTTTGACAGTATCTGAATAAACAAACATTACCAAAAACTTCAAAACTCTTTCTGCCTCATTTACTCCTTTAATCCAATCTCTCTACTTTTTCAATTTTTGACTTTATCTATACAACGTGATTTTGATTCGGTAATTATCCATATTCTGCACTATGATTAAGCATTAAAGTATTTTCTTTATCGATTGATGAAAAAAATTAAAGCCTGTGACTTTGTTTTTGCAGATTGTGGGTCATTCCTGAAGACGAGGCGTTAGCTGTAATTCATTGTTTTTACCTGCTTTGGCTTTTAAAAGGCGGCACAAGCCAGAATACAAAGAAAAGTATCTCTCTCACACGTATATACGTACGCATTTGCGTATGTCTGTCTTCTTTCGTCTCTGTTCGGGTTAGATCTTGATTAGAACTTGGATTCTGATCTGAAGCGAGAGATTGGGTTATTTTCCGGTTTTTGGAATCTTGTCTTGAGATAATGGGAATGAGTCTCGATTTCGATGTTGATCTTGAGAAAGGAGTGGTCGATTTCGACAATGTTTATACAAAATCGCCGGAGAAGCCATTGCAACCGGTGTCTCCAGAGAACAAACCGGTAATAAATGGACAAGAAACTGTCGGTTCGTTAGAAAACGATGCATGTCCGGTTCAATGTGCAATCAGTAAACCGGGATGGGGAAGGAGCGATCGGAAGGAGAAACGCAAGAAATCAGCGTCGAAGCCGCCGCGGCCGCCGCGTGGACCGTCGCTGGACGCAGCGGATCAGAAATTGATCAGGGAGATCGCTGAATTGGCGATGCTGAAACGCGCGAGGATCGAACGTATGAGAGCTTTGAAGAAATCGAGAGCGGCTAAAGCTGCGTCTGCGGCTTCTTCTCTCGGCAATGTCTTCGCCACGCTAATCACCGCTATTTTCTTCTTCGTCCTCATTTTCCAAGGTGTGTGATTTGATTTTTACACTCGAGAATCGTGATTGCGTTTGCGTTTTGCTATTGTCAGTTTTGATTAATCTTATGTTTATGTTTTTGAAACTTTCAGGATTGTCGCCGAGAGCAGCCGCTAGCTCCGGGAATGGGAATTCTCACTTAGTCGACGCCGGAAAAGCCAACGGTGGTTTTGTTTCGGTTCAAATTCAATATGCGGGAAATCCGTCTGCGAGCGAACCGGATGGAGGTTATACCGGACCGGTTTTAGCACAGAGGTATGCTGCTTCTCTATCTTATTAAGAAGAGCAAATGGTATTACATTGTCTGAAATAATCTCTAATCCGGATTTTGTTTGTACTCGCAGTTTACTAAAACCGGTTTCTGGTTTGGAGAGTGGAAAGAAGATGAATAGAGTTTCACAGTGAAGCGTAAACCAAAAAATTTAGAATTGGACAATTCTATACTGGTTGATCAAACCGTTTATCGGTTTAGATTGTCGGTGAACCATGTATTCCTCCTACCGATAGTTTTTTTTTGGGGAAAATTGGCTGCTTTCTCGGCAGCTATGAAACAATAACTATCCGATGTGGGTAAGAATAGTTTTGTAATGTGTTTCTTGAAATAAAAGTAAGGAAAGTTACAAATAATTTAGTCAAGGTTCTTTTTTTTTTTTTGCATTCAGTTATTACGGTACTCTTTGAATACAAATTGGAATCGTATACTGTATAGCATTGTTGTATTTTTAAAAAGAATGCAAAGACGTATCCAAGTTTTGACGAAATCAAAACGTAAACAAAATATATGGATGAGATCAGCATTATTGCTATAGATTTTTAAAAACATATATATATATTTGAAATCACATGCTAGTGATGCTTGCAGTTGAAATTTGAAATCAATAATTTAAATAACATGTATATTTGGAAACAGAATCCATGTGGCTGTATCTAAACACTCCACTGAGCTCTAAAGACCACTTTTAATGCTGTGCAAAATTAATTGAACATGTGATTTCACGTGTGCGTGTATTTCATTAGGGTTTCGTTGCTGTCTTCGGATTCCACGTGGGCCCATTAATTAAAGCCCATTAACTCCTAATCCGTTTTAAGTCATACACTCCCAACTACACAAATACACAAAATGTAGGAAATATAAACACACAAAAGTATAACAGCAAGAGAGGGTTCAAATTGGTGTCTGCCGATTAATCCTTTAGCAGAGTAGACCATTCTGTTTATCAAGGCGGATAGTATCCACCGTGAAAGATATTTATTTTCACTAAATTTCTCTGTCGAAAGTCGAAACCATTCTTTAAAATAATAAAAAATTATATCAATACTTTTTTGTGTGTGACAGCCATTATCTCTTACCGTCGTTTTTTTTTTTTTTTTTGGTTTTACACTCTTGCCGTCATGCGGACCAAACTTTGTGAATGATAAACAAGAAGATGGTGGTGTAAAGTTCAAAAAAAAAAAAAAAAAAAAAAAAAAAAAGCAATAAAGTGGTCTTGGCTGCAAGCAGTCTGGTTCGTTTTATTCGCTACAATCATCCACACGCTATGTATTTAATTTGCTCCAAACACAAAATTAACCATAGTTTGCCGTCATGCGGACCACGTTCTTCATTTAGAAATTTCAGTTCAGTTTGGATCATGTCACTATGATTTTACGAACCAGACTGCTTGCAGCCAAGACCACTTTATTGCCAAGACCAGTTTGGATCATGTCACTATGGTTTAAAACCTCGTTCAAAAAGCAATAAAGTGGTCTTGGCTGCAAGCAGTCTGATAACGAGGTTTTAGTTTGGATATAAACCATAGTGACATGATCCAAACTGAACTGAAATTTCTAAATGAAGAACGTAAAATCATAATCAGATTCAGATTCATACCAATTTTTATTTTGAAAATATGTAAGGCTGAAAAGCTCGGACCAAAATCATCAAAAATATGCTCTGGATCAATTTGGTTTCTTATTCTTTTAATTTTCAACTTTCTCAAGTATTATTATTATTATTATTTATTTTATATATATATATTATTATTTTTTTGTTGCATCCCTTTTCTTTCTTGTTTGTTGTTTGTAGTTAATTTATCATCTTCTTTTTTCTTTCCAGCAGGATTCTTCCGAATTTACTAAAGATATTTGGTCGTGCCAATAATTACAAATATATTATTTGTATAAGTAATATAAAATTATTATCTGCAAAAGAAACAAAGATTCTTAACGACCATTCATTAGAGACTTAAGCACAGAAATCGCCACGTCACAAAGATTCTTAACCTGCTTGTTCCTAGCCGTAATAGCCACCGAGCTTTCATCGTCGGCGCCCGTACCATTGATCCCTTTCTGACAAGAATCAGTCTGTTTCTCGGCGTCTCCGAGCACATACGTCGCGAATCCGAACTGGCCGCGCCTCATTGCATCGATCGCCTGAGGAATATTGAACTTGACCACCGGCCGGTATAGCTCGGCGCACTGAGCCAGCGCTCGCTCCGCCGCAGGTTCGTGTGTATGTTTGATCAGCGATTGGATGTATCCTAATGTATCTGTCATGTTTCCGAGCACGACGTTGGCCATTGCGGAGGCTAAGGATTTGGGATCGGAAGGTGAGGGAGAGAGAGGGCGGAGAGAGGCTTCGCAGAGGTCGCAGAACGGTGTCGCTTGGCATATTTTGTCGATTAGGTCGTCGGAGGATCGAGCTAGCAACGGCAGGAGTAGGAGAAGACAGAGGAAGAAAAACGGTGGTGTTGTGACGGCGGAGGATCTCTTCATCGTCGGAGACTGAGAAGAAAGTGATGTGCAATAAATAAAGACTTGTGTTTGTGTGAGTGCTACTGCTAGGCTCTGTTTCTAGACTTATATAGTTGCTATTTAAATTTGTTATATGTTAATAAATGTAAAAAGCTTAGAAATTAACAATTATGTTTTATTGTTCTTCTTTTAATCACCAAGACTTTTTGCGTGTCGTCACATATGAATTGTGTTATACTGTATATCAATGTCAGCTTAAATTTAAAGATTATTAGGTCTGTACAGTTCTCAGAATTCCACCCGTGACGACGAAGCTTCATGATCAACACAATTTTATTTTGGTTTCATAGAAATGTCATACCATAACAGAAGCATCTCTTCGTATTTTAGAGTAGAAACTTCATTTTGAGTACAAGTATAGAGGTGTTTTTGATTGATTCACTACCTAATTTTCTATATACATGGATAATCTGTGTCTGCTCTCTAGTTTTTGTTTGTTACACTTTGGTTATATGTGGTTGTTGGCACAAAAACAAGAAAAAGAATAAGGTATGTGGTTGAATGAGTCCTATAGGAGTCGGTCCATATACGACAAACATACCATTATACATGAGTTGACACTGTACCCGACGTCGACCAAATCATTTCAAAATACATTCATCTAAATTTTTAATTATCTATTTTGTACTTTATAACAGAAAATTATATATATTGTAGGGCTGTCGTCTCTCGTCAGTCGATATCTGGCTCGTGAATGTTGGTATATCCCGTGATTCGGTTCTAGAAACTTCGTGTCCAATTTTACCCGTGTTCGAGAACCGGATCAATCAGTTCAACAATCCAATACCGGTTTCGCATAACGGCGCACAACTTGAATCAAACTGATTTTCTCTGGTTTAATTACCATCTTCGATAACAATATTTTATTATTTTATTTATTTCAAATTAAATAAAAGAATCAGAGCAACATTCGGACAATGGCTCTGGTCACATCACAGATCTTATCCATTCTCTCGGTCAAACCTGTTAAAGGAGATTGGCCTTTTGGAAACCCTCCTTCGCAAACGGAGGCTTCCACGCCGGCATCGACAATGGCATCTTCGGCGAACTTTGGGTTTCCTTTGATAGCTATAATGGCTGTGTGGATGTCAACGTCTACGATCGTTTTATATCTCCTGTTACATTCATTCAATGGCCGTTTCAGCATCGGTTTCGTTTTGTACGCTTCGTTGATCTGCCCGAGAGTTTCTGTCCCAAGCGCCTACATTGAATTTTTTTTCAATATTTATATTTGAACAACATAAGTTAATATTTTGGATAAAATCGCCTTTGACTTTGAACAAAACCAAACCCCATGCTTCGGCAGTTTTGTCTGATTCAAATATTGACTATATGGTAAGAAAGAGAGAGAGACCTTGATTTTGTCAACAAGGATGAGACTGAGGCCGACGGTGTCAGCTGAGGAGCTACGTGGATCGGAGCGGAGAAGAGAGAGACAGAGAGTGTAGTCAGGTGTCTGTTTGCATGTCTTATCTACATTATCTCCCACCGCAACTCCCATCATCATAGCCATCACCATCACCATCACCATCACCATCATTTTCATCTTCTCTCTTAAAATCGTTTAATGTCTATTAGTCCTAATTGGAGAGTTAAGATGTACAGAATGCATTCCTAGGTGTGTCTATTTATGTGTTTGTAAGTGTGACTTGAGTAACGTAACCTATTTAACGCACACTCGTAACTTGTAACTCTGTTTAACTTTTTTTTTTTTTTGACAAAGATCAAGTCATTGAATGTGTTTGACTAGATAGAGATATGATTCAATCATATGTTTATCTAGTCAAACACATTTAATTACAGTAAGAAAGACAATAAAAGCTAGTTTATACGAAAATGTTAATGATTTTTTCGTCAACGAAAAGTTTATTGCCTTGTTATGGTCTTTGACCAAAAGAGATGAATGGATTGTGTAATTAATTGTTTCGAAATTTAATCATGACAAATCAATAATTTTCATAAGTATTGATTTGAAAACACATGTATTAAGAATTCTTTGTACATAATCGAATAATGTGTAACCTAAATTTGCACCCAAAAAAGTGTAACCTAATAACTCTTTTTTTTTTCGTTTACTAAAGTTATCTTACAACTCTAGTAAATTTATTTACATATCTAATTATATGCAATTTGAAGACTAAAGAAACCTTTTAAAAGTTCCAACAAACTAAAGGACTTTTGACTCTATAAAAAGCCAATCTTAAATTCAGAAACAATTCACTAACTTTTTTTGCAGCTCTCAAAATACTTCAAGAATTAAATAACAAAATGAACATTTTCATGAAATTATTCGCTGTTACTGTCGTGCTAATGGGAATCCAAACCGCCTTTTCTCAATCAAGTGATTCTCCTTCGGGACCTAAACTTGTACAACAACTCTGCAAAAGAAACCGTTATCAAAGCCTATGCAACTCTACTCTCAATCAGGATCCTAGAAGCAAAGCCGCAGATCTACAAGGTGACATGATAAATATCATTCTTTGTTTTGTTTTTTTTTGTGTGAAAAATAGAGGAAATTAAATGATGAAATGATTTTGCTGTTTGAGATGATCAACGTATTCCTTCATACATATTGCAACGTTATGTAGCTAAAATGTATATTTGATTTGTTTTTGTTTATAAAAGGGCTTGCGACGATCTCCATTGGTGCGACGACAAAGAAAGTGAACGAGTCGTTAACTTATTTTATCTCCGTTTTTGGTAAAATCACTGTCCGTCCAGCATACGAGATATACGGAACTTGCATTGAGGATTACGGTAGGGCGATTGATAGGCTTTTACCGACGGTTTTGGCTGATTTAAAGGCTAAGAATTATACAGATGCGATGTCTAACATGGAAGACGTTGTGTTCGCACCGAATCATTGTGAGAACCAATTCCCTGCTGGAACTGCTCCGTTGCCCGTGACCGGACATAACAAAGCCGCCCATGATATAGCCGATATGACTGCTGATATCATCAAAACGTTTGTTAAAATTTAGTTTTCTTTTATACTTATATATATATATATATTTTCGTTTTTATGCGATTATTGCAAAAAATCGAAAGTAAAAATGAATTAGATACTAAATAAAAACGATTAATATATTTAATACACAGTTTTGATTGATAGGAAACATATCAATAATTATATTTTATATATTGAGAGATAAAATATCAACTACTATCCTCTTACCAAATACGTTACAATTTCTTTTGTTTGGTGTACCATTGAAATACTATAACTTTATCTGCCGAATTTCTTTATTGCAATGGAAATCGATGTATTGTCTAAAAAAAAACTATTGTTTGTGAAAACACGAACTTTATTATCTTGATGTTAACATTTTTAAAAATAGTTTCAAAAGTTAACCCTTTTTCAGTACTCATTTTCATATCAATTGTACTCCACTTAAGAACTAAAATATACTTTTATCACAACAAATGAGGTGACAAAAATAATATACCAAATAGAAATAAAACAGAGATGACACAAATTTTTCGAAAAAAATTACTTCCGGATCGAAGCCAGGACGTTTAAACGTTTAATATAGTTTTGGTCTCAACTAATTTATTTTCCAATAAAGCTAAACAAAAAGGAAAACGAGCAATGCATAACATCAAAGAAGACAGACGGTTTGAAAGTAAAAAACACCAAAATCCAAATAAACTTTAGCTTCCTCAACAACTAAATAAGAAGTCAAATGTAATCAAACTAAACTTGTAGTTCTGCTATTCTTCTCTTTGAACCTCGGGGACCGGGACCAAACTAGGAAAATAGGTGCAATGCAAAGGCCAATGATCAACCACAGATTCTATTCTGATTTTGCTGATCAACTTATTTCCCCACACGACAAAGATCCAAACTCGGCCAGTTTCATCGCAAGAGCACACAACAAGCCTTTATCGTCGGTGAAGTAACTTGGCTTAGAGTAGGATGCCGTCGGTACTAAACCCAGCAAGTTAGGAACTGACAAAGTCACTAAATTCATCCAAATCACACCATCACAATTCACAACCCTTATTGTTAATCTTGTTCTTGGGCACCCAAATGTCAGTCTTCTTTAACAACGAAGACCGATCTCCCTCTAAAACTCTAAGGACAAGAGCATCGCAAAGATAGTTCGTCCCACATGGTAGATCACAACACTTGAGAATCCTTCCCTAGAAAAATTGAATTTCATTAGGTGGTACAAGGGATCAGTCTTGTCATTGTAAGCAACCCAACACAAAGTTCCATTCAACGATACACTATTAGAGTGTTAAAGTCCCACATCGAAAGTGGAAGCACTTCTTAACTAATATATATAGAATGTGGCAATCCTCCACTCATGAGCTAGCTTTTGGGTGTGAGTTAGGCCCATTACTAATATGGTATCAGAGCCAGGTTAACCCAACAAGCAATTTCCCACAAGAAAAACGGTTTTCCACATTTAAAGTGGCCCGTATAAGTGGCACGACTTGTTGTGGTATTTCCGAGATGATGGTGCATTGTCCCGCCCTCATCTCGAGGTGGCCTATTAGAGTGTTAAAGTCCCACATCGAAAGTGGAAGCACTTCTTAACTAATATATATAGAATGTGGCAATCCTCCACTTATGAGCTAGCTTTTGGGTGTGAGTTAGGCCCATTACTAATATACACCAGTTTTGGAATGTGACGTAGGAGATTTTTTTCCACCGGATTCCGAGTTGACGTCTTTCCATGTGCCGGAGACAAAGTCATGGATTTTGCACACGCCAGAATCTAATCCCTCCCGATCGTACCAAATGGTCTTGTAAACACTTCCCTCAACTTATCTATTACTATCGTAATCTATGCCATCGATTTGCAAACTAGGTTTGGCCTTGATCCTATAGAATTTAGGAGTAGTGATAAACACAAGAATATAAAGAATAACTCTCTTTATTATAGCTTAAGAAAATCTCTCAAAATTTAAGCTCTCTCAAATTCACAACTCTCAAACTCATAAGTTATGTCACAACTTGACATCTCCTTATATAACAGAACCTTAATCCTAATCCTATTAGAATTCACTTTATGTTTTAGCTAACTCCTAAACAACTTGTGATTTCTCTCTAACCATAACTTGGCTAGGATTAGGATAGCTTCTAACTTAAGCTATCTTCAAGCTTACTCCAACATTCTCCTCCTTAAGCTTGAACTCCATTTCTTCTAAGTCTTGAACTCCAATTAGTTCTCTCATTTCTTTGAACTTATTCCTTCCAAGTGCTTTTGTCAAGATGCCAGCCTTCTGCCTTTCACCGGGAAGATGCTCAACCTCGATTTGCCCACTTTCAACGCATTCTCTTATGAAGTGATAACGCCTATGGATGTGCTTACTTCTGCCATGAAAAACAGGGTTCTTTGTAAGAGCTATTGCAGATTGATTGTCAATCCGAATAGTAACCTTCTCATAACTAGCTCCCGTAATTTCACATAGTAACTCTTGTAACCAGATTGCCTGCTTCGCTGCCTCAGTACCTGCCATAAACTCAGCCTCACAACTTGACAATGCTACCACATCTTGCTTTTGGGAACACCAGGTGACTGGACTTTGACCAAGATAGAAAATATGTCCCGCGGTGCTCTTTCCATCATCCGGATCAACATTGTGGCTGCTATCACTATAGCCCACAAGCTTTGGTATCTTTGATCTCACAAACACAAGTCCGAGTGTGGTAGTTCCCTTTAAGTACCTTAGAGATTGTCTCATAGCCGCTCCATGTGATTCTCTTGGACTTTGCATGTATCGGCTTAGTATCCCAACGCAGTTGAAACAGGATTTTTACGTGGAGTTTCAATTAAACCACTTATGTCATCGTGGTATTTAAGAGTCAATCCAATCGGAGCTAGCTGAGGACAATTTCGAAATTCAAATACTATCAAGTCAAGGGCACAAAGATTTTGTATGTAACCAGTAACAAAGACAAGAACTTAAATGTGAATAAATTCTTAAATGTAAACTAGAATGATTGCAAGACCAAATATAGTATGCAAATGTAATAAGCTAAATGAAAGATGTAAACTTTATGATAAATGAAAGGTCCTGGAGTGAGGTTATCGAAATCGAGCTCTTAGAGAATGATAAAATGGCTAGAAATGTTCAAAAATCACTGAGCCTTAGGGAGAGAGTTCCAACAGCGAGATTCACCCACTTCCGTGGTGAGAATCACAAAACCGGCCTTGAATCCAAAGGATCTATCTTTCGAATAGTGGACTCTAAAACCGGTCTGCAATAAGCGCCAACTCTCTTGTACCCAATGAACTCCCCAGACATCCACTTCCGTGTGTAGGGATGAGTTCATCCTCTTGCTGGTCGATCTGACAACCTCCAGTCACTTTCGGTGTAGGAAGTGTCTTGGATCGAGACCAAAATGGCCAACTAAGGTCAAGCCTTAAGCACGCCCAGCAAGAGAAGACTCCTGAGATGATTAAACACGCCTAGACACTAGATCTATCCCTACTAACTCGATTCTACCTCACCCCATATGACCAAAAGGGATCTACTCACTATTCATAATAAGAACACCAAATCCCATGGGGGAAAGGGTTCAAATCGTGAATAGGATGATGGATTAGGATTAGAATAAGCAAGATAAGAAGATTGCAAGCTGAAATGACTAAACTTGATTAGAAATCTCAAACAAATCGTACAAATCAAGCTTAGAGAACAAGGTTTTTGTGTTCTTGATAGAGGAAAATTACAAGATAAGATCCCAAGAAAATTAGGTTTAAGGCTTTATATAGTTCAAAGGAAATAGAAGACCTCAGTCAACTCATTTAAGTTGACCCATCTCCTTCCCAAACGAAACACTTCGAAACAGCTCAGGGAAATCGCGGGTCAATGGCCTCTGTTTTGGTCAACGCTCTGCTTTTCTCCGCCAAACAGGTTCTCAACCTGTTTCACAACCCGTTTGCCGTCCAGACTCCATGCTTCTTCATCTTCACTCCGTTTCTGCCCCTCTTCAGCTCCAAAACACCTGATACAACTCCCAAATGCACAACTAATGCAATGCAAGTCCTAAATGCCATGTGTTTGTACAATGCAAGAGATCTACACTAAAATGCTAAAGATATGAGCTAATATGGGGGTGAAACTAGATGGAATGTGCTCATAAATGATGTAAAATACAGAGACATCAACTTCCCCCAAACTTGAATCTTGCTTGCCCTCAAGCAAGAAAGAACAAATATGAGAGAAGTTGATTTGGGCGGGGACTCAAATCCAAAAGATATGCTCAAAGAAATCACCTCAATGTTCAAGTTGGGAATTATGAAATGCATACAAGTCTAGTCACTCGAATCAGATTACTCACATACTCAGTTCATCGACAACCCAACACCAGACTTTATGAAACATGCATTCATATTCACTTCACCTATTTACATTCAATTAAGCTCAAAACCGTGAATCAAAACTCATGCAATCAAAACTTGCTCATTTGGTTCAAAGGGTTAGGCTCTTTTCTTTTCGGTGGTTTCAAATGAATTGCAAAAGGGATCTCTCAAAATAATTGAGCTTGGGTAAAATGCTAAGAGTAAAGACCTAGGATGGTACAAAGATAGAGTCTCATCTACCCAAGACGTAAGGTCTTTTTAGCTTTTGAAGAACGAATCCCACCCAAGTCCTAACTACCCTTCTTTAGAGCAAACACTTTCTTCCCCTTTTGAACTCAAGACTTAACAACTTAGGATTTTTAGGGAGGATAAAACTTTCGGAATTAACAAGGGACTAACTTTTGAATTTCTTGTGGTTTAAGGCTTTTCACTTTTCTTACTTAGGCTTGGGGCTTTTTACTTTATTTGGAGAACTTAGGCTTTGCGCTTTTCATTTTTGCTACGAGCCCCAATTTACCTATCTCTTTAATAACAAGCAAGCTACCACTTCTTTTAGACACTTCCTTTTTAATCACCCCCATCCTAACTTTTTCTTTTGGTTTCCTTTCACTCTATTCTCTCACCCCCAAACTTGGATCACAACCTATGCCTAGTCTAACTCAAAGGAAAACGAGCTAATTCTACATGAGAATCTAAGCTTTGTCGGTCTAAACTCAACACGTTTTACCTAGCTCAATTGGAAAAGGCCTCACAACTCACGGTAAGCAGGTTGGGTTTGAATGAAATGGGTTTGGTTTCGGGCGGAATAATTAACGAACATGGACAAACAGAGAGAGATAAATATAAGAGAAAGAATGTCCAAGAGAATCAAAATCCATGAGCAAGAATTTTAATGCAAGAGCTTGATAATTAGATGGTCAAATTAAGTCCAAATAGTCTAGGTGAAGTTTCAATTCAAAGCAATGATCCAGTCAAGAATGAATGCCGAGATGCGAGTCCTCAAATATGGAGTTCTTTTAAGCTCAAACTAAACCTGAATGCACCAAATAATTCCAAACTTGAGCATTGAAGTGATGTCAAAAAGCATTTCTTTAACAAGGATGGTCCTATCATTCTCCCCTATGCAACTGTACAATGCAACTAGACTCAATCCTATTATGAAAATGCAAATGATGCTTCTTTTTGTTTTATGCAAATTTTTGAAATTTTTCGATTTTTTTTTTTGTTTTTCTATGCCATAAATGAAATGCGAATGCTATGAGACTCAAGATGAGAAAATCGAAAATAAGAAAATAAAACAAGAGGTCAAATGCTATTGACCTCTCCCCCAAACTTAAATTGCACGGTCCCTTGTGCAAATAGAAGCTTGAAAGAGAGATCAACTTAACAAAAACAAATATGAAATGCTTATGAAAAACAAAAGAAAACGGTATACACAATGGAATTGGAGTTGTACCTCTTATTGGCTAAAGGAGGACGAGGAAGATGTTTCCTCGCTGGAGAGTGACTGAGCGGCTTGTTCTGGAGCATGGGATCGCGTGTAAGGCCTTCTCTTCGCTTTTTCCTTCAGCTTCCTGACCGACTTGACAAGCTTTTTGATGGTCTTGTCTTGCCACTTGCACCATTCTTGGAGAAGTCGGATGTGTGCGTGGGCTTTCTTCACAGAGAGGCCGCATGTAGAGGCATCGAAAGGGTCAAATTGGAAGCGCCTGTCTCCGAGAGGGTGTTCTTCTGATGGTCCACCTTCCTCCATTATCGTGGCGTCTCCTCCGTCCATGTAAAGCTCGTCTGCTTCCACCATGAAGATGATATTATCTCGCATCTCGAAGGACGTCTGGTATGTGTTGGGCAGGAGCACCTTTGAAGCCCCGAAGTCCTGGTGGATAAAACGGTAGATGTGCTTCTCCTGTGACTTCCCCCGAAGGAACCAGCTCTTGTTCAGATAGGCGATGTCCATCCACTCCGGCTGGTCTGATGGTTCTGGCAAAGGGAAACCGCTTGCAAGCAAGATTGGCGTGACCAAGCTCCCTAGACCGATGTAGGAACTTCTGATTTTGCCTTGCTCGTAAGACACAATGGCATTCTTCATACATTGTCGGAATGAGTCTAGCAATACCATGTCCATGCTTGTATCGCATGATGTGTCTCCTACCAACTCTGTTCCATCTTCAAAGGTCCGCAGCTCATCTACCAGGGCAATGTCTAACATCTCCAACTCTCCTGTGCGGACATTAGCACACTCGTGCCTAGCAAACATCGTGTGGGCAATTGCCTTGTGGGCATAGCGAATGGCCGGGTTCCTGATATGGCCTCCCCTAGCTGAGGAGACTTCATACTTGCTGGAGCTGATTGTCTCCCACAACTTTGCTAGTTCACCCTTCTCAAACCGCATCTTGGTACCAAGCCCGATTCCGACACCAAAACCATACAATTCCTCTATATTCTTGATGCTCATTCGGAAAGCTTGGTGAGCCAAGGCAAACGTTATATAACCAGGACCATCTGTCGCTATCTCCTCTGCTAGTTCGGGGTACCTTATCACTTTCAGCGTGGCGAGGAAATGTAGTGTGGGGTCGTAATAGGCCGGCGGAGCCAAAGCCATGAAATGCTGCATCTCCATCCCTTTAAAAAGTGTCTGAACATCGTCAAATATACCCAGCTCTCTCATTGTCGCCTCGTGAGGGAATCGCATTGGCAGAAACTTCATCATCTTCAGAATGTCAAGCCTGTCCTGATTACTATACGGCTTCGTGATAGCCCTCTCAAGTCCCTCGCTGGCTTCCGCTGGACCCTCAACTTTCCTCTTTGAACTCGCCCCTTTCTTCTCAACCGCAATCTTCTTTCCTTCCCTCTTTTCCCGTCGAGCCCTCTCGGCTTCGTCCACGTTGGGGATTTTCCTCCCGGATCCTGTTGTGTGAACCATTGTACCTACATAGGTAGAGGGATTCACGAAAGAATTAGCCCAGGTCACAATCACGCAAACAATAACCGCGATATATCCAATTCCCCGAAAGTTTGACTCGAAATTCTCAAAACTCAAAATTTCCCACATGCATCGGCCGAATTGAACAACCCTAGTAGAATTCAAGGCAAATTCATCGATTAAGAGCGAAGGACATCGATTCTTAAACGAGAATCCAAAAGAGAAGCTTCCTGAGAGAAAACAATGGCCATAGAGGTGAATTATCTTAAATTAATGTGCGAGTTGAGCTAAATAAGGGCTTGCGGTTTCAAAATCGGCGGATTTAGGGAGAGTGGGACTTTGAAATTCGAATTTTGGTTGAAAAACAAGAGAGATCGAGATTTCGCTTTGGGGGAAAAACGGGAAAGAAAACTTGAAATAAGAAATGCGGGATTTTTCATAAGTTAAAACGGAGAGGAGGAAGGGTTTTTCTCGGAAAAGTCAACAGAGGAGAGAGTTGACTTACCTGGGCGGGTCGTTCAAACGGGTTGATCCAAAGGAGGAAACCCGTTTGACAACCCGTTTGAGCTAATTTCTCAGATAATCAACCTTTGGTGACTTTGGGTCGATTTTCAACAACTTGTCTGCTCAATGGCGGTTCTCCATCCCCCTAGCTATATTATTTTCCCAAACCTGATCATACTTAGTAGAAATAGAATGCAAAAACATAACAAAGATCAAATAAAAGGCAATATATACAAAAGGATAGTCATGGGACTCCCTCCCAAGTGGGCTTATTTAAGGTCCCAAGCTTGACCTTTTGAACCCTTTAGGCAACTTCTGGATCATGGAGAAAGACTGAACTTCCTTCTCCAATTACCAAATTCGCCATGTAAGTCTTAACTCTTTGTCCATTCACAGTGAAATCTCCTCCTGTTTTGTTGATCAACGTGACAGCACCATATGGCAACACTTCTTTAACTGTGAACGGGCCTGACCAGCGCGATTTGAGCTTCCCCGGGAAGAGTTTTAGGCGTGAGTTATACAGCAGAACTTGGTCACCAGCCTTGAACTCCTTGGACTTAATCCTCTTGTCATGGAATGCCTTTGTCCGCTCTTTGTAGATCTTGGAACTTTCATAAGCGTCGAGGCGGATCTCTTCCAGCTCGTGCAGATCCATTTCCCTCTTTTCTTGGGCAGTTTTGAAGTCCATGTTCAGCATCTTGATTGCCCACTGAGTCTTGTACTCCAACTCAACCGGAAAGTGACAAGATTTCCCATAGACAAGAGAATAAGGTGTCCTCCCAATCTGCGTTTTGTAGGCGGTCCGGTAGGCCCATAAAGCATCTTTCAGTTTCGTCGCTTAATCTCTCCTAGACGAACTAACGGTCTTGTGGAGGATAGCTTTGATCTGCTTGTTGGAGACCTCTACTTGACCGCTGGTTTGGGGATGGTAAGGAGTGGCCACTTTGTGTAACATCCGTGAACCTGGAAGTTGTTTTGGAAGTGGTGTGGACGATGCTAGGGGTTCGGGGGTAGTTGGCACATGCTCTTATAGGTGTGAATTGAGGGTTGGCTGTACATGTTCTTGTTTGATTGTTGTGCAGTCGGTCTAAGGTTCAAGCATCGCGAAGAAAGTGTGTTAAATTTTTCTGAACGACTAGTATCGATCGACACCCGAAGGGTGTCGATCGACACCGGTTATCGGGTTTGATTTCCGGTTTAAGTCGATCGATTTGCAATTGGAGTTGGTTTGGTCGATTGGTGTCGACCGACACCAAGGGAGGGTGTCGATCGACACCGGTTATGGGGAAATCGACCGGTTTGATTCAAGTCAGCTGGTTTTGGGCCGGTTTGGGCGAGGGAAGTCCTAGACTCGCGATTAAAAGCTTATGGCCGCGAGAAAAGCCACTTTTTCGAGTTAGAAAGGTTCCAGAGGAGTTTTGAGAGAAGGAGGTGATTTCCTGAGAGTTTTGTGGAGTTTCTGAGCTAGATCGGTTGCTGTTCATCCCTATTCTTCTCCTTTCCTTCCTTCTAATCCCTTTTCAAGGTGAGTGCGTGACTGTAGGCCCGTTGATCAATAGAGATTGTTTGATTTCGAGTTTTGGTTGTGTTCTTGAGTTGTTTATAGTGGAAATCGTGTTTTGGATTGGTTTGGGGCGTTGAAAACCCTTGATTGTGAGTTTGTGAATGTGGATTGCGTTTTTTGTAGCTTCTGGTTTCTGGGCGTCGAGCCGGTGTCGAGCGACACTCGATGAGTGTCGATCGATACTCGGGAGGCTGGCGTCGATCGACACCATAGAGGTGTCGGTCGACACCGACCTGGGTGTCAGGAAACGTGGGTGTTTCCTGACAGGGAATGTTTATATTGTTGAGTATTGTTGAGCATTGTTATGGTTGTTGTTATTGTGACGTATTGTCTATTGTTTGACGTAATTGGCCTGTAGGCAGGATGATCCACTCACTAAGTATTTATGATAATACTTACGCATCTCTTTCGTAATGTGATGCAGGTAACAGCAATGTTCATCCGCGGAAAGAGACCGAGAGAAGAGGATGATGAGATTAGGATTTGGATTCTGGCATTTATGATGTGGCTGATTGAGAATTCATGAGTTTAGGGTGTTAGATTTTATTTTAATAATGTAGCAAACCGGCTTAGGTTGCTTATTGGTTATTGGTTTTATTGGTTTTATCCTTTATTGGTTATTGTTGAATAATTAATTATGATTTAATAATATTGGTTTTCTTCCGCATTGTGTTGTTGAATTAGCTGTTAAGGATTAATATTTATGGGAATATTAATCTGGGCTAATTATAAAAAAAAAAAAAAAAAAAAGGCTTGGTTGTTTCATTTTGGTATCAGAGCGTAGTCGGTTTTAGGACTGTTAGAATTGGATGAATTGGATTGTGTGGTTAATTGATTATGTGAGTTAGTCAATTAGTGGTCTAGTCTCATCCTCTCGGTCTTCCAGTTTTCCGCGGGTAAGTGAGTTGGATATTTGGTGTGTTGTGTTTTGTGTTTTTGTGTTGACTTTGCTCTTTTTCTGTACTTGGTGGAAGTGCAGAGAGATGGACGCAGGTCGTGGTCGTGGCCGTGGTCGTGGTCGCGGTGCAGCCCGTGGGGGCAGAGGAGCTGGTCGCGGTGGGCGAGCAGCGGGTCGTGGAGGTCGGGGTGCTGGTCGTGGTTTGCCAGAGGCTGAGGCTTCAGCGGAGAGTGCAGTACCGAGTGTGGAGACTGCGTCGGTGACACAGTCTGTTTCGTTAGCCGGTGGGGCTAGTTTGGGCGTCGGTGGTGGCGCGGGGGCAGGAGCAGTTCCCGGTGGGGGCGCGGCTCTTGCTCAGGGTGATTTGATTGTGGGGCTACTGACGCAGCTTTTGGCACGTCTTCCTCAGGCAGTTACACAGCAGGCTCCGGTTGCACCTCCAGCGGCCGGGGCACAGGTTGGTGCCGGGGCACATGTTGGTGCCGGGGCACATGTTGGTGCCGGTTTTATTGAGCAGCAGGAGGCTGTGGTGCAGCAGGGTGTTGCAGTTGGGGTTTCTCCTTATCGTGAGATGATGAGGGAGATGCAGAGGATTGGTACGCCTACGTTTGAGGGCGGTGTTACTCCAGAGCAGGCTGACGAGTGGCGTCAGAGGTTGGAGCGGAACTTTGATTCTGTTCGTTGTCCGGCACAGTTTCAGGTTGAGTTGGCAGTGCACTACCTTGGAGGTGATGCACATTTGTGGTGGAGGTCTGTTAGGACCAGGAGAGAGGTTTGGACTTGGGTTAACTTCGTCGAGGAGTTCAACCACAAGTTTTTCCCTCAGGAGGCTCGTGACAGGCTGCAGTTGAGGTTTTTGGACTTGACTCAGGGTGAGAGGTCTGTTCGAGAGTATGATGCAGAGTTCTGCAGATTGGTGGTCTTTTCTGGTGGTGAGCTGATTAGTGAGCGGGCATTGACGTCGCGGTTTCTCCAGGGGCTTCGGAGGAACATCAGGAGCGCAGCGTCCATTGAGGAGGACTTGCATGAGCCGGCGAGTACGGCGGTTGTTCCAGTTGCAGTTGCTCCTGCTACCCATCCTCGGGGCCAGCAGCAGCATCAACAGCGCAGGGGTCACAGTTCTGGTTACGGCAGGGGCAGCAGGCCTGCGCAGGGCCAGAAGAGGAGAGCAGACGAGATATCTGCTAGCAGCCCGAGTACGGGTGGTTGTTTTGGTTGTGGTAGTCTGGATCACAGAGTGGCGACTTGCCCCAAGAGGGCGGGACCCAGAGAGACGACAGTGTGCTACTACTGCAGGGAGCCGGGGCATATCAAGACTATGTGTCCCAAGTTGCAACAGAGAGCAGTGGCAGCGGCGATTCAGCCGTTGGCGATTCAGTCAGCAGCGCAGGTTGCGGCGTTGCAGTCAGGTGGAGCGCCGAGAGTGTATACTTCGGCAGAGGTGGGCCAGACCAGCCAGTCAGGCCAGATCACAGGTAAAATTTTTGATTCAGACTTGTCAATTCTTAGTGTGGAATTCTCGGTGTTGTTGTCTGTTTCTTTTATTTTACTGTGATAGAGTTAGAGGTTCTCAACACTTGTGGAATTGTGTAGGGACCTTGTTAGTTGGTGGATTTGAGTCTCACCTGTCTTAAAAGTAGCAAAGTGTCCACCGTATCTTGAACCATGGCAATGATACAATATCTCCTCCACTTCAGCCTCGGCTACACATCTCCTAAATAAACCATCACTCCCCCTCTTGAACAAATAAGGTTCATCCCAATAGTAGTGATTCACATCCCTAAAGAACTTCTTCTTCTTGTAACCATTTATGTCATCAGGGACTTCTCCACTCACCAAATAGTTAATAAAATCAACATACCAAGGCAATTTCTCGTCCTCAAGGGCGTGGGTCTCCTCAAGCTTCTCTTTCAGCTCCAAACCTTCATGCAAAACCTGTAAAGCCATCAGCTGCTCTTCGGGTAATGAATCATTAATGGGCACACTCTCGTCAATCCGCATCCTAGAAAGGTGATCGGCCACGCTATTCTCTGCTCCCTTCTTGTCCACAATCTCAAGATCGAATTCCTGCAAAAGAAGTATCCAGCGGAGAAGTCTCGGCTTCGCGTCCTTCTTCGCGTAGAGGTACCTCAATGCTGCGTGATCAGTGTGAACAACCACCTTAGATCCCGCGATGTAGCTTCTGAATTTGTCAATAGAGAACACAACAGCAAGAAGTTCCTTCTCCGTAGTGGCGTAACGGGATTGAGCTTCATCAAGCGTTCTACTAGCGTAGTAGATCACGTTCATCTTCTTGTCAACTCGCTGACCCAAGACAGCACCAACAGCAAAATCTGAAGCATCACACATAACCTCAAATGGTAGATCCCAATTCGGAGCTTGGACAATCGGTGCGCTACACAAGGCGTCTTTGATTCTCAAGAAAGCTTGGCGGCAATCCTCATCAAAAAAGAATTCCTTTCAAAGCGGTTACTCACACTTGAGTGGTGGCTCATCCTAAGAAACACAAGAAAGTAAAAGTTAGTAAGTTAATAAACATGAAACAAAAGATTTAGGCTTAGCTTTTGATCTCATGAACGTGTAGATGCAATGCATTCCCCGGCAACGGCGCCAAAATACTTGATGCATGCTAGGTTGTGGGATGAATGCAAGTAAATAAACCCTAAGCAAAAACATAGTTGCAAGTGCACAACATGTTGTTGTAGTACTTAGGGGTCGATCCACAAGAGAATGCGAATTACATGCTACACATTTTAAAGACTTGGCCGAGCTAAATCAACAATATGCAATGGGGGTTTTGTACTTTGTTTTATAAGTAAATAACAATGCAAGACTATACAAGCAACATCATTAGATCAAAAGATAATCCGCAAAAGACATAAGCCAAGTCGATTGAAAAGTTTGTTAAAATCCGATTCTTATGAACACAAAACACTAGAGTGTGGCCATTCCACTTTCATGGATCCGACCACCTATGTTTCTTAAACCAATGGACTCAGCTTTCGCATGGTCATTGTAGAGTGAAACATGCCTTAAGACTAAGTAATGATTGTTCACAAAACTCCTTAGGTCTATTTTCATAGCCTAAGACGAATTGCCCATCAAATACTAGATCTGGAGATATAACAAGCTTTTGGAGAGTATATCAACCTTGAATCAAGCCGCTAGTTAGCTACTCTAACAACAAGCTTTAGGTATGAATAAAGATGGTGAACCATAAGGTTTCCCTTTCTTTAACAACCGATGCACGATGGCTTATCATGTCATGTCTTTCTTGAAAGATCCATGATTCAATGATGAGTCAAAAGGAGTAGAGAGGATCCCATGATTCTAATGGAGAGAGGCGGAGTGATAGAGATCAAACCGTGGCTCTTCCATAGAGAGAAACCCCTAAACCTAGACTTAAAACTTATCTAAACATGCGAGTATGTACAAGATGCAAAAGAAGAAGAAGAAAGAACAAGGAGACCACCTAAGTGGCTCCGGTTTATTGAAGAGAGTTGTGTCTATTGATTCGTGATGATGATACAAGAGGCTAAAAGCAAGTATATATAGGAGAGGGGAGGCTTAGGTCGGCCGAGTTAATGCGCGGGCAAGAAGAGGAATGTTTCCTTTTTCTCCACCCGGGTGAACTTGCTCACCAAGTCTTGCTCAAGTCGGCGCCGCTGCTTCCTGATCGCGTGAAAGAGTGTGGGCTTGAGTCTTGATGAAGTCTAGGCTTGGCCCGCAGTGATCCCGGTCCATTTCGCTCATCCAAGCTCCATGGGCTTCACTTACTCGCCAGACGGACATGTTTTGGGAGAAAAGGATCCTAGGCCGCATTTCTGCTCCAAATAGCCCAATTCCACTTCGTCGCGACGCATGACTCATTTATATATCTTTCCATATAAAGATCTCATGATTTGGACGTAGGAAAGACCCTTTGCCGCGGTCATCTTTCGGGCGCTTCGATTCTGTCCGAATGCGGAAACCGGCTAACTTGAGTTTTGTTGAAGCTCTTGACTTGGGAGCTTGCATGGATCATTGTTTTAAGCTCTTTTGCCTTCTTTTTGCCATTTTGACCTGTTTGCTTCCCAAAACCACAATATACAAGAAAACTACCTCTTGGATACAAAATCATTATTATTGGGTAAGAAAAGAAGAAGAAAACCAAGGTAAAAACATGTAAAATATGGATATATCAACTTCCCCAGACTTAGCCTTTTGCTTGTCCTCAAGCAAACTAAGAAAGGAAAAGAGGTTTGAAGACATGAGAACTCTCAATGCATTTTGAAAATCCACGTTTAGCTTATGTTTTAGTAATCCACATGAAAAACGGTTTTGGCTTTATGATGAGGAACATAAATACTTACTTTGAGTTTAGCAGTCATCCCAAAGTAACCCACACTCCATATGACCATCCGGGCTCACCTCCTTTGACTCCTTTAGTTTTTAAAGGTGTGGTCTCAACTAGGGGATATCGATCAAAGGGTTTATGATCTCTTTCTCATCCTCTTGTGCTTAAACACTTGTCTTGGCTCTTGCTTCACCTCTCTCTCTTCTCACTTCTTAAGTCGGTTCATCCCTTTTTTAGGGTAGCAAGGTATTTTTTTTATCCGACTTCTTCTCCTCTTTGTGGAGGTTTTTGATGGATCTTCCATAGACGCGAGTATTGATGGTGGTAGCCACCTAATCCCCGGTTACTTGGATCGAAGGGTCTTTCATAGACGCGAGTATTGATGGTGGTAGCCACCTAATCCCCGGTTACTTGGACCTTGGTGCTTTTTCTTAAATTGAAGGGGAGAGAGAGGGGAAACCGAACTCACGTAGACTTTCACTATTTGGTGAGGATGAGGAGTTGTTTCCTTTGTAAAACCAAGCCCCTAGCTGAGAAGGTTAAGTTCATTAAGGTGCGGAGTCAAAGGTGGATCCTCCATTGGCTTTTTGGAAATGTGGCCATTTTTGGTGGACCGATCCGCTCAAAGTGTACATTGAGTGAATGTGTTGCCAAATACTGTTTCAATGGTCACTTAAACATTAGTGTAACATGGTTAGTTTCAAAGGAAAGGTCATGATTCTCGGACAAAATTTTGACTCAATAAAATGACTCAAAGAAAAAGGGAAAAATGAAAGGAAAAATCAAAAGGAACAAACGTGTTAGTAATCCCCCCAGACTTAACTTGCACCGTCCCGGTGGAAGCAAATCCAATTAAGAGGGGTGAAAAAGAAAATTGAATTTGTTGGGAAAGTGTTTCGGATTTTGTTACCAAAGTGTGACCATAGGTTATGAGGAGCGGGTTTGCATTGTGAAGTGACTCTAAGTGTGATACGACAACATCAAATCACGCCTTAGATCCATTTGGTCGGTGAGTTTGCAATCTGAAGGCGTGATTCCATCCGGTGTGCAGTGTGGTCGTGTAATGCCCGTTTGTCGGCCAAAAATGAAGGCTGTAGACCACATGATAAACCGTTAAGAATTTTATGAACGGGATTGAAAATTTACCGTCCAATATGATGGTGTAGAGCCGCTGGTGAAGTGTGAGGTCAAACGAACGAGCGGATTTGAGAATTCGTCATCGGGTGGATTCATCGGCTGGCCGGAAGGTGATGGAGAAGACCGCAGCCTGAACCGTGAACAATTCTCCGACCGATATTGAAATTCCACCGACCAATCATATATTGTAGGAGCCGTGGTGGAGTTTCAGGTCAAACAAACGAGCGGTTTGGGAGATTCATCATTTGGTGGCCATCCGGACGATCCGGAGAGGGTGCAATAGACCACAGCCCAAACGATAATGAATTCCTCGACCGAGCTCGAAAATCTGTCGACCAACCTGATATTTTATGACCACGGGAGAAGTTTGAGGGCAAACGGACGGGCGGTTTGAGATTTCCTTCACAAAATGGTCAATACGGCTCCGGGAAGTGGTTGCGTGACTTCTTTTGAAAGTGGCTCGTTCGATCTTGGATCTTCTTCTGGAAAAGTGTTAGTGAGGCTCCAATAAGTCATTCCCAGCTGGTTGCCGCACCTATGTCGTGATTTGGGTTTTGTCGACCATTTGGTGCCCGCCATCGACCGGATTAGGGCTTCCAAGCATATCTCCTGAACCGTCGACTTTTCGTCGTCCTATCTTTTGGATTTGCCGACCAACATGGTGTCGTCTGGTCGCCTGTGAAGTTTGGTGGACTTTGGTTGAGCCGTTTGTGAGATGGGTCGATTGGGTCCTCGGTGTTACCCGTTTGGCCGGGAGAATGCTGCCGGACTTGATATCTTCCATATGACTCGACCGTGTTGTGAATTTCTTCCACCGATTGATCTCCGTAATCTTCCTTGTGCATCCGAAGGTGGTGACCGCTGTTGGTGCTCCGGAACAAGGGCGGGATGATATGGGTGGGATAACTCGACTTCATTAAGTTCCGGCTCGTGCAAGACTCCTTTGATGGTCTTCTTTGGTACTTATCCTAAAACATTTTTATTATATTTTTTTTTATGGATTTGATAAAATTCCCAACAAAAATTCAAGTTAATAAAAACCAAATCAAAAGTTAAAAAGAAAAGAAAAGAAAAATATGGGTTGCCTCCCATAAGCGCTTGTTTTAAGTCTTTTTAGCTCGACTCCTTGTGTTCCTTAAGTGTTAGGCAAGTGTGGAGGCTGTAGGAAGCTCCTAGTGCTGGATGGATCCGAGTGCATCTTGTCTTGTAACACTTCTTTGATCAAGTAACCTTGTTGTGAGCCTTCTCCTCCACTTGTGTACCGAAATCTTTTTGATGAAAAACCCGGAGGTGCAGCAACATAGTAGGTGTCCTTGTCAACATTAGCTAGTGAGATCCTCCTGTTCGGCCAATCCATGATTGCTCCAGCCGTTGCTAAGAAAGATCTTCCAAGTAAGAGAGCTTGGTCTTCCGGATCCTCCATAGTAACAACATAGAAATCGGCTGGAATGATGCAATCTTCAAAGTCAAGCGGAACATCTTTTACCTTGCCAAGTGGTTTGAATGAAGAGCTGTTGGCAAGCTTTATCCCCATGTTTGTCCGCTCCATGGTCTCAATCAGACCCAAACTTCTTGCTATTACCGCCGGCATGAGGTTCACACTTGAACCGGAATCGCATAGTGCATCATCAAAGAATTTGCCATTGATGGAGCAATGTATAAGAAAGTAACCTGGGTCATGAAGTTTGTGCAACGTCCTTGGCTTAGGCATTCCCTTTCTTGCTTCATCATACATTTCCTCCACTTCGGCTAAGCTCCAATCGTTGCTCCACACGAAGTCTTGTAAGTAGGGGCTCTTGTTGCAAGCAATATCGAATGGCATGTTGCAAGGAAATCTTCTTGCAATGAAGTTGAAATCATCAATAATGTGATTAAATGATGATCTCTTCTTCCTCTTCTCCTTCGGGAATGGTGGTTGTGGAGCTCTTGGAGAGATTGGTGTACCTTCCGACAATCTATTTCCTCTTATCCTTGCCGTGCGTTTGCCTTGTCCTCTATCATCCTCGTCCCAAACAACTCTTGAATTGGTTTCTTTAACACCAAAGGCAGCTAGGGCTTTGTCCGGTTTTGAATCGGCCGCCTTTGTGTCTTTCAAAGCTCGGATCTTCTCATCCACATCCTTCAAGCGTTTGGTGAGGTCTTCGACTCCTTTGGAGACTCCTCCGGTTCTATCTTGCCATAATGTGGTCTTCTCAAGTAGGGTCTTGTGTCTTTCCTCCACATGGTTCTTCAAGTCATCGAGCAACACCTTGAATTGTTTTTGTCCTTCCACCAATACTAACATAGTTGAATAAAGCTCTTGCTCCTTTTGGTTAACCTCCGAGGCTCTCTTCTTAGCTTGGTGAGCTATAAGTGCGATTGAGTTGAGGCTCTCGGTTGTGCCATTGAGGTCATCTTCTAGGCTGGTGATCTTTTCATCCAAGTGGCCATCCATCTCTTTTGAATTGAGGCTCATGTCTCGGATTGCCTTGGTGTTGTCTCCGACGGTTGCGGTTTGCTTCTTCAGCTCCTCCTCCACTTCAATACACCTTGATTCAACTCTCTCCACTTGGTCAGAGAGGGTTTCAAACTTCCCATCAAGGTCATACCTCAGAAACTCTAACCTTGTCTCAAGACGTTGGTTAGATTTTCTTTGGAGTTCCATGAAATCTTCCATCATGGCTTTGAGATTGTCATCTCTCCGCCGGTTAAGCGCGTGCTCTTGGTATGTGGGAAGGTCGGGGCGTGGACGGTGGTGATGATGAGGTGGCTGGTGAAGTCGGCCTTGATAAACCGGTGATCGGTTTTGATGATAGTGATGATGTTCTTCTCGGCTAGTCTCGGCAAAGAGCGGATGGTGGAAATTTGGTGGGATTGGCATGGGGATGAAGTCTCCGGCCGGTTTTGGATGGTGTGGCCGTCTTTGGACTTCGTGGGGAAGTGGGTTTCTCCTTTCAAAGCGGTTACTCACACTTGAGTGGTGGCTCATCCTAAGAAACACAAGAAAGTAAAAGTTAGTAAGTTAATAAACATGAAACAAAAGATTTAGGCTTAGCTTTTGATCTCATGAACGTGTAGATGCAATGCATTCCCCGGCAACGGCGCCAAAATACTTGATGCATGCTAGGTTGTGGGATGAATGCAAGTAAATAAACCCTAAGCAAAAACATAGTTGCAAGTGCACAACATGTTGTTGTAGTACTTAGGGGTCGATCCACAAGAGAATGCGAATTACATGCTACACATTTTAAAGACTTGGCCGAGCTAAATCAACAATATGCAATGGGGGTTTTGTACTTTGTTTTATAAGTAAATAACAATGCAAGACTATACAAGCAACATCATTAGATCAAAAGATAATCCGCAAAAGACATAAGCCAAGTCGATTGAAAAGTTTGTTAAAATCCGATTCTTATGAACACAAAACACTAGAGTGTGGCCATTCCACTTTCATGGATCCGACCACCTATGTTTCTTAAACCAATGGACTCAGCTTTCGCATGGTCATTGTAGAGTGAAACATGCCTTAAGACTAAGTAATGATTGTTCACAAAACTCCTTAGGTCTATTTTCATAGCCTAAGACGAATTGCCCATCAAATACTAGATCTGGAGATATAACAAGCTTTTGGAGAGTATATCAACCTTGAATCAAGCCGCTAGTTAGCTACTCTAACAACAAGCTTTAGGTATGAATAAAGATGGTGAACCATAAGGTTTCCCTTTCTTTAACAACCGATGCACGATGGCTTATCATGTCATGTCTTTCTTGAAAGATCCATGATTCAATGATGAGTCAAAAGGAGTAGAGAGGATCCCATGATTCTAATGGAGAGAGGCGGAGTGATAGAGATCAAACCGTGGCTCTTCCATAGAGAGAAACCCCTAAACCTAGACTTAAAACTTATCTAAACATGCGAGTATGTACAAGATGCAAAAGAAGAAGAAGAAAGAACAAGGAGACCACCTAAGTGGCTCCGGTTTATTGAAGAGAGTTGTGTCTATTGATTCGTGATGATGATACAAGAGGCTAAAAGCAAGTATATATAGGAGAGGGGAGGCTTAGGTCGGCCGAGTTAATGCGCGGGCAAGAAGAGGAATGTTTCCTTTTTCTCCACCCGGGTGAACTTGCTCACCAAGTCTTGCTCAAGTCGGCGCCGCTGCTTCCTGATCGCGTGAAAGAGTGTGGGCTTGAGTCTTGATGAAGTCTAGGCTTGGCCCGCAGTGATCCCGGTCCATTTCGCTCATCCAAGCTCCATGGGCTTCACTTACTCGCCAGACGGACATGTTTTGGGAGAAAAGGATCCTAGGCCGCATTTCTGCTCCAAATAGCCCAATTCCACTTCGTCGCGACGCATGACTCATTTATCTATCTTTCCATATAAAGATCTCATGATTTGGACGTAGGAAAGACCCTTTGCCGCGGTCATCTTTCGGGCGCTTCGATTCTGTCCGAATGCGGAAACCGGCTAACTTGAGTTTTGTTGAAGCTCTTGACTTGGGAGCTTGCATGGATCATTGTTTTAAGCTCTTTTGCCTTCTTTTTGCCATTTTGACCTGTTTGCTTCCCAAAACCACAATATACAAGAAAACTACCTCTTGGATACAAAATCATTATTATTGGGTAAGAAAATAAGAAGAAAACCAAGGTAAAAACATGTAAAATATGGATATATCATCCTACAATCCTTGCCCAGATTCAACTCTATTTTCCCATGCTTCACATCAATAATAGCTCCAGCAGTTGCCAAGAATGGCCTTCCCAAGATCAAGGGATCCTTGGGTTCCTCATCCATTTCCAACACTATGAAATCTGTGGGCACTACTACATTGCCTACTTTGAGTGGCATATCCTCAAGAATTCCCCTCGGTAGTCTGATGGATCGATCAGCAAGCACTAGTGAGAAGTTGCATTTCTTGTACTCGCTAAATCCAAGTCGCGTAGCCACTGTCATAGGCATGATACTAACACTGGCTCCCAAGTCACATAAGCTGTTTTTGAAAGATAGGGGACCTAGAGAGCAAGGTAAAGTGAAGCTCCCTGGATCACCTAGCTTTTTGGGGATCAATTTACTCTGAATTATGGCGCTGCACTCCTGAGATAGCACTACCATGCCTTGGACTTCTTTAGTCCTTTCCAAGATTGCATCTTTCAAAAACTTTTGATAAGGCAGTATCAACATGAAGGCGTCCAGAATAGGCATTTTCACTTCAATCTCAGCCATCACCTTATCAAAGAGTCCCTTATACTTGGCTATCAGCTGTTTCTTGAACCGACCCGGAAACGGCATCGGGGGTTTGTAAGGCGGAGGTACAAAGGGAGTTTCCGTCCTCTTTTTGTCCTCAATGTTGCTATTTCTGGATGTCTCTCGTGTCTTCCTAGCTTCCGACTCATTCTCAACAGGAACCTCAGCATCGCCCTCAACTAAATCCTCCTCCACTTGAATCACAACGTCCTCGTTGTGACTCACCGGAGCGGTACGCGGCGGTAGATTCCTGCCACTGCGAAGGGTGATGGCTTTCGCATACTCCTTCGGGTTTGAGATCGGTTTTCCGGGTAGCGTTCCCTTCGAGCTGCTGCTGTGATGAGACTCCAAATACTGAACCTTGGAGTTTAGTTCTTCGATTTTCCTGGTGAGCTCATGGTGTGAACTGTCGACTTTGTTGTGGATCTCAGCTAACTTGATGTGGAGGTCACTCGCCCCTGTAACTTGTCCCTGAAGAAGCTGTTTCAGCATGCTTGTCATATCCGACTCTTGACTTGAACTGCTGCCTGCCTGACCTTGAGTAGAGACTTGTTGTGGTGAACCAAATGTTTTACGAGGATAACCTTTCTTGTAATAGACCACTTGCTGTCCACCTTGCTGTCCACTTTGCTGTTGGTTTGGTTGTGGAGGGTAGACTTGGTCCTCAGGATTCTCAACGTTTGTAGAACGGTAGGAAAGGTTGGGATTGTTCTTGTAGTTGATGAACCCCCTTTGATACCCGCCCTGATTGTTGATGTAGTTGACCTCTTCAACCTGCGTTTCCTCCTCCGCTTCGACAACATCATCCTCACAAACAAAGTGTACCTGCTTCTGTTGACCAGTGAGAAGCTTATCGAGTTTATCATTCAACATTTTAATCTCCTTCTTGTGCTTCTCTTCTTGGACCGAGCTCCCTCTATCAGACCGGTCATATTCCTCATTGTAATTGCCATCACTTGTAGCAATGTTCTCAACCAAAATCAAACCGTCGTCAACGTCTTGACCCATGAAGTATCTGTTGCTGGCCGTGTCTAACAACATCCTGTACTTCGGTAATACTCCTCGGTACAACGTACTCAGCAAATTCTCCTTGGAGAAACCGTGGTGAGGGCACTGCATCTGATATCCCTTGAAGCGCTCATACGCCTCACTGAAAGTCTCGCTGCTCAGCTGTGTGAAACCCGATATTTCGTTCCTCAACATCGCTGTCCGTGACGTCGGAAAGAACTTAGCCAGAAAAGCTCGCTTGCATTGGTCCCAAGTAGTGACCGAACCTTCAGGTAACGATGTCTCCCAAGCTAGTGCTTTGCCGCCCAAAGAGAAAGGGAAAAGCCGTAACTTGAAGCCATCTTCGGAGACGCCATTTATTTTCTGCAAGGAACAGAGTCGGTCGAACTTGTCAAGGTGCTTCAATGGATCCTCATCCCTCATGCCGTGAAATTGCGAATTCTCCACCAAAGAGATCAAGCTGGTCTTGATTTCAAAGTTGTTATTGGGGACTGGTGGTGGGGTAATTCCGTGGCGGTTAAGGTGAGAATTCGGAGTATCTCCAGCCCCGATTTGTCGAGCAACACGTGGAGGAGGAGCGGGATGCGCTCCGGCATTCTGCTGGTTTGCGGCCTGATGTGCCGCCTGAGGCGGTGCGTGCACCCCTGGTGGGTCTGCCATCTGCTCAAACTGTGGTGGTGCGTTTTCTAACTGCTGTTCAACTCTCAGCTGCTGTTCAGCTCTGTCTCTTGCTCGCTTATCTCGCTTCGCTTGCTCAGCCTTCTCTAGGTCACTTGGACTGAACAGATTACTACGACGCGAGAACGTGTGTGCATAAACCTGCAAAAGAAGGAAAAGCAGCTCCCAAACAGCAGATATAGAAAGTGTATTTGATGTTTAAACCTGCAAAACAGAGAAAGCAGCTCCCAAACAGTAAATACTTATATGGTAATGGAAAGTAATAATGAAAAACTTGATCTTGAAAATTATCCAAATAAAAAATGCTCAAACTTAAAACTCCAAATGGCAACGGCGCCAAATTGAAACAGGATTTTTACGTGGAGTTTCAATTAAACCACTTATGTCATCGTGGTATTTAAGAGTTAATCCAATCGGAGCTAGCTGAGGACAATTTCGAAATTCAAATACTATCAAGTCAAGGGCACAAAGATTTTGTATGTAACCAGTAACAAAGACAAGAACTTAAATGTGAATAAATTCTTAAATGTAAACTAGAATGATTGCAAGACCAAATATAGTATGCAAATGTAATAAGCTAAATGAAAGATGTAAACTTTATGATAAATGAAAGGTCCTGGAGTGAGGTTATCGAAATCGAGCTCTTAGAGAATGATAAAATGGCTAGAAATGTTCAAAAATCACTGAGTCTTAGGGAGAGAGTTCCAACAGCGAGATTCACCCACTTCCGTGGTGAGAATCACAAAACCGGCCTTTAATCCAAATGATCTATCTTTCGGATAGTGGACTCTAAAACCGGTCTGCAATAAGCGCCAACTCTCTTGTACCCAATGAACTCCCCAGACATCCACTTCCGTGTGTAGGGATGAGTTCATCCTCTTGCTGGTCGATCTGACAACCTCCAGTCACTTTCGGTGTAGGAATTGTCTTGGATCGAGACCAAAATGGCCAACTAAGGTCAAGCCTTAAGCACGCCCAGCAAGAGAAGACTCCTGAGATAATTAAACACGCCTAGACACTAGATCTATCCCTACTAACTCGATTCTACCTCACCCCATATGACCAAAAGGGATATACTCACTATTCATAATAAGAACACCAAATCCCATGGGGGAAAGGGTTCAAATCGTGAATAGGATGATGGATTAGGATTAGAATAAGCAAGATAAGAAGATTGTAAGCTGAAATGACTAAACTTGATTAGAAATCTCAAACAAATCGTACAAATCAAGCTTAGGGCTTAAACAAGGTTTTTGTGTTCTTGATAGAGGAAAATTACAAGATAAGATCCCAAGAAAATTAGGTTTAAGGCTTTATATAGTTCAAAGGAAATAGAAGACCTCAGTCAACTCATTTAAGTTGACCCATCTCCTTCCCAAACGAAACACTTCGAAACAGCTCAGGGAAATCGCGGGTCAATGGCCTCTGTTTTGGTCAACGCTCTGCTTTTCTCCGCCAAACAGGTTCTCAACCTGTTTCACAACCCGTTTGCCGTCCAGACTCCATGCTTCTTCATCTTCACTCCGTTTATGCCCCTCTTCAGCTCCAAAACACCTGATACAACTCCCAAATGCACAACTAATGCAATGCAAGTCCTAAATGCCATGTGTTTGTACAATGCAAGAGATCTACACTAAAATGCTAAAGATATGAGCTAATATGGGGGTGAAACTAGATGAAATGTGCTCCTAAATGATGTAAAATACAGAGACATCAGCAGTAAGATAAATCCGGTCTTGTATGAAGCAAATATCGTAAGCACCCTACGTTCTTCCTAAAGAACGTTGCATCAATCTCTCTCTCGTCTTCTGATTTGGAGAGATTAAGTCCCGTTTCTATAGGTGTGTGCACTGGTTTGCAATCTTTCATCCCTGCTTCTTCTAATATCTTGTGAGCATAACGAGCTTGATTCAGAGTTATCCCGTTCTGATTTTGTACCACTTCAATCCCGAGATAGTATGTTAACCTTCCAAGATCACTCATCTCGAAATTACAAGACATCTCCTCCTTAAATTGCTTGATGATATCTAGGCTTGTTCCTGTAACAAAGAGATCGTCAACATACACGCCAATAATCAGAACATGCTCTCTGATTCCCTTCCGGTAGACCGACGGCTCCTTAGAGCATTTAACAAACTGAAGTTCCAACAAAATCTGATTCAACTTGTTATTCCACGCCCTCGGTGCTTGTCTCAAACCATACAACGCCTTGTTAAGTTTGTATACTTTATGTCTGCTTTCCTCTTTCTCAAACCCTTCTGGTTGTAAAACATAAACTGTTTCCTTCAGTTCTCCATGGAGGAAAGCTGTTTTAACGTCAAGATGATGAATCTCCCATCCATATGAGGCTGCAAGATCAATGAGAAGCCTGATTGTTTCAATCCTTGCAACTGGGGCGAATACTTCTTCAAAGTCAACTCCATGTTGCTGCACATAACCTTTTGCAACAAGTCTGGCTTTGTGTTTGTTAATGCTTCCATCCGAATTTCTTTTGAGCTTGAACACCCACTTTAAGCCAATCGGCTTTGTTCCCACCGGTAGATCTACTAGATCCCAAACTTTAAACCTCTCGATGGACTTGATCTCTTCTTCACAAGCACATATCCAGTCCATAGATTCTTTTGCTTCCCGAAAATTTCTTGGCTCATTGTTCAAGCACATGAGAAACATCTCGCCTTCTTCTATGGCAAGCAAGAAGTAGTCCTATAAGTACTTCGGTCTAACTCTTACTCGTTCCGTTCTTCTCAAACCGTCAGTTGCATCAGAACTAATACCCTGTTCTGGTTCTTCTTCTCGTTCTTGTTCCTCATCTTCTCTTGTATTTTCAATTTCTTCTTCCTTCACTTCTCTTCTCTTCTCTGTCTCATTACTATCATCTTTTCCTTCTTCTTTCGAGATATCACCTGTAGCTCCAAGCTCTTCGAGATCGTCAAAGACACAGCTACTATTCTCTGTTGCGTCATTCTGTTTCCAGTTCCAGCCCCTTTTCTCATCAAAGACAACATCACGGCTTACTATAATCTTCTTTGTCTGTGGATCCAGCAAGCGGTAAGCTTTAGATCCTGGTTCTGTTCCCAAGTGAACTAGTATCCGTGTTCTGTCGTCTAGTTTTTTCAGATGAGGCTTGTCAATTTTCGCATATGCGAGACATCCAAAGATTCGAATATGCTCAATAGATGGTCGCTTATCTCGAAGGGATTCGTACGGTGTCTTATCTTTAAGGGATCGCGTCGCAGTTCTGTTCAACAAATAGGTGGAATGTCTTATAGCTTCTCCCGAAAGCTGATTCGGCATGTGCATGTGTTTCAAGATGCTTCTCGCCATCTCCAGCAGGGTCCTGTTGCGTCTCTCCACCACTCCGTTCTGCTGTGGAGTGTACGGTGCAGTAAGGTGTCTTTTAATCCCGTGTTTTTCACAAAACTCATTGAAGTCGTGTGACATAAACTCTCCTCCTCTGTCTGATCTGAAGGTATGTATCTTCGTTTCTAGCTCCTTCTCTACTAGTGTTTTGAAGTTTTGAAATCTTTCAAAAGCTTCTCCCTTTTCTTTCAACAAGATTGTCCACATGTAGTGAGAGCAATCATCAACCAGAACGAAGATGTACCTGTTTCCTGCACTTGTACTTGGGTTTATAGGACCGCAAAGATCTCCATGAACGAGCTCAAGCTTCTTGGTTGCTCGGTAAGTTGTTGCTTGAGGAAAGGATTTTCTAGCTTGTTTTCCAAGTAGACATGACCCACAAATCTCTTTCTCAAGAATAACTTTTGGAGCTCCTTGAACCAGCTCCTTCTTTATCATGGAGTTAAGTGTATCGAAATTTACATGACCCATCCTCGCATGCCATTTGCTCGACTCGCTCGAAGTAGAGAGGTAAAGACAATCGCTCTCTAGTAATCCCATTCTCACTTTGTATAGGCGATTCTTTGATCTCTCTGCCTTGACAAGTAACTTTCCTTCTCGATCATACATTGTTAAGTATCCTCCTTTGAGTCTTATGTCACATCCTGACTCTGTAGCTTGCCCCAAGCTTATTATGTTGCTCTTCAAGTCGGGTATGAAATAAACATCATTCATGATTCTTGGTTTTCCATTCAGATCCATGAAAGTGATTGTGCCTTTTCCCTTGATATCAACGCGGGAGTCATCTCCAAATCTTACTTTTCCGGTGATAGAGGCGTCGAGCTTATCGAAGTACCTCTTGTCTCCGGTCATGTGATTGCTGGCTCCGTTGTCAAGGTACCAGACGTTTTCTCCTTCCAGATTTGTCTCAAATTTGCTTGGCTCACAATGCTTTTCGTTTAGGTAAACTACTTCATGTAACATAAGCGTATCAGCTACTTCTGTATCCTTTTCTTCCTGTGCCTCCTGCAACTTAAGAAGCCGATCAGGACACTGTGACGCAAAGTGTCCCAACTTATCACAACGAAAACACGTGATTTCGGAGATATCTCTTCCTCCGTTTCGTCCACGTCCTCGTCCTCTATTGTTGAATCTTCCTCCACGACCTCTTCCATTAAAGTCTCGGTTCGAGTAATTGGTCTGGTTCTCTGTATTGACATACATCAATTTACTCTGCTCCTCCTGAGCTGCCTCCCTTTCAATAATGCGTTCTTCATAAGTTTTAAGTCGTCCCACGATGTCTTCGAAGCTCGTGTTGTTAAGATCCAAAACTTGCTCTATTGACGCCACAATTTGTATATATTTTTTCCATGGAAGACTTGTAAGGAATTTCTTGACCAACTTTGCTTCATCTATGATTGTTCCTAGAGCGGCTGACTTTGAAGAGATCTCAGAAAGTTTTCCGGCGAAATCATCGATACTTTCTGAGTCTTTCATCGTCAAACGCTCGAACTCTGCTATCAAAATCTGAACCCTAGCTTCTTTAACTCTCTCTGCTCCTACATGTCTTGTTCTGATAGCCTCCCAAACCTTCTTTGCTGTGCGTAGCTTGCCAACTTGTAAAACCAACGCTTCTGGTATGGACTGGAACAACAAGGCTAGAGCCATATTGTTTTTCTCGCTGCTGCTTGATTCTACTTCTGATTCAATAACCTCCCAAACTTTATGAACTCCAAGCGCAACCTCCATCCGTATCGCCCATACCTTGTAGTTCGTAGCAGTGAGCATAGGACATTGGATCGATGAAAAACCTCCACCTTCTTTTGGTTTCGACCCGGTGATCGTGAGATCTCCTCCAGACATGTTTCCTTTTATGATTTTCACAACCTGAGCTCTGATACCAAATATAGAATTTAGGAGTAGTGATAAACACAAGAATATAAAGAATAACTCTCTTTATTATAGCTTAAGAAAATCTCTCAAAATTTAAGCTCTCTCAAATTCACAACTCTCAAACTCATAAGTTATGTCACAACTTGACATCTCCTTATATAACAGAACCTTAATCCTAATCCTATTAGAATTCACTTTATGTTTTAGCTAACTCCTAAACAACTTGTGATTTCTCTCTAACCATAACTTGGCTAGGATTAGGATAGTTTCTAACTTAAGTTATCTTCAAGCTTACTCCAACAGATCCATCTAATCTGATTCAACCACACGGGTTCCAAACCGCGGCTCCTTTATCCATGTCACATAATTCACATAGAAAAAGAAGAGAAGAGATGAAGTACAGAAAATGGGAAGAAGATGAACAGTTGAGTAGAGAGAGAGAGTGCAATGATAAACAGAGAGATGACCAGTTCGGTTTGTAATTGTGTAAAGAAACAAATCTTTGAAAAATGCCATTATAAAAGTTTGTGACGGAGTGGTAAAAACATAGAGAGAGCAACTTCACAAGTGATAAAAAGAAGACAAGTTATGTATACTCGGAAGAGATTTGTCAAACTGTAATGGGTCCACTGTATATATATAGGCATACATGAGAAAAGTTTGCACTTTCTATTTTTAGACGGAGTTTTGATATCAACCAATGACCGTATAGTAATAAGTCAATTTCGTTTTTTTTCAACAAACAATTATTTGTTCAAAGGGTTTGATTATGTAAAAAAGATTTTCTTTTTAACCGGGTAAAAAGGGGTTTCATTTGATTAACATTGTAAGTTTAGTTGTTTTACAGAAAATTCAAAATAAATTGTTATATATTTCGAACTCCTTATAATTAGTACAGATGGGATTTCTTACCACAACCCCTAAAAAGAACTATTAATCGGTCAAAGTACACAATTATTAAGATAAGATTTAATTATTTATTATCGTAATTTCATTTGAGACTTTGACCAACGGTTAATGAGAGTGTACTTATGGTTATTTTAAAATTTAATCTTAGTAAGTACTCCGATGACCAATAGGGTAATATTGTTTTTCTTTTAAAATATCTCTAATATATTAAAAGAGAATGCATTATAAAAACAACATTTCTCTCATGTGTCATTAACAATTTTGCCATTCCTGATGTGTCATCACTAGGTTCATTTTCAAGTGATTTTTTAATTAAGCCAAATGTTACTAGAGAATTTACATGAAATGTCATTGCTTATTATTTCATTTGTTTCAACTTTCAATACAAAATTAATTATATTTTTGTTATTCTGACAATTTGGATTCTGCATATTGTTTTCTTATTGATTGAATTGTTTTGAAATTATAATAAAACATGTTTAAGTTTTGAAAGAAAAAAAATATAGTTTTAATCTGTGTGTACACACATAAAACTTTTTATCTTATTATATTGTAGTCATTTGAGTTTTATGTATCTTGATTAAATTTATTATATTAAATATATGGCTATGGTTTAGTTTTTAATTTATTTACCTTTTTAAAACAACGGTTTAAGATGCTTAATTTTCACAATATAAACGAGAACAAGAACCAAACTAAGGTAAAAATCCGTCGCATAAAATTTTGAAATAATTAAATATACATCTTTTAATAAAATTAATACAAATTCATAAATCATCACCCCGTGCAGAGCGCGAGTCCAACCCCAATATCTTAATATTCTGTAAGACTAAAGAACTTTACAGCTAATAAAAAGCTAACCTTCAAATTACAAACAATCCACTAGCGTAGGGTTTTCAAATTACTTTCAAAATTAAATAACAGAAATAAATAACATCATGAAACTATTCTCTATCTTTGTCGTGTTTATCCAAATACAAATAGCCTTAAGGCGGTATACGGCAACTCTGCAGAGCAAACATTTACCCAAGTCTATGCCTCTCGACTCTCAGTCTTGATCCTAGAAGCAAGAGCGCAAATGCCATTGGTGAGATATATTAAAATTTATTGCTTAGTTGATTTTCTTCTGTCAACATTTTAAAAAATTGAACCAAAACAAAGATTTGATTAATAACTCGTGAAAAAACGAAAAAATGACATTCCAGTTTGACATGTATTATTATTAATTTAATGAATTTCATCATATTTTTCAAAAGATAATTCCATCATTTTTCTAATATTGTTTTATATATTGACATATAGTTGTCTTATTTTAACATATGACTTTCTTCGTTTATTTTAAATAAACTTTATCTATATCTTTACACATGAATAGCATAAGTCTTATTCATATTTTCACATTTTAAAGACGTGATTCCGTGTAGTATATATCATCACTTATAGTAAAATCATGAAATGATAAAACGTTATATATAACATGTGAATTTTCTAATGTATCACATTTACTTACGTTATATATTCGCTTATTTTTACATTTTGTTGTTATTCATAAAAGGACTTTCGGTGATCTTTGAGGATGCAACGTCAAAGAAAGTGAATGAGATGTTAAAATATCTCAAGTCAGTCGGTAACAACACCAAGAACAGTGAAGACTCCACGAGGTACACCATTTGCATCCAGGCGTATACAATGGCGGTTCAAAACTTTTTACCGGCAGCGTATTCTCAGTTGAATAATAAGAGCTTCTTTGCGGCAAGGTCTGAAATGATAAAAGTTGTGTCGGTGTCGGATAAATGCGAGTCGCAGTTTGCCGGGAGTTCGCCGTTGACCCAGCGTAACAAAGACATCCATGATATCGCCGATATGAGTGCTGACATCATGAGATATTTTTTTGCCAATTCATAATTTAGTCTTGCTTTTGCAATTATTGCAAAAAGTTCGAAATAGTACTAATGAATAATATAAAAATATTTTTATAACAAAGAATAATAATAATAAAAATACTTTTCCTGCCTCACAAAGGGTGATATTTTAGATTTTCTTACATATATTAAAATGATATTTTACCCTTTACTAATACACTAAATAAATTTTTTTCTTTATAATTAATAAACAATAGGATTAAAACTGGATTTTTGTTCAAAATTTTATATTAAAAATGTAAAATATATCAAAAGTGCTCATTTGTATTCACCTAACAACCAAAAATGATATTTTATCCAAAAAAACAACCAAAAATAATATATACCAAAATGTAAATCAGAGATACAAATTAAATACTATGCAAATTTAATAATTGACAACAATTGTTTTAAAAAAATGCCATATTGGGCTTTATCCGGCCTATTATATGGTACAAGCCTTAGAAATCTCAAGTTACACGGCCCAAACAACTATTATCTTAGATATTTTTATTATTTTATTCAGCGATACGGCGGGACATATTATTATTTACCATCTTCATCCAAAACGACGTTACTCTCATACGAACCGTTCGATGTGGTGCCATATCATCAATCCTAGTAGAAGTTAAGATTGAACGGCTGAGATTGAATTTCTTGGGCTCTACTGCTAAACCTTGTACGAAGCATCTGTTCTCATTTTCTCTCACTCGCGGTCTTTCTTCTCCCTAAGAACAAAAAAACTTCTGGAAACGTATTTCTCTTCGAAAGTAAGAATGACGCCTGTTGAAGATGATAAGGAATTCAAGGAGGAAGCTAATGTTCAGGTTCTAAGCGACGACGACGACGACGACACTGAGGTGAAAGAAACAAACGAAGGTGGAGAAGAAGTTACCGGAGACGACGATGAAGAATTCGATGGTGAAGAAGAAGACGATGAAGATGACGACGATGATGATGATGACGACGACGAGGACGATGAAGAAGAGGTATGAATGTTTTGGGGTTTTTATTTCTGTTTTCGTGAAATATGCTAATCTATATATTTGATTTAATTTTAAGCCATAATCCTTGAGGATTTTGGGGTTTTTATAGATCTAGTGTTTTCTGCGTATATTTAGGTGTAATTACACTTTTAATCTTCGTATGAGCCTCGATTTTCGCCGAAAACAGACAGATCTGATTCATATAAAGACCAATTCTGAAAAAGCTATAAAGGCCAGAGTAGGGTTTATACTCTTTTGTTTTCCCAAATCAAAATTAGGGATTTAAGCCTTTGTTATAGAAAACGAAAAGAACAAACTTTAAATTTATAAATTTTGGTTCTTTCTACTATCTGTTTAAAAATGATTTTTTTTTTCTTTCTTTTTCCGAACATGTTTTGGTTGATCAAATTACATTGAAACATTGCAGGAGGATCTTGGGACGGAGTATCTAGTGAGGCCGCTTGGTGAGGGTGAAGACGAGGAAGACGCAAGTGATTTCAACCCGGAGGAGAATGGTGTGGAAGAAGACATTGATGAAGATGAAGTTGATGAAGACGATGTTGATGATGACTGTAACTTGTCTGCTGGCAAATCTGAGCCTCTGGCCAAGAGGAAGAGGGTTGCTAAGGACCACAATGAGCAAGGAGCTGTTGCCGGTGATGACCTCAGGCCTTCTAAACGCTAGTTCCATAACTTCAAACTAATCTCAGTCATATCTGAACTGGATTCATGTACTAGTTTCTAATTTAGTGGTGGTAGTGTTGCTTTGAGTTGAGTTATTATGGATTGTTGTTTCTTTTATGTTCCTTGAGACAGCTTCAAATAACTTTAGTTTGCTCTATGAGTTTCTCTTGCTCTTTCTACTTTGAAGAATGCTAATATGTGTAACACAGACAACTTCAGTTTTATATGATATGTGACCTTTTATCCAAAGCATGAACCAAAAACCTAAAGATCTACAAACAGCTCTAAACTCCTACTTTAACAGTTGTTCTCTGGTTTTCTCTTCTTGCGTTATTTGACTGATCCTGTCCTTGTTCCACCTCATCAGCTCCATCTTCTTCTCCTTCTTCTTCATCTTCATACAACACCATAACGACATTACCATCATCATCTACTTCGTACTCAATATTATCACCTTCTTCCTCACCATCTTCCTCTTCATCAAACTCTTCCTCCTCTTCATCGTCATCATCATCAAAGTCATCGTCGTTCATACTTGCCCGAACAGAGTGAAACTCGGGAGGCGGAGGGCAGTTTTCTGTAATGGCCTCGTCACGTTTCATCACGAGATGCCTAATCACCCTCTCGTCACCATCTAACAGTCCCTTGAATTCGTTCAAGAACTTGGCTTCTATCTCAAAGTTCATCAGTATATAGTGCGCATTCTCCGCCTTCTGTATCTTATATGCCAGTCTCCGCATTCCCCAGTCACTAAACCTCCAGACTTTCCCTTTCTTCTCCTTGAGGAATTCTGAATATCAAACAAACCCAAAGTTACATACAAATACAAGTTCCACTACCTGCATGTGACATCTGGTGGGTGCACATAGGAACAAAGTACCATGAGAAAACATTCACCTTGCACTTTCTCGTTGATGCTTTGGACCTCCTCAGCATGTTTTTCATGAATCAAGTAAACCACCTCATAGTGCCTCACTGCACATTCATAGGTTATATTATATACATCATCAAATGGAGGGTGATATCAAATACATTACAGAATCCATGACTTTCTCTCTCTCTCTCTGATTACGAGCTAGTAACGTATTTACATATTTCCTCTCCTAACGTGAAATTTCTGTATCCTATATCATACATTATCACCCTTTCTTCATAAGAAATTTGAGATTTTGCATAAACCATCATATACTTAGCACATTTAGCCGAATAAACATTAAAACGATATAAAGAAAGATGAACTTACTCCTTTCCTCATTCAAGTCACTCTGAAGCTGAAGATCAAGAAACTCATATAGCTCCTCTGTTCAAATAAGAAGAAACAAACAATTATAAAGAAGAAATCTTTCTGGAATAAAAACCAACACACAGAATAGTTTAACACATAAGTATCACTCACTTTCTTCAGCATCAGCAAACTCAGGAAGAAGATCACCTTCCTCATCGATCTTCTTCTACAAATCCAATCAATAGAAATGAAAAATTACACGACTTTCACCATCAATGTTGGACCAGAAATGGAGAGTTACCATCTTCATCCTCATAAGCTAACTAAAGAGAAACTGGATCGGCCTAGAGAAAGTCTAATACACAAACCAGTATCACTAGAAAATTGAAAGTGAAAACCTTTCTGAAGAATATTATACATTTTACAGAATTGGAACAACGAAATTCCACAAAAAATCGAAATCAGAAAGTGAGAGTGAGAGAAAGAGAATAAGAAAGCGGAACCTCTTTGAGAAGAATGGATTCAGGAAATGGACCAGTGGCTTCGTCAGGTCTAGCGGAAAAGCTATGATTGTCATCTTTCTTGCTTTTCTTCTTCTTCGCCGCCGCGACCAAAGAAAGAGACTTACATCCTCTGCGGCCGAGGTTAGGACTGAGACACAAGAACGACGGGTTGATGAACGAATCTCTACCGTCTATTCTGGGTCTGAGAGACACCAGAGACGAAGACGCGTGCAGAACTGACTCCATTGGAGAAACCACGAAGAAGAAGACGAAGGAAGGTTTTAGCGGAAGAGCAGGGTATTTTGGGTTTTGGATAAGAAATGTTCCCGTTAATTTTCACTTTGACCCCTATTGTTATCTATCATTGCCAAAATCGCCCCATATAGTTTCATACCATTAAAAAAGATCATTGTAATTAAGCTCACATTAAAATCAGTCTATGTTGTCAAAAGAAAAAAATAAAAAAGGTCTATAAATACATGTTAAAAAAAAACTCTAGTCTCAAAATTAGTAAGAAGAAGAAAGGAAGTAAACATATTGAAGCCTAGTAGAACATGGAACCTACCTAGATTTATGTAACTTCAAGATGGATGATATAGAGAAGTGGGTGAGAAAATCTTGATGTATTAGATTTGGACCAAACTTGGAACATAACTGAAGAGAAAAGTCCAATAATGTTTTGGTTGGATTGCAGATTCTCCAAGAAGATCCACTCGTCTGAATCCATCCTCTCGAACAATGTAAAACATTATTGGACAACCTGATTCGTTGTTTTTGTATCCGAAAGCTATCTTATCGATTTCTTTGTGAAACGTACTGAGCTCTATCCACCTGGTCTGCCCCGTACACGGGTTATAAACCACGACTCTAGCGCCGTCATTAATGCTCTCCTTGTTCTTGGTGCATAGCAATAATCCGTTGCAGTGAAAGATGTCACGGTTATAATCGTCAAGTAGGCGAAGCTCACCCTTAGGCTTTATAGTCGCAGGATCAATGTTGTTGTGAGTTCCACTGAGATCAACACTCACTGAATAAACTCTAAAATTCCTTACCATGAGAACCAAAACTTATTTTGCTGCTTTCTCAAAGTGCTTCTTCGGAAATCCATCATGATTGAATAATCGTTTGAGAGATTTAGCTGGAACCCTAGAAAGTATCTCCTCTACGAGATCCTCTGCAAGATTGGACAACATCATGTTAATTTCTCTTGAGCTGACAGATGAGCTGTACACAGAAATTAGCTAGGTTTTAGTATTGAACGTTTGCCTTTCTCAAGTCTTATATAGACATAGACGATGATTTTTTTCAAAACACCTCGTTCCTTTTCCTATGTGCTTTCTGATATATATATTTCATATTAAATTTTGTCCCTCATATTTTAAATACTTATATACCTGATACTTTCAGTTTGATAAATTTTAGATGTGTATTTTTTTTTTCACAACGTACGTTCATTGATTTATGTGATACTTTGTTGTCATTGTAATTATTATAACATAATATGGTTGGAGAGCAGAAATAGAACAGTACACAATTATTCATTATACATGCTGGTTTGGATCTTTATTATTTATGCATGTTTTATGTTATACTCGGTAACAAAAAGGAAAAGGAGAATGTGACGGATAATTTCTAGGGGCGTGACGGAAGTTCTTGACCGGTAAGATAGGAACGGAAAAGCGCGAGAGCTTCTTCAGGTTTATTAAGTGGGACCAAGTGTCCAGCTCCTCTCACCGTCACGAACGTTAACCCTCCCTCGTACTCCGTTATCCTCCCTCCCACCTTCACAATTACATAAAAAAAAAAAACACATTTTGATGAACAATTTTACCTAGAAAAAAATGGTAGAATCTACGAGGATTTAGGCTAACAAAACAAATCTAACTATACCTGTTTAAACTCGTTTGGCAGAATATTATGTGTTAAATTTTAGCTGACCAAAAAGAATCGCTATGTACGAATCAACCGTAAATAATAAATTTTCATAATAATGCACTAACCTGATGATTGTGGAACCAAGAACGCCACTCAGATTTGACGGAAAGACCTAAAGCTTCAACACAATACCGACTTCCGATCACCGGCACTCTCCCATCGGCGTCTCCACTGTTAGACACTAATAATTATTTAATAGTCCATCCATTTTTCAAGCTTTCCAACAAAAACAAAAAACAAAAAAGAGAGTATAAATATTTCTAAGGAGAGGTTCGTACAATAGTTTGGTGGATAAATTATAGTTATCATAGAATCTTCGGTGGCTTTACTAAATGAATCTCGTGTTATACTAACTAGGTACGGGCCCGCCGCTTGCAGCGCGGGCTATGAGGTTTATTATAAAATTTTGGCTTCATAATATTATGTTTATTTTATAAAATTAAGCATCTTAATAAATATACCGAAATGAAATAAAGAAATTTTAGAAACATATTCTAATGATTAGAGTATCGAGATTTATACAACATTTGATTTGACTGACTCCTCGACTGAACCATCACTATCATGAAAACTGCCAAAAAAATTATATGATTTGAGTTTTATTAGTTACCAAGATATGGATTTCAGAATTATCACTGAAAATGTTAGTGAGAAGAGCTTTGTTACTTACTATTCGTAACTGAAGTCAAAGACATCCTGGTAAGGTCCATTAAACTCAAATCTAGAGATACCGCCAGCATCCTTAATCTTGATCTCGTTTGTTCCTAGTTGGGGTAAAATTAGTTACTGCTTAGTGACGTAGATAATACATGAAATATTTTTAACTGTCTATGGTGTAATTACAAACTGAGTAAGATAAACCGAACATACTTGGATCCATGTAAACCATCCAGTCACTCATTGTGATGATTGTTTCTGTATCACCGTGCCTCCACCATTTATCGTATAGCTGGAATGCCAATACTCCATAAGCTTTGCATTCCAAAATGTCACCACTAAAACAGAGTAAAACTTTTGAGACATGTTAAACGGAGTACATTCAACCAAAGTTACATTACCAATAAGTTTTTAAAAGTATTTTTAAAATAATTCAGAACACTTACCCTAAATTCTTGATCAGGAATGTCACTTTATTAGTTTTCTTGTTATTTGCAAGTGTAAAGTTCTGGTCTCTCGCAACTTTTAGTTCACCAACGTTTTCTAGATAGCCTATAAGGTCTAATACGCAATAAAGCCATTGTTAAAATCAATCAGTGATTCCCAATACAAACATACATATATCTATACTATTAAAAATTGTACTATGCAAATCAAAAACTTCGGTTTTTTTGACATACCAATTGGATAATGGGAGCTGTGCACTCCATTCTTTATATCTATGTAGTCCTTGAAGTTCATATAGTGATCCTGATGAACACCACCTGAATTATGCACCTCTGTATTTTCCGTGAAGATAATACAATGATCATTCACAGCGAAGCGGAAATCAATCGATGCCAACTCGACGATGAAGCCAGTGAAGATTTTCCAGTGGTCCTCGTGCACATCAAAATTGAACCTATCATAGAGTCCAAACTCTGGGCTGACTTTAGCAGGTATTTTTCCACCCTTTACATACACGCAAATTAGATTATTAGGAGTATATATAAAACATAGTTCCTTATTTCAGATGATACTACATTTGCCAAAAAAATTATTCATCTACATGAACTCATTGTTAAGGATAAAGAATGAACTTACAAATTCATCTACTAACAGAAAACGCAATATGTCGCCACCTCCGTCTATCATCTCGCTCCACTTTTTCAATACCTTAACCCTTATTGACCAATCATTCCTCTGAGGAGAAAGCTCCGAGATTCTAGACCTATTTGCCATCTTTGAAGATAATTTGTGATCCTATTTTAAGTCTAAAAATGGAGAGTTTACCGTATTTATAGGGAGAGATTTAGGTTATAGTGAATTCCTTCTCCTGAATCATCCGTCCTTCTAAAAAATTGATTTTGAAATTAAAATGACATTGATAGTTTTTTGACCGTTTTGAAATTAAGATTTAATTCAATAAATACACAACTCAATTTCCAATGAAGTTTTAGAAGAGACTTTTGCGTGTGTCAATAGAAGAAGTTACAGCCTCTCTTCTGTTCATAGATATGACATCACTTGGCATTTATTAAAGAAATAATTATACGAAATTATAACTACCAATTAGTATAAGACACCATGATGTGTTAAACATTGATCGCCACAACATTTCTACATTTTGATACAAGACTAAGTGTTATTGAAGTTAGAAGAGAAGTGATATACCAAAACTAAGTGTCTATGTCATGCTTTCTTCTAACTTGTTTAATGGTGAATGTGATAGCAAGATAGATAGTCACATAATGAAATTCCAAAGCTAGACGCAAAGCTATCAAAGGTGATTTATTCACAAATTGGTGTTCTAAAAATATGTATAAGCCGAATTTTCTATGCAATGGAACTTAAAGTAACCAATTTTGTCATTACTAAACAATCTTATAGATTCAAAACTATCAAAGTCCTAAAATTGATACTATAGAAAGATCATAAAAACGATAAAGAATATGGCTCCACATGGTTTACCTAATATCGTCTATGTATCTGCTGATGGAGTGGTTAAATCGCTGGATGGATTCGACGGTGAACGAAGTGCCTTGGTTCGCCTGAGAAGGAGGCGTCGATGGAGCTGATCGTGATAACATCGCCGGTAAAATTGATCAGTACGTCGGAGGAGACGGCGAGGCAACGGAGAAGAGACGGCGATACAGGTCGGACGGAATCAAAACGGAAAGAAGGCGATTCGCATCGTTCGTATCAGTGGAGTCGTGGAGAGAAAGAGAAAAGAGGAAAGTGAGCTGTTTTTCGTTTTTCCAAACCGTGAATTAACATAGACTCGACACGTGGCGGGTTTTTAATTCATCAGAAGTTTTTTACTTAGAACTCGACTCCAGAATTATCTTTTATTAAATCCTTTTTTTGATCTGTTTTATGTTTAAAACCTTCTGTAAAACCATCTTAAATCCTCCGATGGAGATGCCCTTAGTTTCTTAGTGATTATATAGACTCTCGTAGTGTTATATAAGACTTCTCAATCATTTTGTAGTCATATTGGAAACAGGTACTTGTGAAATACTAAACTGCTTCAATGATGTTTCCTTTTTAGCTATTCTTCGTAGGTAAGGATTGAGGGAAGGAGAAGTGCACCATTGTTGGGACAATACGAAAGTTTAAAAGGTATGCCTTCTATTGGGCCAGTAGCATATGAATTTGTATATCGCCTATCATTGCTTTGTTTAGTGGGCCAAAATATTAAAGTCGGCTAATTGAATCATCAGTCCAACTGAAGATATTGGGCTAAGTTTCTAAATAACTACTTCTAAAATTGTAAGTTTTTTTTTTTTCTTTCGATATTGATATTTCCTATAGATAAATATGGAAATTAATTATTTATAGGGTATATATACATGGGTTCAACAGCATCACCGAGAATTTTTTTAGGGTTTCTTCAAGATATCAAAAGATGCAGCTCTTACCTTTCCATCTCCCAGGCCAACAGGATATTATTTTCTCCATCGATGATACCGTCTCTAACAATCCTCCGAAAACAAAATTCTCGAGTTGGATGGAATGTAACGCGTCGAATCCCGAAGCAAGAAAACTTCTCTACACAGAGTTTCCATCGAAGTGGGTTTGGTCAGAGCAAACGAAAGAATGGAAACCTAGGCGCAGGCACAGCAGAGCATCAGAGAACGTAACTCTCCCGCATGTAACACCGCGTAACGGAGAGGCATATTATCTACGAATTCTTCTAGAAGTTGTCAGGGGTCCAATCAGTTTTACTGATATACTGACTGTGGATGGAGTTGTCCATCATACTTTTAAAGATGCGTGTTTAGCACTTGATCTGATTCCGGAGTAAGACGACGCTGCAAATTAGAGGACTACATGAGGGACATCGATATTCATATTGTTCTTGTTTTTTTTCTTTTTCTAAGTCTTGTTGGTTTTATTTGTATTCTGGATTATCAAACATAATAATACATGTTTTTCTCTCTAAGTATTAATGTATGTATAACATAAACACGACCATATAGTTAGCATGTGGTTATACGGTATGATCACGTGACGTTAGTCACATACGGTATCTAGAGTATAGAGCATGGTATATTAGGTCAATAAAGAAAGAACAGACCTTTCAACAAATTTTAAAATCAAGAGCACAATGTGCGAGGCAAAGGTTCACTTGTGATTTTAACGTATTATCGCAATTTGTGGATAGAGTTTGTTGATTCAGGGTTTGTTTATCTTGCGGAATTCACTATCTTAACGACAGGGGCGTTCTAGATAAACTGTCTTTCTTTACTAATGATTGTGGGCATTTTAAGTTGCGACAAAGGTAACTGCAATGTGATGATGTTCGATTTTAATAAATCTAATAATTTTAAGTAAGTTTAGATAAATATAATATAAGCAATATAAAGAAGAAGTCTTGAATTCTAGAGAAATAAAACGTAAACAATGTAGGAAATGAGAATAAGTAGACCGATAGATGCAGCATGAGCCCTTTATCGAAGTGGCTGAGGAGTTCTTATCGCACCCTGCCCGTAGAAGCGATAGTTGGATGACATTTTCGTATGTTGAGAAGTGATCAAAAACCTGTTGGAATGATAAAACGATTTAATTTTTTCATAACCAACTCTATATATCTTTTTTTTTCATATGTATTATATATACTTACTTGTTCTTCAATTCCTGAGACTCGGGAAATTGCGGATCAAACTCGAATCGGGACATCTCACCTCCATCAACAACAGAACTATATCCTGATAATGAAATAAATATTTAAATATTAACTTAAAAAAACATTTCAGAGAAACTAAAGATTAACGTTTTTAAAAGGAGAAGGTTATATCGACAATACCTTCGCACGAGAAGATTCTCCAATCAGTTAGTTCACACACAACAACAGAATTTCGATTTCTCCACCACATCTCACTGAACTCGTTAGCCAGTGACCCACGTGCTGCACATTCAATTTCACGGTTCCTGTGTATAATGTCATATAATCAATACTCAAAGTAAATAATATGCGATAACTATAAATGTAAGGATCGGTTCTGCTTAATACACTTACTGTAAATCACGAATCCTGAAATGAATCTTACATATTCTTTTGTTCATTCCTTCATAATTGTCATCTCTAACGGTGTGAAGATCTCCAACATGAGAGATTACACCTAGCAAATCTATATTAATATATATAGTAATAGTTAGTTTTGTAAGCAACACTATTAAGTAGTATATATCTATAGTACGTAAATAAGAGAATACGCAAACTATTACCAATAGGGAAATGAAACTCATCATGCCTATTAATCACGAAGCCGAAACAACGGTGTTTGATTACGTGACTCGATGATCTCCTGTCGATTTTCCGGACGTCGGTGTTAGAATCCATGATGATACACCAACTATGTGTTGTTGATCGATTTGCAACCGGAGCATTTACGACAGCGAATTTGGATAGGCTGTACCATTCTCCTTCCTCAATCTGGCAATCAAACATCGAAACGTGGATATGCTTCGTGACGGACGCTTGTATTTTCGTTCCCTAAATGAGAGATCATAAACAATACTTTTGAGAATTATCATCGTACAAACATAATGGCGCGAATATTGAAATGCAACAGACACAAATACAAAGACAACTTACTGCTTCATCGACGACAATAACATCTAAGCCTTCTACACCTCTAACGCACACTCTCGTCCATTTTTTCAAGACCAGGACTCTTATCATCAAGTTCGGAACCCATGAACTCAAATCCGCAACCATAACGCAAGTCGCCATGTGAGTTTTCTCTTGATTTTTCTGTTTTATGTGGGTTTTTGAAGTGGAAGCGACAAAACGAACGGGCGTGATATGCGGCCGAGGTATCTCCTTTATATTTATAGTATGAAGATGGTTCTAGGGTTTCGAATAATCGCCAAAAGGCATATTCCCGAAAAAACCGATCTTATCACTATTAAATGTATCAATGTATTCGTATATTTTCTGCCAATTAGTATATTAGAATATATTTGTGATTATTGATAACAGGTAGCATCTCTATGTTTAACAGTAACCACAATTTTTGAACCCTGCAGGGAAATAAATAATCTCAATAACGAACGACACTCTACAAAAATTATTAAAATGCTTTAACGTCGCCATGATTATCTAGAGTTTAAAGCATAGTATATCGAGCCAAAAAGAAATAAAAACCCTAAATAAATTTCAAAACCAAGAGCATATGCGAGCGATGACAAAGCCTCATCCCAATAAATGTAATTATGTTTTCTCGTTCTCGACAATCACACGCCGTAACTCATTAGCCTCGCGCACATTAGGATCTAATACAACATGTGAATACTGATCCACGGCAAGAGCTGACCACACTCCATTAGATTTCCTAATTCTCGCAAACCTCACTACGCATATAACTGTCGTTTCTGTATAGTCCATCAAACGACTAACGATGTCCAGTGCGTGTGACCTCTGCATGACTACAGTTATGGCAGTACCCCTGTCAAGGCGGTAATGACATTGAACCATCAACTACAGATCAAATATTAATTTTATACACGACTAAAGAATAATATAATCATTGCTTACCTTTCATTTACTAAATATAAATAAACATTTTGTTTTCTATCCGCAGCATCGATAATCTGTCGCTTGAACAAATTTCCAACATTGGTTACCTTGCCAATCAGATCTGAAAAACACACGAATACAAAAATAGCCGAGTAAACACGGTTACAACGTCAAGTATATATTTACGGTAGTAAATGGACAAACATCATACTTACCAACACTAAAAGCAGGATCGACGATGCCAGCTTTTATATCCTCAAAGGAACTAAAATTGTACTTGTATACAGATATTCCATGTGGTAACTTCTTAATAATCGTCGATTTCTTACATTCAATCATAAACTCGTGAGGAGTTAACCTGAATTGGCCAGTTGCTGGTATAAGATCGAAATCAACCAAGAGGATCCAATCACCTTCCTGCAAGAAGAGAGGCTGCATGGGAGTAGGGATAATACGAATATCAAACTTCTTTTTCAACGAAGCTTGAATTCGATCACCCTATGAAGAAACAATATAAGATAAGATGAGTTATTGTGAATATATAAAATTTAAAAAATTTACAGTAAGCAAAACACGTTCAGAACACGAACAAAACCATCAATCAGCGACACTACCTTTTCGTCGATTAAAAGAACTTCCAACGTTTCATCTACACCGTCGAAACCAATAAACACACGGATGATTACACCCATAACGCTATTTTTTTGAATAAGAGGATGTAATTCCGCTACATTCAGCAAACATATGTCGTAATCTCTACGGACCTCGGTATCAGTTGGATAAACATACATGCTTTTGGTTTTGGAGTTGATAATATTTTATCACAAACCTAAGAAGCACAATAGAAGTAGTTACTATACCTATTTATATGTGATCGATGACCAATATAGCCGTCAAACAGGCCGGTTGCAATTATTACTTATTGTTTACTAAGTAGGTCAGCTTTTTATTAACTAAAGGATAATTTATCACAATAAATATTACCTTATCATCCACGAAAACAAAATCCGTGACACCATCTTCTTCATTCGTACGATCAAACATACGAATAATATATACTCGGATTGCTCTTTTGGTAGACAATGGATGTAACTCTTCCATGGGAAACATACATAAATCGAAACCACCGTGTCTAAAATCCGTTAGATAATAGTTTGCCATTGACATCTATTATTCTATTCTACACAAATCTTTGAAAATATATTAACTACCAACCCTCGAAGTTGTATTTATATACGCAAATTAAACGAATTTAACAATTTTGTTTAATGGGATATTTCCGCTTTGATTGAAAACAAAATACTAAGAGTAAACATAATATTTATCATGTTTATTTATATATTTCGTAAATTGCAAATTCGGCTATATATATAAATAAATTAACAACTCAGACTAATTAGAAAACTTAATTCGAATGCAATAACACACCAAAGTGTATCTTTCCGGTTAAAATATTATAGTTATCCTATTTGATAAGAACAATGCATTACAAACATGCATAACAAAACGAAATTAGAAATAAAAATATAAATAATAATAATTCGCCAAATGCGTGATTCCGAAACAAAGTGATTCTATAATAGTTACTAAATATGCTCGAATATTTCGTTGTACACGACATTCAACGCCTTCCGCTGTGGTTTCTGATCTTTATCCGTGATTAGTATCTTCAATCCTGCTCTCGACGTAACTCTAGATACCGCAACATACAACTGACCATGAGTAAAAACTGGTTTTGGAAGATAAACACCAACGTTACCTAACGTCTGTCCCTGGCTCTTGTTAATAGTCATCGCAAAAGCTACGGTGATGGGAAACTGTTTTCGTTTCATCCTGAAAGGATATTTAGCCTCAACCGGCGATACCGAAATCCTAGGGATAATCACAATATTACCAACATTATCGCCTGTTATGATCTTAGCCTCGATGATATAATTAGCCATCTGCGTAATTATTAGCCTAGTCCCATTACACAGTCCGTTCTTGGCATCGATGTTCCTAAGCAGCATTATAGGTGTTCCTACTTTGAGACGGAGAAGATGTTTTGGGAATCCAGATAGTTTGATGCTATTCAGAAACTCTTCAGTATAAATCATATTACCAGAGCTATTATCAGAAGACGATTCCTTATTTCGCGATGGCACTTCAGACGCTTCATTAATATCAAAGTTCCTATCAGTGGTATCGATACTGTCGCAGCTCATATACGTCCTTTCCTCACCTACCATCCATGCAAAACGGGTTTACGTTAATATTACGGTAACGAATAAAAATCTATACTTTTAAATATGCATCAACGAATAATACCTGATAGCTTCAAGAGCATGTAATCATTTATCACGTCCACGTCATCGTTTCGTGGACTCAATATCGCTCGGTCTTGGAAAAACTTAGGATCAGTCTTAGTGGAGAAAGATTGACCGTAAACTGCAGTCACGATAGCATTAACAGGATCCTCACAGTCGGTGATCAGCAAATCTTCCGGAATATCGATCTCACTCTCGCCGCTATCGTGCGAATTTATATTCCCATCCCCGATATCTAAAATCCATTTCGAAAACTTGGCAAGTTCGACCATCTCACGACTATTGTCCCCAGGGATAAGCCGCATGTTTTGTGTAAGACGCAACACCTTGCACGTAGACCAGAGTGTAGAAGAATTTAAAGTGGCCAAAACTATCTCTACTCTGCCAGCACCGGTGATCACAGGCAATATCTGTCTGAAATCACCACCAAATACGATAACCTTGCCGCCGAATGGTTTATCACATTTTAATATGTCTCGCATCGTTCTGTCAAGCGTTTCGAAACAATCTTTACTCATCATCAATGCCTCATCCCATATTATGAGTTTAGCTTCTTCTATGAGCCCGGCAAGATGCGTACCTCCACTTATCATACATGTAGAAGTCTTGTTCACCACGATAGGGATTGCAAATCGCGAATGTGCTGTACGTCCTCCTTCCAATAACAATGCAGCAATACCACTCGATGCAACATTGAGAACAATATCACCTCTCGATCGCAGAAAAGTTCCGAGAAGACTCCACAAATACGTTTTCCCTGTACCTCCAGATCCATAAACGAAGAACATTCCTCCAGAGTTCGACGCAACAGCATTCAAAATTTCATCGTATATCGATCTCTGCTCAGTCGTTATAGTTGTTATTAACCTATCATGCTTCTCTTGTTGTTTAGCACGGACATAGCTTCGCTCGTCACGAATGAGAGGATTTGGACATGAATCGATTACGCAATCATCAAGAAACGGCATAAGCGAAAAATTTTCGAGCGAACTTCCACCTAGGCGCATAAGAGCCTCTATCTCAACCAAAGCATTATTTTTCTCCTGTTCCTCAGTCAGCCTTAGACCTGTCCATTAATAGATGTTTAGGGTTTATCATCGTGTATAATCATTAATCTATATCAGAATACATATGAGTTTTCTAAATTATCCATAACTTACTACGATTATTATTGTTGGCAGCCCAGTGTTTTACTAACATATCTGACGATAAAATCTTCCACGTTGCTTCCCAAACCTTCGCAGGAAATGCAATACTGTTCGTCATGAGCATTATTACAAACAATCTTCGAATACTTGGAGCGAGTACCCATCTGTCCGCCTCTCGTATAGCGTCGATGTACTCTTTGTCATCGTCCAATAGGCCGAGTGCATAGCAAGCTTCTTTAAACGTTGCGTATGTGACACCTTTCACCGTCTTAATACAATTAAACGAAACCGGGCCTTTAACAATATTGAGCAAGATTCTGAGATAGTAAGCTTCACCTGCAGACATGGGCACGTAAGTAATCCTTCCAATAACTTTCCTGCGGGTCCTTGGTTTCCATATTTTCTCCGTCGGCTTCCAGACAAAATGAGTAGGAATTTCAGCATAGGTTAGAGTCTTTGCGATTTCATGAACTTCGTTACACTGCATCCAGGCGATGAACTTAGTAGTTCCAGATGTCACACGTTCCATAACCTTTTCTGGCGGATCATCCTCGTTGAAAATCACCATTTCTTGATCTTCGAGATGAAATGGGAGTTTCACCACCGAAACAGATCGATAATGAATCGGAAAACCTAGAATCCGCCAAACAGCCTCACAAGGTGCGATGTATCTATAACAAATTCCGACACATTACACGTGTTAATAATAGCAAGTATATCATACGTAACTTGCAAATAAATCTAGCAAAACACAAGTACCTGCAACTAAAATGCTTCTTGATCTCATCTTCTTCGTTTTCAACACCAACTGATGCCCTGACATAATCAGCACCCTTGTGAATGTACTTGAAAAGATATTTCACTGAACGCGACTGCACACACCACTCGACGTTAATATGAGCTCGATATCGACGTGTTAAATACTCGTTATACGGCACAACGTATCGGTTATCACACTTGTAATTGTTTTTAGCAACATATCTCCCATCTTCTCGCCTCCTGTATATAGGATACCCAATGTCATCGATTTTTGTCACTTGACTGAATGGTTTCGGGAAAAATTTGCTACACTTCCCATCGACCATGCACACACTCTGGCGGTTTACTTTACCACAAGGACCATGTATCATTACATCAGAAACGACTTCATAAAGGTGAGGATCTAGCTCTTTATCCGGTATCTCAGCAGAGATAATCCTGTCGATGTCATCTCCCGTTGGTAGTTTGTGATCCGCTCGCATGAACAGAACTATGTGAGCATGCGGAAGGCCTCTCTTCTGAAACTCGATCGTGTATATAGCTAAAAAGAGTTGAAACATATATGGCATCAGATATTGCATGTAAAAACAGTATAAACATTATACAAAATCATATATTTCGATGAAGGAGATGCGCTCTACATAATTACAAACTGTCCACGTACCAGCTTCCACAACTCCCAGCAGGTCCTTTTTAGTCAACTGGTAGATGAGATCATCCAGCTTCATCTTAAATAGTTTGCAGCCAATGTCTGCCTTGTCTTCTGGAGTTAGATCGTGTCTCTCACAAAACCTCGTCATCTCCGGCCATTTAGGATTGCAGGTGAAGGTTATGAAAAGATCGGGAAACCCATAATACTTACAGGTCGCCATTGCATCGAGGTAATGTTGTAGCATGTACCTTGTACCTCCAGTGTAAGACGAAGGAATGTATATCCTCTTTCCTTGGCCCGAAAAATCAGAAGCACCGTTATCCGCTTTGTTTTGAATCTTATCTATCGTCTCTGCTCTCAGTTTACTCTGGTTAAAAAATAGATAACGAAGCCTGTTTGTCTCGATCATCGTGAACGCATCCACGAGAAACTGCTGGTACAGTTTTCCCGACATCAAAATGGTCGGCGATTCTCCAAACCTCTCATGAATACGGTAAGCAAAAAACTGACGCATGGTAACCGTCTTTGTCCTCCTTCCCGCCGTATCTATAAACCCAATGTCAATTCCAAGCCTGAACCCATCCTCACCGTAAGGAAACAGCAGTGGATACTGTAGAGCCAGATACGCGGGATGCAACTCACTTATCCTCGTTAGTTTACCCGTTTTAGTCTCTATTACAATATCTCGAGTGTGCATTGTGACATCTATATCACCTGGTATGAGAGCGGCTACTTCATCGGTAGTCGGTAAATTACTTGTCCTACCATCAGAACGTCTGTCACTCTTTAAAGTTAATCGTAGTCCATTCGTAGAAACCGTGCGAGATTGTATCTTGTCACGCGCTGTTCTAAATGCGGCGACGTGACAATTATGTTTATCCAACATATCTTGCAATCGTTGGACCACTTCCGTCTTGATCCCGTACGCACCAGCTTTACTGTGTTGGAAATACAGATAAGTAAACCATCTACGATAACCAATTAACGTTTGATATATATAATTTACGATATAATTGATTAATACCCGTGAGCAATTATCCTGTTTGCAGCTTCGTTTGCGGTATCATATATATAGAGCTGTAAAAATGCTGGTCGTTTACCGGGTTCAGGCAAAAGATCACCTATACGATGATAATTCTCGCCACACATCTGAAACACATAAGGCCCTTTACCATCGTTGATGGAATGATTCACCGTTCCTCCAAGAGACGTGAAAGAAAACATCATGTTATATGCTCGTATATGCTCACGAAAATGGGTTCTCTGTTCGCCTTTATCATATAACAAATCCATCAAAGTTTTTGGAGGGTCTTTGAGAAGCGGGAGCACTACTTTACCACGACCACAACACATGGAGAACTCTGGATTTTTCTTCGATGATCTTTTTGCTGTTCTTTCTCCAAACCACATATAGGCATTACAATGATTACACACGTGGATAGGATCACCATCATCGTAATAACCTTCATTTAACCAATGGACATAAAATTAATATATAAAAACACAATATATGAATGATTTTAATAGAATATCCTCATGCAAATTGACTCTAATAAAATTTCATAATCATATAAATCGAAAACTTCACCTCCTCTAATGAGGCCGGCTTTAGTATAATTGACCATGTCCTTTCGAATCTCAGCGGATCGAGCCGTCTTTCTTGCTCTCTTCTTGGGTTTTCTTTTCGTTTGCTCTGCCTCTGATTCAGAATCATTTTTATCATCATCGTCTTCTTCGTTTTCTGACTCGTTATCAGAATTCATGTAACACAGAATCTCATTGCCACCGTACGATTGCGCCACAAATTCTATTAAGCCCAAACCCGTCAATCGACAATGTTTAAAAACAAATATCAATATGTACAACACATGCTCCGTATATATATTCTAACGAATACAAATAACTAACCAATATGCTGTCTTCGTCGCCTTTTTGCCCCAATCAACTGCTTCCTCCACAGTATTGCAGCACGACAACTCGCTTCATCCAACAAAGGAGGATCCGCATATACATGATGTTTTTCAGCTTGCAAGGTAGCCTTGTCAGCAGCACTGAGAGGTGGACATCTTTGACCCCTTGGAATAATAGCTTTGATTCAAAGATGTTACGATGTTAGTGATTGTATATTAAATTATATTATGTCACATTATATCACATCAAAAACTTAAAACAACTCACGTGTCGTAGATATGGTAGATGCAGCAGAGGTCTTATTTTTCCTGATAGTTCTTGGACCAGCTTTGCTCTTCATCTTGCTAAGTCGAAGAAACCGTTCCCAAAATAATATGTTGAATTTTGCTTGCTAGGTTATTAATTTTGTTTATATAAACATGAAAACTGCCTATTACTAAAATGTAATTTTTATATTTTATAAACACTGGATATATGTGTTAATTATATCGATAGCTATCTTTGACATTTTTGAAGTTAGCTTTCTAACTATCACTATCATGAGCATCTAATACCCTAGATTAATATATTGGCGTATCAATATTTACTATTATTTTAATCTTCTGTAGATATAAATATATGTATTTTATCTTCGAATTCGGGATCTTATTCTATCATATTGTGTTATTTTTTATATATTGTGGTATTTTTCTAACGTGGTCTAACAGTAATTATATTCTTCAAAATATCATTCAAAAAGTCGTCGTCGTTTTGTTAAAGTTTTAAACGAAGGAATACATGCATGTGGATATCCGACGAACAAAAAAAAAGAGAATAATATTACGATCATCCACGAGGACAATCACTTGATTTTACGTGGAACGATAATTGAGTTACTCCCAAAACCATACATATGGCGATAAGTTGATGACCGAAAGAATTAAAAATGGTACACATGCTAAAATAGGCGTAATCTAACTCAAGGTTATAATGAAAAAAGTATTCCAAGTATATCGATCAAAAGGAACTGAACAAATCACTTGCGCAAAGCCACAATTATTAAGAAATAAAATAAGAAGAAAACCAAAGAGAATAAAAGAAAAAAAAAATGATGATTGTAGAACAACGTCAAATTTTCTGCCTGGTCAACGGACCCTCCGCTTTATCAGGAGTTTTGATACTCCCACCTCGAACCCTTTTCGAAGAGGTACTACTATTCGAAGGAGGAGTAGCTTTGGAAGCAGGAGGCGATTTTGAAGTAGAACTCATCTTCGAGGTAGGAGTAATTGATGTAATAGGAGTGGTCGATGGAGCGAGACTACTCGATAGATCAAGATTGGTTGCTGGAGCAGGAGTTATAGATGGAGTATCAGATGATTCCAAACCATCAACGATCGCCGGTGTTGTAGCAGACGGCTGGAAAATACCAAAACCAAGGGTAAAATCAGTTATTAAAGTGCAACGACACTACAATCACAAAAACGCATATAAACTATACACGTGGTCAGTGTACACGTACCCGTGAGCTAACACCATTTTTAAACTCATAAACCATCTCAGCTTCATCTGAGTATTTCTCCAAAACGTAAGAAGTCTTTATCCTTTTAATATTGTCGTCAGATATATTAAGCTTGAACAACATTTCGCGTCCCATTAGACTCTCTATAGCCGGAGGCAACCCATCAGCAGCATCCTTCAAAATAAACATACGTTTTAGAAATCGACAAAGTAGTATATCCATATAAAATATCACGATTAGCATAGACCATCTGCGTGACAATACCATCCCAGCTTCCTCATACAGCTCTTCCGCAGACTTCTTAAATAATACGTTCGCTAGAGGATCGAAGATTAAAAAACTCGCCATGTATCCAGAAGCATCAGAAACATTAAGGACTATAAAATAGCTGCGGATTCATAAAGTATAAATATTAGAAAACCATAGCAAAATACATCTCTCATATAATGGACATATCAGAGTAACCGCAACACGAAGAATATTACCAGGCAACAACTTTGGATACATCTTTCTTGCAGACAATACACTTCCATAACCCTGCAGCAGACTGAGCAGTATTTTCCGGATAGGGATGAACCTTCTTATTGCATACAGCGCATCCTATATAATACCAATTATCATTGTTGCCGAGTGAAGCGACAGTCGCAATTGTTACGCATTTTCCAGTCTGTATAAAATTTAAAATTATTATGATCAGCAGCTAGAACACATATAATAATCGACTACAACAATAAACGATTAAAGAAGATACCCGTTACCTTTTCCGCATCGTGTATCTCACTCAAATTTTTGCGCGGATTCACCACGAAGAATTCATCGTATAACGTAACATTATTATCAGCAGTAGATGATATATCACCCGTAGGTGTAAGATCACACTTATCAGCCGGTAAACTACAATAACATATGAACAAAAAATTACCACTATATCAACATCGTGTTTACACTACCAAAACAATGTATATCAAACACTCACTTTTTTCTAAATTCTTCTACCCGAGGATTGACTGGATCCAAGAATATCTTCGTGGTACTAAAAGCATTTGAAACGCTATTCACAGCTACAATAGCGAACAAAATAAATTAGAGCTAACCAACATAAATCAACATATAATCGAAATAAAATATTCGATATCAAATTACACTGGTATTCCCTGACACACGCAAGTCTGATGACACACACGATAACAGATTCAACGTTATCTTTCACATACTCCGACACTTGCCCAGCATATTCACCCCAGAGAGTACACGATAATCGCGAATCACTGTAATCAGATTTTAATATAAATCCAACATAAGAGGATACCTTTTATACTGAATAATAGGTCAGAATATAAAATTTAGAATATCTAACCTGGTATCCCTTAGGTCGAGTCTGAGCCTCCGTGAAATCTTTCCTTGTGCAGTTACGTCTTCGATATTACCCAGGCGTACTATCTGACCCATGACATCTAAGCAAAATACGAATAACAAACTATGATCAGCAGATTCAAGCAATCGACTAATTAATACATGTAAAACAACAGAACACAATTCTGAATTACCTATCATATATGACCTGTCCAAATCCTCCGATGATATTTCATCAAAAGTAACCATATAATTTTCCGGTACATGACTCGGAAAATCATCGCACGGACTGATACCTGTAGTAGCGTAGAACAAAATCTTGAAAGAAGATCTTGATGTACGCAGCGTACTTTGGTAGGGGACTACTTTGAAAGTATCTAATAACACCGATCTGCCTTCTATCAACTTGTTCCTTAGTATACTAACGCAATCCGTATCTACTGTAGCTTGGATTCGGTCACCCTGTTACACAGACGACAGAATTACAAACGTGTATACTAAACAACGATCCACCGTAAAAAGAACTAATTAGTACAAAGTACTATCAGAATTACCTTCTCATCAACTAATACCATCTCGAGTGGACTTCCCTTCTTGCTCTTATATCCATCCCAAGCCTTTAATATATGAACTTTTATCTTGAAATAATCAGAAGACGTATTAAGGTCGTTTATGTGGACCAGAGGCGAAGATTTCTTTTTAAATATCGACATTCGAAAAGAATTTGCTTTAGAGAAGGCTGAAGTGAAAACTCAAGAACGTGTATATAGTTTTATATATATATAAGTAAACCGCCCTAACACCATTGCAGGACTTTTCTGGAATATTTCTTGTTATTGTTATTATTAGAGATGTACACGAAAGGAATATTTGCATTTATCCAATATTTTCCGACTTCCAAATAACGGAAATAAAAACTGATATGTATACCTTACTTTGGTCACGTATATATCGCTATTGTACTCATAAATATATTTTAATTTTTTAGTTAACAATTTACGTCGGATTTATTGAAGCTGAATTCGGAATAATAACACTTTTTCTACGGTCATTGTATAAATATATATTTGACTACTTCATATTTCTGAAATTTACATTATTGGCTATGTAATGTAAACTTAACCGATTTGGAGCACCACGAGGGTTTTAAGTGGAAATTCCCTTTTCTACATATCCAAAATATACCTAGATATCACGTGAATATTGATATGTGCATGTTTAATATATATATATAGAATTTGATATATGTCGGCCAATGATTGTTATATATTGTATTGTATATTGATATCGCCAATGGATATAATATTAAATTGTCTATTGATATCACTAAATTGTTTAAAGACCAAGAGGGATATATTTTTTTGAACAAACCAATATGATACAATCTACATGTTCTTATACTAAGTTCGATGTATGTCAAATATGAGCGTCACTCAAAAGTGAAGTAACACTAATAAATAAACACCATTAATATCTCAGAAGGTCATTATTAAGAGTAAACTTATAACGAACACGAAATACAATCCATAATAAAATCACAATAAAATAGCAGGATCAAGTCTACATATCTATCAATCTAGCGAACGTTTTAGACTTGATAGTCATTCCACTGCAATCGTCGACATATTTTCTTCCTTGGCAACCTTCAATTCACAGAATTTACAAAATAATTAATTATTGTCAGTGAAAAACGCCCAACGTACCAATTTATGCATATTCAACGGAATAACGGAACACTAACGATTTTATGAAGTTATCAATCTCTGGTACCAAAGTGTCGAACATAATTCGAGTCGCGTGACTATACGAAACAATAACTTCTCCTGCATCAAATAATATATTGTAGCGTCATGAAACATGTTAAGCTTTAAGATGAACTATACATTTCTGTTTATAGCACTAAATACCTCCATAAACATTCACCGCAGGCCATCTCATAATACAGACGACAGGTTTTTTGTGATTTTCCAACCAGTGATTGTAAAATTCACGTGCTCTTTCTCCAAATAACTCACAGTGTAGAATGTAGTTCCTGTGGATTGAAGAAGTGTAAAGTCAAACGAAAGAAAGCTCGATAGTAGCACACAATTCATTAGTATATATACACACTTTGCATCTCGTAAGCTAAACTCCACCGAGTCGTCTTCGTAGTTTCCATAAATCACATGTTTAGCGTGATGATATTCAAAGTTGCGATCGATTTTATCCACGTACACGACCTCACCTAACAGATCTTATAAGTACAAAAACCAAAAATAAAACATAATATATAACTACTATGAATAACAAAATATATGTAATGAGGGAATATATATATATGACTGACATCTTAGATACCTGCTACACAGCTGCTATTTTGAGTATGATCTAAAATTCTCTCAAAGTCGATAAAATCAAAATAATGCTGAGAACATGGATGAGGACTCTCGTTTATCACAGTTGATTCAGTGAAAATAATCTTATACCGATGCGAAGTCACTCGCAAGCATTCCGCTTGGTCGACCAAAATGAAATCGTTCACCGTTATCCACGAATCAACAGTAACGACGGCCGAATAAGCATCATATAAGTCTTCCTCGATAGAAGCTTGTATTTTTACACCCTGAGCGAATATATTAAAAAAATTTAAGTAACTCTTAGCTTATGTCATGTTAACACAACTCCGTAAATAATATTATTATAAGCATATATTCATAAAAACACACCTGATTATCGACCAAAACCAAGTGAAGCGTTTTCACAAACGGTATAGAATACTCTGTCCACACTTGCAGTATTTTGACAAAAACACATACACCGACAGATTCCGGATCTAAATCAGAAACCATAACGTTTCCATGAATAACTCCTAGTGTTGTTGTTTTTCTTTGGTTACGCTCCTCGTCGGACAGATGTTCCTCATCAGAATTGCTTATTTTCTCATCGACAACATCCGCTCTATGCCTCATCTCTAAAGAATCCCAGCTATCGTAATCATCACCAAAGAGGGGAAAAGAAGTAGTCATTTTATATCCAGTGGATGTTAATATGTTTATATTATAGCTACAATAAGTACCGATATTCGTTTTATAGGATAATTCTTGATTTTTTATACCTTTAAAAATGATCGATAAATGTGAATTTGACATATACCTTCAAATTATACTTTTTGCGAAGACAAAATATAGAAATTTTAGATATATATCATATTTTGTTATCATGTAATCTAAAAATAGTTTATTCTCAGAATTTAACCTTATCTGCTCCCATTAGTTTACTATAGCAGGAATTTATAATAATATTTACATAATATTTAAATTTGTTATAATCAGAGGAAGGAAAATATTCGGGCTTAATTCTTAATTGGACTACGAAACTTAACATGGCCTTTAGATTCAATACTATCACTAATCGGGCTGTGTCATGAGAATAAAAGCCACGAAACCGGATCTCTAAATTATTAGAACGTTACATTTCATTTTAGTGTTATATGGGCTTGGTGTTATAACCCAACAACCCGATACAGATACTGATCGCCAAGAACGACTAATTTTAAAACTTTAGTAGATACTAAATTTGTTAGATTTTTATCTTTGGGAGTTTCCAAATTTGTCAGATGAATATTATTCCAACATATATCTTCATAGTATTACGTATTATTGTGAAAACACTATATTCAAAGTATAAATCTATATCATTTTAGGTGATTTCTTTGTATCTAAGCAATTGTAAATGTGGTAACTTTTTTCATACCAACATTACAATGCTTAATATAAATGTGGTCATTTTTTCATACCAACATTACAATGCTTAATCAACTAATCTACATGAAAGTGAACATAGCTGGACTCGTTTATTAAATCCCAAATCTACACAATTGGGATGTGTCTAAAAATAAATTAGAATACCGTTACGCTTACGCTGATATATGGCATTCATAACCTACACTAAGATCTCGTAATACGATTTAAAAAATTGATATATAGTACCAATAGAATTTAATAATTTAAATTTACAGTGATTCAAACATACTAATACGATAATTCACAAAATTACGATATAGGTTATGGTATCCACGAACCGACAGATCAAATATATAGTTATATTTACACTGTCGGTTCTATAGGAAGCATGGGAACTAAACCAAATAGTATTATTTATGATTGAACGAACGATAGTATACTAAACTCAATAACAAATAAAGACCAAGAGCCTACTGTATTTATTTATGTCTGAATAAAAGAAAAACAAAAACCTAGGTGAGTAGTTTAATTATAGCCATTCCCCAACCGCTAATGCATATATATATCCACTGATATAAATAAACGAATGCTGAAAAATCTTTTATGAAGACTCATGAGATCCCAATCAACATTCTCCTCAATTCTTTCTGAATTTCTTGTTCTCTAATAACCTACAACACAACCATTTTTTAAATAACTAATAATAATCATTCAAAATACACAAAATATATACATAAATCAAAGAAGATAGGTAGGTATGATATAGCACGTACATAGCCTTGAACTCTTCAACCTCGTCGACTAAAGGATTGAGATAGACTCGTGTGGGATCAACATTAGAGATGGTTATTTTTCCTACCCAAAATACACAAATATAACTAATATTATAGATAGGCTGGCCGGCCAAGATTATACAGATTTTTAAAAAAATATTTAACTCATCACTACCTCCGAAGAAATCAATGACTGCCCATCTCATAACACAAATAGGAACATTAGCCTTTTTCAAATATTCCCAACGTTTGAAGAATCCATAAGCGATAGATCCAGAGAGTTCACACGTGAGACGGTAGTTACTGACATCGTAATAAGAAAACACAACCCATCGTGAGAACGATATACCATTTTTTTAGCGGTAAAATAAATTTCTAACATGACTATACCATTCAACGATACTAAAAACGACAATATCATAGACGACAATATCATCCAAGAGTAGTAATAACTCTACCTCGTATCACGTAAGTCAAAGGTGGTGGTTTTGTAGAAACTATCTTCACGGACATCAAGAACTTCTCCAATCAAATCTTAACCAAACAATATACCGACTAAGCAAGGGCGATAAAAATATATCATGTTTAACAAAACTAAACCTGCATAAATACGAATACTGTATACATACCTACTAAGTAATCATCGCAGTGTCGACGATCAAGTATAGCCCGAAAACTAACAAAATCAAAAGAATTACTTCCTTGTGTGTAGAATAACTTCGAGACAGTAGTTGACCTTATGAAAATAAGTCTGTTAGCATGCCACGTCGTTCTGCACGAGCCTATCTGAGTCACTACATCAAAATTCTTGATATTTATGTAACCTCCCTCATATAGTTCCAGTTTGTATTTCTCGTACATAGACATAGGCACCGTTGCATGGACCTTAATACCCTGTAAATATCAGAAATATAGACATTCATTCATGATTTAACTATAACAATGTTATATTAAAATAAACATATGATTCTATGCGTGATATATAGACAACTAAACCATACATCCTCGCCACAAAGCACTAATTCGATCCTCTTGCCGCTCGGACCGACATCAAGAACCCATTTACGTAAAACACACACTTGTATGCAGGAATCGTATCTCCCAGGACTCAAATCCAAAACACCAAACGTGTTTGGCATCACGTAATCGAGTACGGTTGCTCCTGGATTAACAACTTCTTCCACACCAAGCATACGACGAACTGGATGACGTCGTGCTTCTTCGATAGACCTTCTATTCGATGGATTTAAAACATTCAAAAATAAACCATTCACGAATAGAACGGTATCCGTACGAATAGAATGCAAGCGATCATGAATCTTGTTTTCCTTTAAACCAAGACCATACTTAGCATTATCATCATCAGAGTTCTCCTCAAAACAATCTGATACACTTTCAGCGTCCATGCTATTGTCATCTTGATCAACGTAGTCTCCATCTCCATCAGTCTCTTCTTCGTCACCAGCCGACTCATTGTTACCGCTCTCGTTCTCACTCTCGACACCGAAACCGTCACAATCGCCGTAGTTTTTGTCACCATGATCTTCCACAGCGAAACGATTGCCTTCACTGTCCATGATATACTCGCCTATAAATTGTGATAAAATCATAAACGTAAATAGAAATATAGTTTAAGCTACCGAAAGTCGATACAATAAGAACACGCATGCAATAATCTATATACACCTATCTATATCGTCTCACACATACGCCAACTACGAATATCAATCGTAAAGAATCACGCAGATAACTGATTAGTAACACAAAGAGTAAATTGGGTAACAATACCGAGAAAACGTGATGATCTTCGAATTAACGATGTGAGAAGAAAACGATACTTGTCTCGTGATTAAATCAAAAACAGTGTTCGACTCTGAGTTTATGATATTCTAATTGTATATATATATATATATATATATATATATATATATATATATATATATATATATATATATATATATATATATATATATAAACCAATATGTTAGGGTTTCTGAATATAAGAATGTTTAGGGTTTACAATTTTCATTAACAAAAATATTATTTCAATTTACTCACATGTATATCGCATATATGTTTTTATAATAACTAAGTAACTCCAACCATTATCTAAAATTTATTTGTAAACATCTCATATAAGTCAACTTCTTCGTTATTATCAACCGTTCCAAAAAAACGAATATGTTAATAATACATAACTATCATATATTTACTTTTATGTTATTGATATTTATACCATTCTTATTTTGAACAAAATAAATATTTGCTGATGTTATATCAACCGATTATATATTTGCATCGGCTGAATGTACAACTCCAAGAACTGTTATCGTCTCGTCCCAGACTATCAAAGCCATACAATATATTTAAAATTCTAAGCAAGTTATTCTACAGTTTTATATAAACGGACGCGTCTATCCGTTCTTCTTTATGCGAAAAATTTATCAAGATTTACACGTGTATACGATATCTAAAATATATCTATTTTATTCGAATCGAGATCGTATTCACAACCGATTATAATAATGTATAGATATCGTTTGCACATTCTTAGATAGTATCTAGATACAAATTTGCACACTGTGAACGACAACCTTAGTTTATATCCATCGGCGATAAGATTTATATGCATGTGTTTCCCAGTATACATAGAAATTAGATTAAACATAACAGTAACACAAAAATTCCATTCGACAAACAAATCCGTGAAATCAATAAGATTTATTCAAATCAGCGTTCTTTTATCTTGTTTGTTATCACGAACCCGAAATCACGCAGACAATAAAATCATAACGCACAAGAAAAAATTATAGACGCTTATAACTCAACCATAAGGTAGCTTGTAGCGTTCCAAACCCTAACGTAGTCGATAACACTACCCGAGTTAATCATAGTGGCAAATAATTTACGCAAAGCACTACGTGAACTCCAACCACTTGCTTCCACAATTGCATTAATACACTCCCGATCACCTTCTAATAATCCTAAAGCGTCTTTGGCATCTTTAAACGTTGGATAAACTACACCACAAATCGTTCTTAAATCTGTATAATCTCTAGGGCATCCGATCACATGCAACAACACCATTAAGCAATAAAATTCACTTGCAAACACATTTACATGCGTCATCACAATCTGGCCAGGAAGATTATCATCTCCAATAAAATCATCATCCGATGATCTTCGCATACGATGAAACGGAATATTGTAAAACCGCATAATCTATTAATATTCTGCACATAAATTATACAGCTATGTATCAGTACTATATTATAATAAGTTTTAATTTGCAAAACCATCATACCACTAACCTCGATTATAAAGATACCTCGACGATAGTGCGAAAAGAAACACCGAAAATATAGTAGATCTTAAACATGTGAAAGGAAAGCAGTAGTATATATAAGCCAAAAAGAAGTACACCGAAATTTAGGGCTAAGATGTACTTCCATTATTATTATCGACTTTCATTATCGGTTTAAGTATTATTTACTTATTTTTAGATCTTACAAACATTTTATAGTGACTTGTGTTTAACCACCTTAAAATTTATTAACACTTATTAAATGAATTATAACAGCCACAATAATCCAAGCATACAAAAGACCCCTTTTAATATTGCGTTTAACTCAACGCGAAAGATATAACGTGTTTATTGTTACAATACGAAGATATAATAGAAACACCATAACGAAAAAAATATAAAAAAAAAAACCAAATCCCTTATCCAATAAGACGTATAAATCACACCATAGATCACGCATACTTCATCCTTGTCGACGAATCCATACGCGGTTTCTTCCTTCCCAACCTATTTCAATACATATAACGATTTATTTATGTCAACATTATTTATGTATATCAGCGATAACCAACAGCGTCGTACCGTTAACATTAAACAAACCACATACGAACCTCGATTTGAAATCATCAACTGCTGGATCCGAGGGATTTAGCATCACACGTGTAGGCGTAGTCTCACATATAGTTGTCTTTCCTAATGGAGCAATTATTGATATCGATCAGCATGATTATTCAGAGTACACACGTTACAAAAATACACAATAACTCATACATATAAATACCTCGATAAAAGTCAACAACACCCCATCGGATTACGCAAACAACGACATCACCGCGAACATCGTTCCAATCATTATAAAAGCTTGTAGCCATGGACCCCGATAACTCACACTCAAGAATTACACCCCTATCCGCCCATCGAAATAAAAATTAATAAGGAGATTAAATTATGTTAATTAGAAAAGACAACATGTTAATGCATGCACAGGGACAAACGACGATGAAACATTGTTAGCATCGAAATAACGAACCTGTTATCACGAATGTCGAACATTATGCTCCGATTATGATCACAGCCCGCTTTACCATGAATGTCTAAACTCGCAAGTGGATTAAATCTCCCAACGCCCACAACTTCACCTATAAGATCTGAGAAAGGAGACCAAAATAAGCGTCGTAAGTTACACTGGCCAGTAGACGATAATATGCTAAAAGTATTTTGCAGATTAACCCACCGACTAAATAATCATCGTCGTGAATACGATCAAGTATGCTCTGAAAATCTACGAAGTCGTAAAAACAACGGGTGCATACAGTACCACTATCCGTAATGGAAGTAGTTGCATCCAAACATACAATGTAAGGATGGGTAGTAGCTCGACATGATAAAATCTGAGGCTTAATTTTGAAATTTTTCATAGTAAACCATGGACCTAGAGACATCGAATCCAAAATAGAAAGAGACATATCCTGGTAAACGGAAGCCTGAATCTTTACACCCTGTTTAACACAGAAATCATGTCAACACATTTAGAACACCAAATTCAAACATATACAAAAAAGTAATCATGTCGGTCGAGAAAACTTACATATTCGTCCACAAGAATCAATTGTGTAGTCTGCTTTCCTGTGAACTCACGTTGTGTCCATTCTCTAAGAACCTTAACAAAGATAGAAACACCTACACTCTCCGGACACAATACTGAGAGAGGGATAGTCTCTTTAGAGACTTCATCTCCTACATCGGACATAGCATCGCCATCACTCTGAGAATCCAAATCCAAAGCATCAGAATCCGAATCGCTATCGTCACTACCATCGTCACCGGTAGTAGCATCGCTCGCATATTCGATGCTCTCGCAATCGGTATCACAATCTGACTCATTGGGATCATACTCCGACAGAGAAGAACCAGAAGCGGACATAAAAGATAGATCAGAATCATGATCACTAATATCGTCATCACTTAACAGGTCAGCATTAGGATCTTCTTTATCATCGGTCAAAATAACGACGCCAACACCAACACCGCGTGAACAATGGTAGCCTACTTCACACAAAACCAAGACAAACAGAATAACAATAAATACAAAACCATAACGTATCGAAACATAATCATAACCACTAACTAATAATATAATGCACTTTTATGTATCGAAGACCTAAACACAACTGAAATCTCAGATAGCTAAACTAATAGGATTTTTTAAAATAACAAAATAAATAAGATCATAGCCTAACCTACAAACTGAATTACATATCTACACAATAACCAATCATTCTCTGAAGCATCCCAAACAAAACTGCGTCGGATACACTTGCCTGAATATAAAATCACTATCAGCGAATTCATACAAACATGGACAGCATTAGAAGAGATGATATAAGTCTGGAAATACAAAATATCGAAACGCATACGTGAATACTCACTCTCGGAAGATACTGGTAATTGTGTGGGATCCAAGCTTTGTAAGCCATCAACCATATCATAATCTGTAAACGGAATAAACGTATCAATAATAACATAGGATATACACCACCAAAAATTAAAATATCGACATCAATAAGATAACCAACCCTGGATCATCAGTGACAGCCGATGCTGTGTCCTAGATTTAGATACTAAGAATATACACAAGAATAGTAAATACATGAATTCAAAATAGAAAAATAAAGAGGAAAAAACAACACCGAACACCAACCAATTCTGTCCGTTATATCAACGAACTTGTACATACGACAATAGTTCGACTCCGCTCGTCTAGTTTGACGTGGCTGAGTATTCAAACCTGCCAAAAGATTCGTTCGAAAATCTGATCCGTCGTAAAAACGTGAATCCACAAGATTCTCGCAGAAACCTAAACCAATCCAAAACACAATCAAAATCACAGGGACGACTTAAGACGATGAATATACTGATACAGAACATGCTACGAAAAACGACTCACCCACTGTCGCGTCGCTAAGCTCCCACGTTAACATAACCCTACTCGGAACCAAGCGGAAACCATCAGTAAAGGTTATGAATCCAGTATCTCTATAAAGAAACATAATAAATCTCGTCGTTAAAGAACAAATCTTTAAGGGTATGAATATAAAAAAATCGCCTAAACCCTATAGAAGTTGCTCAAGTATCTTTAGCTATAATACATGCGGAGTATATATAGTTTAACAGATATCGAAGTTTGGACTAAAATGTAAATAATTAAATAAGGATAGATTAAAATGTAAAGATTGAGATAAGGATAGAAACAAATATACGTAACAACCATCCCAAGGCTTTTAAAATTTTACTTTTAGAAGTTATCTATATTGGAACAATATAAATTATCGCATCTACTAAACTTTCAATACATGCTGTTATCGCTTTAACTAAATCAGTAAACTAAATAATATCTTCACATTTTATTATGTTTGTTTCCCTTGGTATAAGGTTAGGTACATTTTATACACCCAATATCCCATTACCTGTATTTATATTTATTTTTCGTTAATTACCCAAAATTCATGACTAACAAATAAAACAATGAAAATAAATTATATGTTTATCTAATCAAGATAAGAAAATAATAAAGACAAATCTCACCATTAGGAAATGTCAATGATGAGCCATCTAATAAAACGTGCATACAATATGAATAATAAAAAAACGCTAAACTTTAGCTAAATGAAGTAAAAGATAGTGCAATGGTACAATACTGAATTTATAAAAGATGAAAATCTTCTTTGCGAAACATAGAATTTTCAATATTCTAATTGAAACGAAACTTTAATTTTAACCACACTATAAATGTCAAAATCAAAGGAAATTAAACTTAACTTCAAATGTGAAATGACAACTTATACGTAAACTGAATTAAAAGTACTGAAATGGAAACAAACTCGGAACTAACTCAGGAATCTACTTGTACTTGTTATTTGGATTTCTCGACAGAAAACAAACTCTAAAAACATTAGACCACCATTCATTCTGCGCCACTCCCCTCATCTTCTCAATATTCTCAATCTTCACCTCTTTTAGAGGTGCTTTCTTGTTCGAGTTTTCCAAGTCCGCCAAACTGCCATCGACCCCGATCTCGTTACATTTTTTGGAAACTGGCTTACTGTCACGTCACTTCTTCAATAATGACTTCATTGCTGTCCTCTAACATCAAAACACTCTAGACAAAAACAATCGAAATCCAAACGAATGCCAGACAATATATGATGTAAAGGTGCTCTCCGAAAAGGTGATTAGATCTTAAACATGTGAAAGAAAAGCAGTAGTATATATAAGCCAAAAAGAAATACACCGAAATTTAGGGCTAAGCATGTACTTCCATTATTATTATCGAATTTCATTATCGGTTTAAGTATTATTTACTTATTTTTAGATCCTACAGACATTTTATAGTGGCTTGTGTTAACCACCTTAAACTTTATTAACACTTATTAAATGAATTATAATAGTATAAGAAAAACAAATACACATACCAAGGCCATTTTTTAAATTGAAATAAGTTGTGCATACTGAGCATTAATATAGTACTACCAACGATGATGACTGTAATAATCAATGCAGAAGCGACGATTGCTAAGCAACAAATAGTACATAATAGATAGGAACGTATAACAGTACCATAACATTTGAGGAAAATATGATAAACAAAATAAAAAGGAGTCCACGAAACTACATAAGAGAAGGAAATTAAACAACAGCACTCTCGTTCTTCCTCAAATCCTGGGCTCACGAACGGCGACCAAAGTACCTACATATGAACATACGATTATGGTCAGCAGTCAGATGTTATTTTGTATAGACAAAAGAGAATATTCATTTCTTACACGTCTCTGAACTCTTCAACGTCTTTATCATGAGGATCGAAATGGAAATCAGAACACGATCCGGCAGATGATACCACGATTGATCCATTACGACCTTGGTAATCTATACTCCAAAAACGAAGAACACAAATAACAACCTCGTTTTTTATCTCCTGGTACTGGTCATAAAAGTTCTTCGCCAAATCTCCCCTCGCAATGCACGGCATAACCGCCTCTCTCCTGACATCGCAATCAATTCTACTATCATACTTCTACAAATATGCCACAAATACACAATTTCATAATAATAAACAATTCTTTAAACTTACTTTGAATCGATGAGTTCAAAACGTAGTTCAGAAATACTATCTCCGTAGGACTCGGCGTACCATTCCTCAACTTGCCCAACTTTATGCACGCAACCAATAACATCTGCATCGAAAAACAAAATCGCTGCATATCATCAACAATATAATAAACTTAAAGAACCAAAGAGGTTAAACATCAAAAATGTACGAAGACGAACAAAGGATACTTTTATACACTCAGCATACCTATTAGATACTGGCTGTCGATACCTCTAGTAAAGATATCATAAAATCGTGTTGGTCGGAGAAGAAGACCATCTGCTTTCGGTTCGAGTGGTTCAACGATGGTGAATCTAAGCAACTCTATCCTGTACTTATTGTCAGTTGTTCGTAGGTATCTCGTCTCCTCCACGACTTTGAATCCCCACAAGACTATCCACCGCCCTTCTTCCAGATTATTTTTAAACAATTCAATCTCACCAGGCATCACCGTTGCAGGTATTTGAACTCCCTACGGGTTTAAACATGCTATGTAATTGATATACATGTTTTAAAAAAATCTAGATGTACATGAACAAACAAAATATACCTTTTCATCACTAAGTATCATCTCCAGCGTCGTCCCAAAACCCCAGAGTTGATACCACATTCGGACGATCTTGACACCGATTTTCCAACCGAGTGTGAATGGATCTAATTCATAAATTTCATGGAGAGTTGCCATCTTGCTATTACCTATGTCTAGAGTGATAAGCGATTGTGAAATGCAAAGGGAATACATCTACTATATATACTACTTCCATAAATTATTATTTATATCATAATTTCCTTTATTATCAGATACACATAACCAATACACATATTTTCCTTTATTATCAGATACACATAACCAATACACATATTCACAATATACGAAGATATTTTTCAACTGCCAAATCGAACCCGTCAAAGGCACCGTTTCCGTGACACTAATTTGGCATTTCAAGAACCTACGCAACTCCTGAATTTCATGACACTATGCATTTACAACATATAAAGGTATACTAAGATTTGGTCAAATACATATTCCAGATACTTCAAACTCCTATACTCGCATTCGTCATAACGTTAGATCATATGTCTTAAACGTGAGTTTTGCAAAAATATAAATAAATTTTATTGCACGCAATATGTTATCAAACAATCGTAACTGTATGCAAACAGTTCAAATACGAAATTCAAGACATGTGGTAAAAGAGAGGCTACATATATTATACCGAATCATAATATTGTTACACGATATTGAATCATACTATTCCCTCATAAAGTTGTCTATGTATTTTAACCCGTGAATGTGTATTCTCATCTCCGACACATTTCTGCTATCATCCCAGCAAAACCAATGCGAATGAACGATCGACATAAACTGACAATGATATTCGAGATTACCAGCAAAGTTTAATAACCAACTTTATACATTGCATAATCACGAGAGAATTTATGCCGACTATGCTCATCTTACATGTCATATAACCAGAACAGAACTATTCTCAAAACGACAACTGAATACAACCGTAAAAGGAACTATACTAAAATAAAATGAAGCTAAATCCTATGTAAAAGTATTGAGACCAAACCATAAATAAATACGATAAAACCAACACAACACGACCGACAATTTCTGAATCCAAAACTATTCTCATATACAGATTTCTAATAGTAGAACCCGTGGAGCATCTCAAACGGACCGGATCATGGCCACAATAATCCAAGCATATAAAAGACCCCTTTTAATATTGCGTTTAACTCAACACGAAAGATATAAGGTGTTTATCGTTACAATACGAAGATATAATAGAAACACCATAACGAAAAAATATAAAAAAAAACAAATCCCTTATCCAATAAGACGTATAAATCACACCATAGATCACGCATACTTCACCCTTGTCGACGAATCCATACGCGGTTTCTTCCTTCCCAACCTATTTCAATACATATAACGATTTATTTATGCCAACATCATTTATGTATGTCAGCGATAATCAACAGCGTGGTACCGTTAACATCAAACAAACCAAATACGAACCTCGATTTGAAATCATCAACTGCTGGATCCGAGGGATTTAGCATCACACGTGTAGGCGTAGACTCACATATAGTTGTCTTTCCTAATCGAGCAATTATTGATATCGATTAGCATAAAATGTTTTAGGACTTAGATCCAATGTAGATTATTTGGTTTGGCGATATGCCGTTTCATTGGCAGAATTTTTCTAGTTTTTACCAAATATACACATTTTACATTTCGGGAAATTGCAAAGTAAAAGAAGTTGTCATAAAGTTTTTGAAACTAAGGCTTGAAACGGCACATCAATGCTTTTGGCAGGGGTATACAGTCGAGACTAAGTCATTGTTTCACACGCAAATGTGACAAAACTTTGATTTTTTATCATTTACCTCTTCACGTGCAAGCATTCACGTTAAACATACTAACCTGCCATTTTTTGTTGTTCTCGCATATAATTGACAAATGAGAAGCGCCGTGACCGGTCTTAAACATAAATGGTCTTGTGAAAAAGTCATTTCTAAAAGCAAGTGAAAATCTTCTTTGCGAAACATAGAATTTTCAATATTTTAATTGAAACGAAACTTTAATTTTAAGCAGGCTATAAATGACAAAATCAAAGATAAATTAAACTTAACTTCAAATGTGAAATGACAACTTATACGTAAGCTGAAATAAAAATACTGAAATGGAAACAAACTCGGAACTAATTCAAGAAGCTAGTTGCTATTTGGATTTTTCGAGGGAAAACAAACTCTAAAAACATTAGACCATAATTCATTCTACGCAAACTCCACTCATCTTCTCAATATTCTCAATCTTAACCTCTTTCCAGGTCCGCCAAACTGCCATCGACCCCGATCTCGTCACGTTTTTGGAATCTGGCTTACGGTCATTCATCGTCCCTTCTTCAACAATGACTTCACTGCTGTCCTCTAACATCAAAATACTCTAGACAAAAAAAAACCAAAATCCAAACGAACGTCAGACAATATATGATGAAAAGGTGCTCTCGGAAAAGGTGATAAATATCACAAACGACATGTATTCGAGGGTAATGTGAAAGGAATTCAGATGGGGTAACTTCCTTAGCGGGATCGGTGAGATCGTCAGTTTTATCAACCACACTAAGTGTAGAAAGGAACTTGATGACCTTGTAAATACTATGCCCTCCTTTCAGATCAGCTTCCTCGACGGCTATTACAAACTAAAACGTTTTCCCACACAAATCCTGTAACCCTTCTGGCACGTCGTCAAGATATTCGATCTGCGTCAAAGTTATACCAATCCAAACAACATTACGAATAAGAAACGTGTTATTGGTGTTCACAATTCAGAAAAATCATTTTACTTGCGCTACACGTCATTACAAAACTGTGCTAAAATATAAATGGAAATCTACCTCGTCGACTACACAGCCGAATAACTCGGATGCCTCATGCTAAACAATCCCTTTTGCCAGGGAATCAAATAACATGAGTTTGATACCGAGAGTGCCACCCATCATCTTGAGGTGCAACTTGAACCTGAATTGCAATGTTTACACGAAAAATTGTTAGGTATTTGATGATTGGTCCTAATAAGATCTTATTAATAGTAAATAATAAAGGGATAACCTCGCAACAACATTGGTAATGTTTGCATATCACTTTTTAAAAATCACTTATGCGAACGAAGAACTTCGCGAACCCGCTGACGATCCTGCAAGATAAAAACAAACACTATTTGAATTATACCCATGATTGTACCAACCAAGAGACGCAATTAGACAATCGAAAGTAAGAGGCATCACCTTAAATACTACGAAAAAAACATCTCTCGACTGCACCTATAACAATATCCCAAAAGAGTCCAATCGATATGAGAAACACTATTTGTATTTATATAAAATAATTGTGATATATGGATTTACCGTTACAGAAAAGCGTCCACGTGAAAGAAGATGTTCTCTAAACCGTCGACGATCCTGCAAGTTAAACACAAACTCTAATTGATTTATATTTTTCAGACACACCATAAATATCAAAACGCCGTCAAGAAAACGTAAACATCGTTGCACAAATCTTACATACCAGACGCGACATAACAATCAAGCGACCATGATACTAAACTACAAAGAGAACAAATAAACATTGTTAGTTTCGTATGCTAACAATATCCCAAAAGAGTCCAATCGATATGAGAAACACTATTTGTATTTATATAAAATAATTATGATATATGGATTTACCGCTACAGAAAAGTGTCCACGTAAAAGAAATTGTTCTCTAAACCGTCGACGATCCTGCAAGTTAAACACAAACTCTAATTGATTTATATTTTTTCAGACACACGATAAATATCAAAACGCCGTTGAAAAACGTAAACATCGTTGCACAAATCTTACATACCAAACACGACATAACGATCAAGCGACCGTGATATTAAACTGCAAAGAGAATAAATATCAAAACGCCGTTAAAAAAACGTAAACATCGTTGCACAAATCTTACATACCAAACACGACATAACGATCAAGCGACCGTGATATTAAACTGCAAAGAGAACAAATAAACGTTGTTAGTTTTGTATGCTATCAAATAAAAAGTGATTATTTGTATTTATTTATATAAAATAATTGTGATATATGGATTTACCGTTACAGAAAAGCGTCCACGTGAAAGAAAATGGTCTCTAAACCGTCGACGATCCTGCAAGTTAAACACAAACTCTAATTGATTTATATTTTTCAGATTCACCATAAATATCAAAACGCCGTCAAGAAAACGTAAACATCGTTGCACAAATCTTACATACCAAACGTGACATAACAATCAAGCGACCATGATACTAAACTACAAAGAGAACAAATAAACGTTGTTAGTTTCGTATGCTAACAATATCCCAAAAGACTCCAATCGATATGAGAAACACTATTTGTATTTATATAAAATAATTATGATATATGGATTTACCGATACAGAAAAGCGTCCACGTAAAAGAAATTGTTCTCTAAACCGTCGACGATCCTGCAAGTTAAACACAAACTCTAATTGATCTATATTTTTTTCAGACACACCATATATATCAAAACGCCGTTAAGAAAACGTAAACATCGTTGCACAAATCTTACATACCAAACACGACATAACGATCAAGCGACCGTGATATTAAACTGCAAAGAGAACAAATAAACGTTGTTAGTTTCGTATGCTATCAAATAAAATATCAATAACTACGTAGAGTATGAGCAGTACCAAACCATAGACGATATCAAAATCTGTGTCAAAACATAAATCGACGTAATACAGATCGAGCGAAAGAGACCAAAACGATGTCGATAAAATAAAATTTAAACCGAGCCGTACAACACTTACATTACAACACACCGCAAAACTCCGAAGTGCCCATGACCCTAGCTGCGCGAGAAGCAAACAAACGCAGTCAGCAAGCTAAAAATAATTAGCAATTGCATAAACCCTAAACTATATGAGATCAAACGTAAAACATATATCGGCGATAACTAAAGCAAGAACCACAAAAAATCGTAGACGATATGAGAAATACTCGAAGTATATATATGAGAGACGGTAGCTAGGGTTTCAACGCTTAATCCGCCCGATTATACAATTATCAGTAATCCGATAAGTACATACACGAATATATCATCGTAACCGAATCTGAAGTTATCCTTTTTCGTATTTTATTTTGCCAAATATGCGTGTTTATCCCTTAATGCGTGTTTATCCCTTAACAAAGAATAAAGGAAGTTTTCCCTTTTAAATCGCATTAAATCGTTTAAATTCGTTTAAATAGATATATATTAACTTAAAGACGGAATTAGACACGCTAATCTTTGTATTCATTAAGGGCGAGAGGGTAATAATTAGTGAGGACGATTCTGGTGCGTTTTTACTTCGCAAATAATAGTATAGATTCCTAACACTCTGTATTTCTTTACAGATCATCTCCCCAATATTTGACATAAAAAATAAAATAGCAATATTGGATGGAAACGTAATACACCAATTATATAGATAAAAGGTATATAGTACCTGTAAACCCATATCTTGAGACCAGCTTTGATGAGCTTACTATAGGTAGGCAACATTGAGGAGACCGTGAATTGGTACGTTCGCAATATTGAATCACTGTAAGCACAACAATAACAAAAAATTATATATTTATTAAAATAACATGTCAACCTTGTTTAGTCTACGTATATGTAGCTTTTATGAAATCTAGACCTATAAATTGTAGGGGAAATTTCAAACATACACCTTTTGTAATACTTACTTGCAAACCTTCCACCTTGATACAGCTCGTGTAGTGGCATGAAGAGACGACCGAACATCGACTCTATTGAAATATATTTCAGCGTAGTTAGAGTAACAAGGATCGTATCCTTCAAACCATTTTACTCTCTTAAACCAGTCTTTGATCGCAGGAGATTTATAATCTCCGGCACCGAAGAAAGAAGCTCCCGATGAGATATTGGTGGTGCACTTGGGAGCATATATGTTATAAATGTCAATCTCTTGGTATTTTTGGAACACTGTCTTCATGGCGTTGTTGCAAGGTTCCGACCAATTCGAAGACTTGAAGTCGCAATTACGTTTTGCTGTGTCGTAGAGATTGTCCGGGATCACTGCGTGGCTCCACGCGTATTCTAGAATCCCTCTGTTATCGTACTCGTCATCCGTCAATGGATTTCCTACCTAAGTTGGCAAAATAACTGAAGACGTTAAATCTTATAATGGCATTTTGTTTAAACACAAAGAAAATGCGAGTTTTCACTTTTTAGAATATATAAAAACTTGCGGATTAAACTTGATTTTATTCAGAAAACAAAAACTGTGTTTAGAATGATCATAAATGACAATTCAAAAACGTGTTTAGCAAAAATTATAACAATCATAAAGAAAACTGATAAATTGTGTTATTGTATTCATTTTCTATAAACTAAGGATCACCAGTCGGAAATCGCTTTGAGCATATTTCAACTATGAATATGTTGATTAAAAAAGATCATTTCAAAAAGAAAACATCGGTTGGATTGGATCAACATTACACTTTCCTCGTGCACGTAGTTAATAGTCGCACTCGCAAATATAATAATATACGTACAATGAAGCCTTTGAGGTTAATGAAGGAGTCCTTTGGTTTAACTTTGTTCCTGTCGTATATAACCTCGGCTAGCTGAGGTGCGTAGTGTCCTGTAAAGTGTAAACCCATACCATATCATATTTTACAATTTCTCAAAAAACAAAAAAATCCATTTTATTTTCATGCTTCAGTTTTGTACTTGTTTAATCTTAAATCTTATTTGCTTAATTAGCTGATATTCTAAATCCAGATATATAGTGAAACCGACAACTCGAGAAAAAAAATATCATGTGTTAGATTTATTAAGCTCACCGGCATAGCTTTCACCAGCGATGAAGAAATCACGAGACTTATATTGGGGATACCTTCCGAACCAAGCAACCATGAAATTGTATGCATCTTCCGCTGTTGCAAAACATATTCACATTTATTCTTTCAATTAGTTTAATTATTCCCCTTAGTTTAGACTGTAGACTAGAGAAAGTGTTTTATAATATCAATAATCTAACTAATCAAAATTTTGAAGAGTTGACCTCCTTTTTGTCGACTTACTTACCAACGAAAACGTCGTTGAGGTTGTCCAAATCGGAAGATGAGTTGGTGTATGAATACCCTACTCCAACCGGTGATTCTAAAAATAACATATTCGCTTCTGCAATTTTATTAACAATTTTTTCGTCAATTTTTTCTGTGGAAATTAGCTTAATTATTGGTTGTAAAACCGTTACGAATTTTATTTTATCGGCCTATTATATCATTACTAGACATAGTTAGAAAGAAAGAAAAAAGAAACCTTGGACCCAAGAGTATTGATTGAATCTAAGACTTGTGCCATTTTCAACAACACGAAAAGGTCCTAATTCAGATGCTGCTCCGTATCCAATAGATGAACATCCAGGACCTGCGGCAGAATATCATTAAAAATATATATATATATTAAAGTTAGATTAATGAGTAATACATAAGTGATGTACTTAGTAATTACCTCCATTGAGCCAGAGAACTAGAGGTCTTGTTGACGCAGATTCAGACAAGGTTTCAAAGAACCAGAAGAAGAGTGACCGTGTATTTTCTTGATTAACATTGACATAGCCTGAGAAGTGAGAGATCTCTAGATTCGATGGTTGTTCGGGAAGATTCACTACTCTGTCTGAATTTTGTGCTTCAATGTTATAATCTTGATGACGTAATGATAACAATAACACCGAGATGATTAGCAGATACTTTATTATTTTTCTCGTAGTCAAATCCATCTCAGGTTTTTGTTGTGTAATTGGTTTTGCCTTTGTCTATCCTGGCTGGTGTGTATATAAATAGTGAATGATGATTTATAAGGAATGTTGGTTGATTGTGGAAAGTAGAGTATGTGGCCACAAATGTTAAGGATAATTAAGTTTTTTTACAATTCCTATTTTATTTTATGGCAAGATTGTAATGGATGGAAGCTGAATGTGCACTTCTGAGTTGTGAACAACTGGTTTGATAACTCTGTTAAGTTTATGAGTTTTCCAACTCAAATCCAATTGGTAATGGGTTGATTAGTTCATGTTCTTTAATCTTTATATATATATAGCACCTAAGTATCATTCAAACTTATGATGTTGAATATTCTCACTCATTAGATTTGTAATTCTGTGATATATGCCCACAACTCACAAATAGAGATAATAAGAGGTCATCGAAATCAAAATATTGGGAGACTCTTTTCTATTTAGTTTGTTCACAAATTAATTTAATTTTTTTTTTTTTGGTCAACTAATTTAATATTTTTAAGTTCAACTATATTTTAACATATGCAAAAAAGTAATATTCACATTATAAATCTGTTTCTTATTTGTTAGATAAATAAAGAAACAGTATTCTGTTGTTTTCAGTTTAAAAACATTTAAGAGAGTAATTTTTAGTCGTTACTCATTGCCATTGGAACTAAGAACGCCCTGAACATTTGCATGATCAATAAGTTTTGTTTTATTTTAAGTACCTAAACTTCGTATCTGTTACTGTGTTACATACCCCTATATACTAATGCTTAACCCTTATTTTGAGTTCAGATCTCTAGAAGGTTTTGAGATGCCGCGAAGTTCAAAGTGCATGTTTACCTCCACTAGTTATCATGTGATTGGCATTAACTCACTAGCTAAGAAACAAAGTCAATAATGAGATTCCACATTTTTACAACTTCCCAACGAGAATCACCCTCATGATTTAGTGAACTATATACAACTATTCTCAGCTTTTTGTTCACTAAGCATATTGATGTGGACGTTTACTATTTAGTTTGTGTAGTGGAACCTATGTGGTTTGATAACAAGGTCTAAATAATTCATCGGTGTCAAGATTTTGTGATAAATGGCATTTCCATTCGAGTTGGTCAACAACAACGACGTTAAGTAGCGTCCAATTGAAGAAACTTGGCAATAAGACACCTCTAACAACAGTACCCCCACTTCATTACCCTTTCTTCCCTGAAGGTTCAAAACTCTTTACAGCTATTATTTGGCTATGTAGATATTTTGGTTTAGTACTGTGCAAGCATCAAGTTATCATACTGATACATCACGTTAATTAAGATGCATAAAATCAAGAATGCAACAAAGTAAAATAATAAACCAGTGTTTTTATTACTATAAATGGCTTTCAAATACACCCATTGTTTTCTTCCCATATATTCATCAAAATTTTGCCGAATCTTTTATAAATGTTTTTTCAATATAAGTAGTGCTTTTCACATAATTTGCTCCTCCAGTAACAGCCAATAATTTATAGACTAATGACAGTATAATCTACAAATTTTAATAATAATTAAATTGTCGTTAAAAAAAAAATAAAATCTTTAAACATTTATCTACCAATAAGGCAATAACCTTCCCTTCTCATTGGTAATGACTAATGAGAATCAGAGTTGAAGTCGATAAATGGGCCACTTCTGCTAACACATACATGAAGTTTCGATATCAAAATATTCCTTTTTTTTTTTTGAACAACCTTTTCATTAAATAAAGATTCTTACATCAGCAGCAAAGCAAGGGAGAAGTCTCGAAGAGAGTTCTTCGCTAGAATGTCGGCAGACACATTTGCCAGACGTGAAACATGCGAGAAAGCAACAAAAGAAAAGTGCTTAGAGAAATATTTGATGTCATGGAGGATTCCGAAGAGTTCCTTGACTTGTTCTCCCTTTGTGACTGCGTCAATAAGAGATTTTGCGTCAGATTTGAAGCTGACTTTGTCGAAACCCAGAAACAGGGCGTGTAGCATAGCTGATCGTAGTGCTAGACCTTCAGCGACCAGAGGAGAGGAGACGAACATATCACCTCCTGTCCCTTGTTCCAATTGAACATTTTGCTGCTTGAAAAGCCATCCAAAATCTTCCCCGCTATTAGCCCTGAGGCAAAGTCAGAGATAGTAGACGGATCCACAGCTTCCTTGAACGGACTAAGCTCCCAAACACTTGTTGCAAAGGCGCAATGGAAAAAAAGATGAGAAGTCGTCTCACTTTCTCCACATCTGCAGCATGTCGATCCGATATTGATTCCACGCTTTGCAAGATTCTCGCCAATAGCCAGAGCTCCGTTGACAATTTTCCACGACAAGATTTTCAATTTTGGAGAGATTATCAAAATGTTACTTAAAATGGGTTGATAATGGACCGACTAAAATTGCTCCTAAAATAAAATCCTAGTGTCTTCTTTTGTAGACGGTAGACCTTCACGATCTCTTTGAAAGGACCGCCGCAAAGAAATTGCGTGTGATTTTTAAGACTCGAGTATGATATTGCTTGTATGTTTTCATTACAAAAACTGAAAAAGGTCAGATATTTTAATCTATCTCCAAGTCCAATAAATACTTAACGTAAAAAAATTGAATATTCAGAGCTTTTTTCGGAAATTGCTAGCTACTAAACTTTTATTTTCCTTTCTTTCTACGTTACATCACAGTTTAGTTTTTTCACTAGCAGTGGAACTTAAAATACTGCTATGTAAGTTATGGGGCTAAAACTAGCATTGACAAAAAAATGTTGGGCATAACACGAAAGATTACTAAAACATAGTACAAAGGGAAGGGACAGAAGAGGAACGGACGGATTGATATGGGCAAAAAGATAAACGAAACAAAAATCATTACTATCATTCTTCCTCGTCGTTATTGTAGGGGACCCCTGTTTTGAGAAATTAAGAGACTTGTCCTAATTTTGTATGTACCAAAACAATAGTAACACCATCTCAATTGATAGTATGTTAATTTTGGTTTTTAGCAATTTTTTAATAATAAATTTTACACAAATCTATGTTAAAAACTTTGTATAGGATGTTAAATTTTTCATCATCCATTGTTAATATCTTAATTTTGGTTCTTAAAAAAAAAGTTAAATTTTCTAAAATTTATTATTTTAAACATAAAATATATTACATTTAATACATTTTGAAACATTGAAAAACATACAAACATTTGGAATATAAATTTGCAAATTAAAACAGAGAAGAATTAGTTTGCATTCAGGCAAAATTTATGCTATACATACTCAATCAAATCTGCTTTGAATTGTTCATGGTTTGTTAAATCACAAATTTAATTTCAACTGGCCATCGTACTTTCGATATCTAAATTTGTATTCATATCGTGAAAGACCGGAATCTCCACTTGTAAAATTCTGCTTCTTTTTACTTGCCCGAATTTGGATACATTGAAAATATTGGGATGAAACTGGAGTGGACTTGGACTTCTTGGGACCTAGTTTCTTATTTTAAAGGGAATTTTAGTGGAAAAACCACTTTGGTTCTTGGTTTAAGTTAAAGAAGTGATTCTGACACGAGTCGTTTCCATACCAAAACAAGTGTTTCTTGTTGGCAATGTTTGGCTGCGATGAGCATATTAACACTTGATTATTCTAATAGACAAAAAGAAGCTTGTGCCGATTAAGTTGGTGGAATATTTACAGAGAGACATAACCACAAAGCATAATATTAAATAACAAGAAGAGAAGCTTACACTAATCCCCTACACTAGTTGCAGTTTCTCAACGAGTTTACACTTTATACAACAGCTTTTAGGGGTTTAGAATCTCACTCGTTGAGCCAATCTAAGCTGAAACATTTCTCAGCAGCTTCAATCTTTAATCCTGGAACGGCTTGCTCAACTTCGTCCCACATAGATGTAACATCCTTATCGCAAATTACATGTCGTAGAGACTCCAACGAAACAGTAGAGCTCGGTCTACTCAAGAAACAACATTCTCTCATGTCGATCTTCTCATGCTCCAAGATCCAAAAAACACTCTCTGGTTTTCAGGTCGAGATTCTCTAGACTAGCTTCCATTTGGTGAAGTAATCTAGTCTCGTGAGTTTCATCAGCAGGCTCACCTCTTGATAACCTCTGAACATGATTTCCACCTTCATAACCAGATAAAAACCCCCATATATGTGCTCTCAGCTCCTCAAGATTCGGTGATTGTGATATCCAGTAAATTTTCCCTTTTTCTCTTTAGGTGATTTAACATTATGCCGACACGTGTATGGTTTTAAACCCATGGTCTAATGAAAATGTCTTATACAATAGTAGTACTACAGAGTGAAGACCGTAAACCAATACGTATATTAAACTAATAATCACATTCACACATTAGACGGAATGTTAATTAATTTTGGAACGCAGGTCAAGGGATTTTTTTTGGCGTCATCAGATGATATAATGATGCTCATATTTTTAAGTATTTATTGCATTATTTTGACCATTTTATGTCTTAGAAGACTGTGATTCTCCCGCACGCCCACCAAGTTTCTATTCCCCACAAATCTCAGACTTTTGAATAACTCTTTTTTTCTTAGAGAATTTGTTGAAATAATTCGTCAAAAACATATTCGATTTTCCTAGCTCTCACTTCATTTTTATGAAGATGGATAATCTTTTGAACAAGAATAAAATGTTTCTAACTTAAATAAAGGAAAAAAACACTAGAGAAGAAGAAAGTTCTTTGAAAGTTATAAATTTGATGTTAGAAAAATTATAAATTTTTAAAAATAGAAACACAAACACATTATCATTTTTTCTGAATAATATTAGTTTATGTATTAAAAGGGAAAAAAATGTATGTAAACATGATTTATTTTGAAATTTGAACTTCAGTGTTTTCCCTAGTATTGAGGTATTCCATTTACCAAGATTCTCTTAATTTGCTCAAACTCTGTCTCTTCACCAATTAGTGAATAATTATGTTTAGCTAGAAGCCTAGTCCAGCTATATTACATTATGAAGTAGAAAAGATATGTTACGATTACTCAATTATGTAATTTAAAAATTGAAGTTCGATGAAATAACATGCGAAAACCAATTAAAAGAAAAGTAGAGAAACTGTTGACAAAGAAAAGTAAAACGAAACACAGTTTCAAGTTTTTATTGACCTGTTGACTTTTGTTTCGCTTATGACCAAAGAAACTGCTAACTCAGAGAAGAGGACCACCTCCGGGTAGAACGGTCAGGTGTTCGGGCAGGTTGGTCTATGAATATCAGAATATCGCATCGATGACGTCATCAACTTCACCTAAATAGCTTCTTTCGGGCAATGGTAACGCCACGATCCCTCGCAAAGTTCTAATTGGGCCCCGGCCCACGAAGGTTAATATACTTTTTTTTTTTAAAACTCCATTTTTTTTTTTATTGATTCGCCTTAAAATCTCCTTTCAGTACTTGATTCCTTCTTCATCATCCCACCGTTTCTCGACTCTCTCTCTCTCTCTCTCTCTCTACTTCTCTCTCAAATGGAAGAGAGAGAAGAGCTATCATGGATGAAAAAAACGAGGCAGGCGTTTCTTCAAGGTGATATATGCATATCATGTAAAAAAGTAGATATATTTATATGTATATGTAATGTGAAGAGTTAGGGTTTCGTCAGTTCGAAGTCAGGTTTTCGTCCTTGTTGATATCTCGATGATGTAGATCAGATATAATAAAAGGAAATAACAAGCACTGAATTATCTAATACATATATGTGCCAATCTATATCTATGTAAATCTTTTACCAAAAAATCTATATCTATAGGTGCATATACGTAGTCATTAACTAGTTTTTTTTTGGTTTTATAGTCATTAATTAGTTATGTATATGTATATATGTATCCACCACACACTTTCGCTACTGATCATCATACGTTTGTTGGCACATATGTATAAGAGTTAATATGTACAACATAACACATGAACATATGATACTATAATGGTCGGGATTGTTGAAGTTTTTTTTTTGATAAAGAAGGTATCGTTAAAGTTAATATATAGTATAATCCTCAAAAACAATATCGAGTGTTTGGAAGCACATATATACATTTATAATTTTAGAGAGTAATAAGTTCTTCATTTTTTTCTGTGTCTGCAGGCAATAACAAAAACATAACCCTTATGATGCATATAGATTATTGGATCCGTTGTGCTGAGTTCTCTTCCAAACTCCAATTTCATTGATAATTTGGTGTTATCCCATATGAGCTTATTGTGTGTTTTCTTTTATTATATTTTTTTTATATTTCAGTTATACCATTGAAATTTTTTTTTCTTGACCTTGTAAGGCCTTTTCTTGACCTTGTAAGACCCCATCCTTTTCTAAGTGTCTACGTCTTCTACCGTTTTACAGATCTTATATTATTTTTATTTGGTATAAAATCAGTTTGTATTTCTATCTTTAATTCGTCCGAGTCATTTTCTCCTATCTTGTCTATCCCTCTTGAGCTAATCCTTGTTACTGATGTATGGTTGACATAAGTTCCAAATTTTTGAATAAAAGTTTTAACCTTTTTTTCTTAGTTAACTTATGTTGGTGCTGGTTATACTGTTGTAATAGAAATAAAGGAGGTGAAAGAAAGTCTCGCTATCAAGGGGACTGGCAAAAGGCAATGAATAAGGAAACGGGCAAAAAGAATTATGCCTTTACTCTCTCTTTTAAGGCTTTGGACAGGAATTTACTTTTGTTTTATGTGTTGTGTTTGTTTGGGTCTGAGTGACCCCCAAAGGCCAAAGCCAAACCAGAGAAGTCTCCTATTAATTATTCCCTCAGAATCATTTATTGCTCTCTCTCTCACTCGTGACTATGTTTCTCAATTTCTGGACTAATATATTTACCAATCCTCACCTCAGTATATAGTGGTGTTATTACAAATAATTTTGTCTAATGGTGGTGGTTGACGGATAGGTGAGACCTGAAGTTTTGTATATCAAAGGACGAGAAGTTTACGTGTTAAAGTTGTTCATAGAGATGACCAAGAAATAAGAACAAATGTTTGTAGAAACGAGTATGTTATTTTTAACGAACAACTTCAAATTATAATGGTTTGGTATATGTTTATAAAATATGAATTCGTCGTATTTGATATATATCTCGATGGTCGAAGAATTAGCACTAGACCAAAACCGCCAGAAAATCCCATAAAACCTTTTTGTGGTTTGAAGACTTGGTTCTGTTACTTCTGTAATCTATTTTTTTTACATTCTAAATGACCAAAAAAAAAGTTAAAAAATTACTAGTTTGATATTTAGAGGAGTCAAATAGAGAGAAAGGGGTAAGTTTTACTGCAAACGAGTGGAAAAACTGAGCCACCCTTTTGTGTTGTATACGAGAATAAATGGTGCTTATTTGTTTCCTGATCCCTTTTTGCCATTCCTCATAAATACATATCATGTGAGGACTTATGATCAGTCTCATATATCATAATTGTACATTTATATCTCGTTTTCAAGCAACAAAATATACAGTTGATTTGCTGATAGCTTTCACTTCAAATCAACTACCCTGTATATCCAGTATATGTACGTATTATTAACTTATAGGCGATTTGAAATATCAGTTTCAGATTCAAGACTTAAATTCTATAATCTACAATATGTAACAGAAATAATTTATTCTCTGTTAACGAAAACAAATTAAAAATTCTTTTGTATCAAGTTGCAGATTCAAGATTTTAAATTATATATGAAAACGATTATAGACGTTGCTTCTTTTTCTTGAGGTAAAGGTTAAAGACGTTTCTTCGTGTAGATATATAACAACAAGGACACTTGCATGATGGCTGCATTTGCCTAACCTCTTCACCATGTTTTTATTTTCCCCGTCATTAGAGTATTAGGGTTAGCGAGAAATGAGTTGTCCGTTTACGAGTTGGTTCTTTTCATTCTTTTGAGTTTGATTGGCTGATAATACTAAAGTAAAACTATTATAGTAACATTTTCCTCTTCATCTAAATTAATTGGCTTCTTCTATTTTGTCAGCGGCCCCTTAAGTTATGGTAGTGGGGCGGTGGGGAGATTAATTATACGAAAAGTCTTTGGTCAAAATCAATTCCCAATATCAATGCCAATTTTTGGTTTTAATCATTGCCATCTTCGACTTTTAAGACGATTTCATACAACGAAGAATCGTTTTATTATGCCCAATAATTAAAGAGACTTTACAGAGAAACCAAAAATTTGGTTCTTATAATATTCATATAATTGATGTTATGGTGGTGGTACGTTCTACCACGAAATGATTGTGTCTACAAGTGGACGATTGGATTTTAGAAATGAAAAAACGTTTGCAAAATATTTACCTCCGGTACCACACAGCATTAAAAGGTCTTGGAATTTTTTGTACATAAGAAAATTTTCTTGGGATTTTGATTTAGGTGCCTGGTTTTTATAGACTACTCCTATATTTTTTTTTTAACATTATACCCCCTCTTTATTTTTAAATTTACTGTTTTAAATATACAAAACATCTTAAATATGTCGACAAAAAAAGATCTTAAATACTAAATGATACTTGTCCTTGATTCTACTTAATTACAACCAACGTTAACGTTAATTGAATTTCTCACGAAATTGGTTAATAACTTATCTAATAATCGGCTTTAACAAAAAAAAAAATCGAGCACCAATAATCGATAATGTGTTATTATTTGGTTTTAAAAGCAGTTGTTCTTGTGAATGCCCTTGTGAATCATGATGATCATTGTACCACCAATATAGATATATATACACAAACATATACATGAAATCTGTTATCTGTATATAAATGGAAGGGACATGAAGAAGAAGGATGGGACAAGATGTTCAACCTTTATACTAAGAATGGGTAACATCTTAACATGGCTCACTCATCAATTCTCTCTTCTTCTTATTTATTATTGTTCTCTTTCCCCACTATTTTTGGCTTTTCGTTTTTTCTTCCCCTAACCCTTTTCATGTGATTCCCACTTTGATTGTAAATAACGTTAATCAATTGAAATTAATTATTTGATTATAAAGACATAAAGACTAAGTTGATTGTGATGCTTCTAACATTTTCTCTAATCATATAATATAATATGATTATGGTTACATTCATTTTAACATGTAATCTCCATCTTCATCGTGTCTGAAGTTGACGAACGTATCGACGCTTGTATATATGAATATTCTACTCAACCCCACCAGAAAAGGAATAAACTGAAATCATGTTTTGAGGGGATTGGTTTGTACTTCCATCCTTTTGATGAAACATGCCTCTCGGCCCGTTTTAACGATAGTTTCGATGACCCAAATTTGTTTTACAGCCCATACATGACCGGTAACAAACCGAGCTAGTCCCGGTTTACCTTCTCCTATATTGATTTTCATTGTTTTCCAGTGTATTGTAACATTCCTTGTCCAGTTCCAATACATTTTCTTGATCCCTTCATTAAGTACAGGTATTATAGCGAAGAAGATTTCGATTACATTTTTATAGGCTCCTTGGATCCAGGAGACACTTTGCCTAAGTGATATATATTGCATATACGAAAAATTCTTAAAGGAATAAAAGCTTAAATAAAAGCTTTGCAAAATCAACAAATACTATTTCAGATTGTTGACCGTCGATCACCCCAATGTAGCTCAGTTACCTTTGTTTTGGATGTTGATATAATTGGAAAATGTTTGATGACTTGAAAATTAGGCCGCCTAACATCCAATCAAATTGGCGAGAATAAAAGACCAAGCAATCATACATAGTGAGAGACGTAACTCAATATAAGAAATCAGAGATTACTAAAATTTTGTTTGATATAGATAGTCGAAACTTTTTCGTTTGATAACTAAATATGCCCTCATATATTTCCAAAAAAATTGATGCCATAAGCTAATGTTTTTTTTTTTTTTTTTTTTTTTTTTTTAAACATTATAGCAAGGATCTGCGAACAATCATGTATATTGAAACTTATTCAAAGGTTCAAGAGCGTCCCAAGAACATCCTTAGCAATCCCGTCTGCCTTTGTATTAGCAAGACGATGTACAAATCTAAAAAAGATCAATGGGAAATATAACACTATAGAGCTATCGAAAACAATGACGTAGATACAGAGCCGTGCCAACGTTTATTGAGGCCATAAGCGATTTTTTAGAAAACATATCCATAGAAGAAAATTTTCAAAAAATGCTGACAAAACTTTCTTTTAATATCTTAATACCTCACTACAAGAAAACACTGCATTTACTGATGGCATTTCTGACGGATTTTAAACCGTTAGAAATTTCTGACTGAATTTTGATGGGGTTATAACGAAAACGCACCTCGAAAGAATCCGTCGGAAAAATTCTGACGAAATGAACATCGTAAGAACTCCGTCAGAAATTTATGACTAATTTCCGACAGACTCTGACGGATAATAGCCGTTAGTTTATTCTGACAACTTTTGACGAAGAACTTAGGCAAAATTCTGACAACTTTTGACGAAGAACTTAGGCAAAATTCTGACGGATTCCGACGGAATGGGACCGTTAAAGATTTTTGACGGATTTCCGACAGTGCAGTCAGAAATTCATCAGAACATTATGACTCAATTCTGATGGACTCTGACGAAAAATATACGTTGGCTTTCTCTGACAACTTCCGACAAAGAACTAAGGCCAAATTCTGACGGAATGGAACCGTTGGAGATTTTTGACAGTGTCGTCAGAAATCCGTAGGAAATTGCGACCGTTATAATATAGCCGTTGTGATAGCCGTTGTAATAGCCATTGTGATAGCTGTTCGAAAGTTTGTTCGGTCGTCTGAATTCTGTCAGAAATTGCAGAGATGTCCATCTTTAAATATCTCACCACCCTCATTCATTTAAACTCACAACGTTAAAAACAAAAAAACTTAGCAAAATGTCATCTCCAAATAGTTCAGACTATTTACGATCGTGGATGGATAAACATTCGTATGATCCGGTGATGTGCCTATTGATGGATGAGTTTGCAAAAGGTTTTGAGGAGTTCATGGCATTTGCAACACGCCATGAACTAGCTATGAAATCCGGTAAAATATACTGTCCTTGTCCTACTTGTCGGAATCGTAGATTTGTGTATATAAAAATATTATGGAATCACATTTATAGATTTTGATTTATGCCGAGTTATAAGGTTTGGTATTCACATGGTGAGACTGAGGAAATGGCATATACTAATGCTAGTGCTAGTTCTTTGAATAGGCCTAACCGTGTTTCAAAAATATAGCTTTGATAAAGTAATTTATAGGCTGTTCATAGAGAGAAAAAAATACATCTTCTCAACTTGTACTTACAAATAGTCTCATATTACAGTTAAAAAGTTCAAATGATATCTTACATTTTGTATCTAAATAAACTGGACGTAAGTAATGTTTAAGAAATGTTTATATATAAATAATAAATTAGACGTAGGCCAATGTTTCTAAACTTATAACAGAGGCACGGCCCTGCGTGGATATATATAACCAATGCGTTTCAGAAGAATTGAGGATGTTAACTAGGGACAGTTAACCCTTGTTACAAAAAAAAAAAAAAAAAAAAATTTAGGGACAGTGATGACTCGAATCTATTAGCACATGTAACTCTTCAATCCATCTATCTTGAGCTTGGAGTAAAGCTTTAGGGGAGGGGTAATTGGAAGATGAATTTATATAGAGTTTGATTGATTTTAGAAATTAAAAGAGAATTGTTAAATTTATAAATAGTATATAATAGATTTATAGAGAGTTTGTATATTTAGAAAACCAATAAAAATATATTATAATCTAAGAGTTATATGTAGTATTTTCAAAATCTTATTTTATGAGTTAAATTGTTTAAAATCTACTTATGTTCCAATAACAAATATTTTTAATAAACTCATGAAATCATTAAAATATAAACTTTTTGAATAACAACGAATTTTATATGGACTTTAAAAATCATCAAATCAATAACCACATATTTTAGTCAGTCAGATTGTTATAATCCAATAACAAAAGTTTCCAAAATTTTGAATAATTCTTAAAAATATATTTACTAATAACTCCTCCTTAAAGTTTAATATATCCAGCTTCCTGTAAATATGAAGACAGTGAACTAACCCACAAAAGTCGGCTAAGATTCAGTTACTGGACCAATGCCCATTATTATTCTTTTGTCTTCTGTGACCAATAGTGTCCAGCCCATGTAAATTATTCCGCACGTTCCTAACTTCCAAGTTAATACAGTTAAAGAAAAATAACTATACTTTCCTATTCTTTTTCTAGTTATTTTGGTATACGAAAAAGTATTTTTACTTACTGTATATGAAAATTTGAACATCTACGATGCTAAAAAAAAAGAAAATTTGATCATCTTCATATGCAAATTTGAGCACAGTAAGTTATTTACTTACTTACTATATTTAGACAACGTATAAACATTTTTTTTTTTGGGATAAAATTAGAAAAATTACGAAAATAAAATAAAATAAGATTTAATTTTTTTACTCAAAATAAAACAAAACCTATTTATTTCTTTATTTTTTATTTTTTATTTTATTTTTACCATGAATATTATTTGGTCTCATATTAAAAATTGTACTCTTATTTATAACTAGATTAGGTCTCACGTATATATGAGTTTATTTTAAGTTTTTTGAAATAACTCACGAAAAAATATTAAACAAAATTAGAGCACTTCTAAAAGTAAGTAGAATAATATTAAAAATCCAATAACAAATTTCTAAATAAAATAAGATTGGTAATCTTTTTACATTTTAATTATACTTAGTTCATTATAATTTTTTTTAATATTAGTTAGTTGTTTGATAATTATTTGGTCAGTTTTCTATTTATATTGTTTCTTTTTCAATTTTGTTTTTGCCTCATACCATTAAAAAATTTTATTTTCATTATTAGTTAGTTGTTTTACAATTATTTTGTTATTTTTCTATTTATGTCATTACATTTTTTTCAATTTTTTGTGTTAACACATGTCATCACCTGATCAGATATTAGACACTTATTGTGACAATAATTTCGATTTCGATCCAAATGATATAGAGTTAAATATTCTTTATTGATATCTTGAACTTTCAAAGACATAATTTTTTATTTCTTAATGAAAGAGAAAATTTAAACAAAAGATAGAACTACACAATTAAATAATGAAAGCTATGGCTTATTATATATTGGTCTTTTTGTCTTTTCGTAATGGGAATATGTCTTTTTTCTTTTCTTAATGGATATAATATTTTTTATTTTTAATTGTTTGTTTCTTGTTTTTCTTATTTTTTCTTTGGTCTTATATATATTAATTTTTTTTTACTCCATATAACACATGTCACGATCTTAATACTTTCAGAATTAATAATGACACATGTCGCGAACCATGTCGCGTGCATCCACCTTTATATAATAAAATTTAATTATTATTATTTATATATTTTTCAAAAAAAATCTCGAAAAGTTAATTATCCCAGATTTACCTATTAAAATGTAATCAATTAACTAACACAATCATTTTAGTTTTAAAATAGACACATCAAACCCTACTATAGAAATTTTTTTGAAAGTAATCCACCATACTGAATAAGGATTACATATCAAAAACACATTTTTTCTTCTCATCAGAAGACCCGAAACGTCGTCGTATTATTGAACTCACGAGTCGCAAAATTTCAGTCTTCGTTGAGAGTTTTGTTCAGCAAGTCGGCTTGCGAAAACTATTTCAATTTTCTTCCTTTTGGTTTGGTTACTTTCTAGCTACCCAATAAAATTTTCTCTATTAGATTTCCCTTTTTACGCATCATCCAATTTCGTGATCGTTTCTGTTTACCTGGAAGAATCTACCTCCAGGCTCTGTTAACTCCAGTTCTAGGGCAAACCACCGATCACATCCCCCCTAAGGTTCTTCAGCTCCATCGAATTGGATAGTAAGAGTAGCTCAAATCGTTGGTTCTCGGGGGTCAATCGTGTATTGGTAATTCTAGTTTTAGCTCAAGAACATGTTTTTCTCCGGCGATCCATCGACTCGGAAGCGAGTCGATTTAGGTGGCCGGAGCACGAAGGAGAGAGATGCTCGGAAGCTTCTGGAGCAGACCAGAATGGAGAGAAATCGTCGGTTACTACAGAAGCAGCAGAACTCCGCCGCCGTCAAAATTCAGGTTAGCTGTTTTATCTTATTCATCCATCTAACAGTATAAATGGGCTTAAGAAAGCTTTTTTTGGGTTGCGAGTCTTTTCTGAGCAATGTAGATGCAAAAAAGGTTTTATTTTGCAGACTGTTGAGCTAAAAAATGTCCAAATTTGATAGCTTTGAAGTTTAATTAGATATTGTACTGAGAATTCCCTTGCTTTTTGCTGCTTCAGAATCTCTAGTTTCCTTAGTTTTAGCTACTGGAACAAATTTATCCTTGAGGCCTCCTGCGATACAGGTCTCGTGGGTTTCGTTTGGGTAGTGGGATTTAGGAATTAACCATTGCGATTACAAAATGTTAGCTGGAGCTTCAAAGGCAACAATTCTCAACGTGGTTTGTTCTTTTATGTGAACAAGCGCATTTCGTTTGGCTAAAGATAAAAGTATTTTCAACCGTGAATGCTCCTTTTGATGGCAAGTTGCTGAGTGCTGACTAATTTTTGGCTACAGAAATTCTATAGAGGTAGAAGATCAATGGCCATTGAGCGCTCCAAGGTGCGGCATGCTTTCTGTGAAACCTATGGGAATAATTGCCAGAATGTCGATAGGTATTTTTCTATGGTTTCTGGTTTTTACGGGTCTTAAAATTGTTCTGTGGTTGCTTATTTATCTCTTGACCCCTTTTAGTATTTTTCTTTTTCTGCACTCAGACATTGCTTTGAGCCAGGTTCAAGTTTCCTCCGGCAGTTTCTGTTTTTTTTCAAGGCACAAAACTCGGGAGATTTTGTGATACTTGTGGAGACGTGTCGTCTACTGCAAAAGTTTGCTCATAGCAGTGGTATTTCCAATATACATGCATGTTTCTTTTGTTGACACTTTTGGTCAATTCATTCATGGGTTTGATCAGTGTGATTTAACTTTCTAGGTAGCTCTTATGTTAGGAGAAGCATGTTCTGAGTCTTCATTTTACTTGATCAATTATTAATGGCTTCTGTTCACTAGTTTAATACGTGTATCTTATGAGCAGTAATGCACTGTATTATTATATTTTGCTTCAAGAACAATCCATTCTCTAGTTTCTTCCCACAATGATTGGAATCTTGCTTACTGATATTACACATTCTCATCATATGACAGGTGACTTTGTCAGCCTTTTTTCTGGCGTGGACTACTCCTCTGAGCATAATTTGGTGGATTTTAGAGTAAAGAAACTTGCGTTTACCTGCATCGAGGCTATACATCAGAATAGGTTATATTTTGTTTTTGTCCTCTCTCGTTTTGTAGAGCATATCCAAGCATTAGCCTTTCTTGTATCGAACTGTGATCAACTGTCGTTATCTTGCTTTTTTTAGTTCTGTTATTGAATTATTCCGTTTTGCCTCCTTCTGATTTGAACCGGCAGGAACCATTTAAGGGATCAGCTCTTAGTTACTCCTGAAGAACCTTCCAATTCAACAGCTATCTTGATGGAGGCAGTGTCGTTGTTGCTAGATCCTAAGCTGCCTTGGGTTTGCAAAATAGTTAGTTATCTACAGAAAAGAAACATATTCAAACTGGTCCGAGAAATTGTCACTACAGCTAAGGTATTCTCCAACAGTTCCATGATTATCCCCCACCACCTAGTTCCTCTAATTTACTGCACATTTTTGGATTGATGTTCTATAGTTGCAACCTCCCCTTTTGAAGCAATTGTGATATGTTGCAGGAAAGCCCAAGAGGTCAGACTATGACGGGCAGCATCCTTTCTCTAGAAAGAGTATTGATACTGATAGTACCACATATAGGTCGTAAGCCATGTTGCTGCCCTGTTGTTGATCCACGTTGGAGCTTCTCATCTATGATCCTTACAATACCTTTGATATGGCAGCTCTTCCCAAACTTGAAAGTGGTTGGTCCTTGAACTCATGTTTTTTAGTCACGAATAGACACTAAACAATGCAGTATCATTGAGGCTAAAATGATAGTTTTTGGTTTCTTATAAGTTTATGTTTAACCCTGAGCTAAATTTTATCTTTATCGTCAGAATCTATTTAAACTTTTGTAAACTCATAGTTTCATAGTACAGGTCTTTGCCAACCCAAGCCTAAGTCAACACTACATTCACCAAATGGCTTTCTGTATTCAAAAGGATACCCATGTTCTCCCAATAGATACAAGCACAGAATTCCCAGGATATGCTTGTCTACTTGGTAATACGTTGGAAACTGCAAATGTGGTGTTATCACAGCCTGCATGTTCATTGGACATGGTAGGTTCTTAATGCAGTTTATTTATTTTAGACATACTTTTGTGTTCCCAGTTCTGATTGACTCTAATGCTGCTTTATCTTCTTTCTTTATTTTGACCAGGCAATTGACATTGCATCAGTTGCAACTTTCTTATTGGAGACACTTCCTCCTGTGAAGTCAGCAGAAGGAGAAAGCAGACAAAGTATGGCATTTTTTTCTTGCTATATTATCTTGCACATGGCATTATTTTATCATCCTGAAATTTCCTGTCTATTCTACTCGCAACAGTTTTTCATTAATCTGAACTTATTCTGAAATTAACTCGCACTTTAATTGTGTTTCAGGCTCTTCTGACGAGGATGATATGTTAATTGACGATGTACCAGAATTAGTCTTGAATAAGACTCTGGAGCAGCAGATAACCAATGCTATAGACTCACGTTTTCTTCTGCAGTTAGTACGTACCCATTCCTGTCATATGAAACTGCATGAAGTGCTATTTCTCCTCTGGATCAAGTGATTCTTTAATCTAATAATTCTATTGTCATCCGTGCAGACAAATGTTTTGTTCCAGCAAGTTTCACTTGATACACAGTCATATGACGAAGATAAAGAAGTGTTAGCTATTGGCACAGCCAGTTCTTTTCTGTATGCAGCATTCAACACTTTCCCTCTTGAGCGTATCATGACGATTTTGGCTTATAGAACCGAGCTTGTAGCTGTGTTGTGGAATTATATGAAGCGATGCCATGAGAACCAGAAGTGGTCATCCATGCCTAAACTCCTAGCTTATCTTCCAGGGGATGCTCCGGGTTGGCTATTACCTCTGGTTGTTTTTTGTCCTGTTTATAAGTAAGATTTACTTGATTTAATGCTAAATTTTCTGTAGTATTACTTGAAAGTCGCTCCTGTATGACTGTAGGTAAATTAACGTTGACGATGGTTTAATACTCAAAGCTGGTTTAACATTGTTGTTGCTGATCAGGCATATGCTGATGATAGTCGACAATGAGGAATTTTACGAACGCGAGAAGCCATTGTCGCTACAAGATATCAGGCTGCTTATCATTATTCTCAAGCAGGTAAGTGTTTTGACGGATCCCATTAAGCAGTCTTGCAACTTTGACGTTAAGACTTTTAGGAGATATGATTGTAGATACTTGCAGAAAAGTTATAGATGGGACATGACTTGGGTAGCTGATACCTTAGATGGCTATCCGTAACACAAAAATTATAAGCTAGATTGGCTTTGCGCTTTCATATAGTTGCCTTGTGGCAGGGCTTGTTCAAAATTTCTGCTAATCTGTATAAAATCGTTCAAAAAGCCTCATATATTGTGCCATGCTATTAATTTTCCAATTGTTTTTGTGTATGATCGCTCTTTTTTTGTTTTCCAGGCTTTATGGCAGTTACTATGGGTGAATCCACTTACGCAACATAACACTGGCAAATCTGTCTCCAACGACCTCTCGAAGAAGAAACCTATTGACTTGATTCAGAACAGGGTTGGGGTTGTAGTCTCTGAGTTACTTTCACAGGTATGTGCTGCAAAGAAGCTAATAATTCTCGACCAATTGTGGTATTTTTACAAGTCAGTATAACTTGACAAAGGTCATTGCTTTGTTGATGAAATATTTCCGCAGTTGCAAGATTGGAACAACCGGCAACAATTTACTTCCTCGAGCGACTTCCAAGCTGATACAGTCAATGAATATTTTATCTCTCAGGTGACTACTACACTGCAATTTCGTTTATTGTTTGTGACATGCCAACACTATAAAAGTTCGTCATCTATCATTTTGAATGATTTGGTCTTAAATTGTCCCTATCATTGCTGATATTGTTTCCTTTATCCAGGCCATAACGGAAGGTACGAGGGCCAACTACATACTGATGCAAGCTCCTTTCCTGATTCCGTTTACAAGCAGAGTCAAAATATTCACAGTGAGTAGCTGTTAGGATGTATTTATCTGGTTAATGATTGTCATTTTTTTCGTCTTGAAGAACCTAAGATAGCTAATTAACATATACTTGCATGAGTAATCTTAAGTAAATGGGAGATATAATTATATGTACTTGTTCACTAATTACTTTTCTTCGGCTGCGTTTACTTGCCGACATCATTTGTAGACACAATTAGCAACAGCAAGGCAGAATCATGGATCTCAAGCCATTTTTGCTCGAAATCGGTTCAGAATACGAAGAGATCACATCTTGGAAGATGCGTACAATCAAATGAGTGCATTGTCAGAGGATGAGCTCCGGGGATCCGTAAGTTCTCTCTCTTGCCTAAATTGTCTTCAACCAATTGCTTGTTCACAGTTGAAACAGATGCAGATATTCTATCTTGTGTCTATTATTTGGTTTTCTTTGCGATATTTGTATTGAAAATAACTACTGACTGTAGATTCGCGTGACATTTGTCAATGAACTCGGAGTTGAGGAAGCTGGTATTGATGGTGGTGGCATTTTCAAAGACTTTATGGAGAAAATTACCCGAGCAGCCTTTGATGTGCAATATGGGTTGTTTAAGGTCGTATGTCTAGTTTAACTCACTCAAGTTTTTGTGAATTCATAATTGACCACATTTCCATCATGTTTGCATGTAGTCTTGTCTTTCAATCTTTTCTGAATATTGTACATGCTTTCTTTCAGGAGACCTCTGATCACATGCTTTTTCCTAATCCTGGATCAGGAATGATACATGAACAGCATCTCCAGTTCTTTCATTTTCTTGGCAGTCTTCTAGCAAAAGTATGGTATTTGATTGGTTGTCTTTATGCGAAAGTCTTACAAGTTACCAATCTTTCTTCCTTAAAACTTTTATACGTAGGATAGAAAAACCATTGTGTTTGCAGTGTACGCCACATTTGTTTTTTTTAATACATTACTGGTTCCTCTCGCCATGTTTTCATGCAGATAGAACTAGTAGGGGTATAACTGTTATCATAGAAATTATATTTAGTCTGGCCTTTTGTCCTTTTTGAAGTTGATTTCCAGCTGTTATGTATAAGACTCATGAAATGTTTTTCCTGTTATCTTGTTTCAGGCTATGTTTGAAGGGATTCTTGTTGATATACCATTTGCAACGTTTTTCCTCAGCAAATTGAAACAAAAGTACTGTAAATTTGATTTCTACCTTCAACTCCCTTTCCTTTCATTTGTTTATCACGCCAGCATACACCTTGTGAACACGTCGTAGAACTTCTGTTTTTCGCTGGCTAGGTACAACTATTTGAACGATTTGCCTTCTCTGGATCCTGAGCTGTATAGGCATCTTATATTTCTAAAGGTGAGTTTTGCTCAGCATTCTCTTTTCTTGTTGCTTTGTGGAACCGAGAGATAGCTATTTTCTTGTTGCTTTCTCCACGTGTTTATGTATCACAACTCCATTATGATACTTGCAGCGTTATAAGGGCAATATCTCAGAGTTGGAGCTCTACTTTGTTATTTTGAATAATGAATATGGAGAGAGGACGGAGGAAGAGCTACTTCCAGGGGGCAAAGACATGCGAGTTACAAATGAAAATGTTATAACCTTCATTCATCTGGTTTCCAATCATCGGTTGAATTTCCAGGTACGCTGGAACCACTTACTTCTGATTCATGCTTTTGGTCCCCCCACTCCCTTAAAATTGACGCATTTTGGTATCCTCTTATTATATGGTTGCAGATACGCCAGCAGAGTTCTCATTTTCTGAGGGGTTTTCAGCAACTCATTCCAAAAGATTGGATCGACATGTTCAACGAACATGAGCTTCAGGTGCCAATGAAATATTTATGCTCTAGATGATTAAAACTGTTATTGTCCTCGCTTTGGTAGTTGTTTTGTCAAGGAGCATGAACTGATAAATTTTCAGTCAGACAACTATGCTCATGACCTATTTCTTGGTGTGCCTACCTCTGTGGGCTTTGGTTGCAGGTTCTCATATCTGGTTCAGTTGATAGTTTGGATATTGACGACTTGCGAAACAACACTAATTATGCTGGAGGCTACAACGCTGTGAGTTGTTCTTCGCTTTCAGCCAAAATGCCATTTTGTGTTTGGAGCATTGTTATATATTGATTACATCGCTGTGTTCTTGACAGGGACATTATGTGATTGATATGTTTTGGGAAGTTATGAAAAGCTTCTCAACCGAAAACCAGAAGAAGTTCTTAAAGTAAGACAAGTTCCACTTCTGTTATCATAGGAGTCTTTATTGTTTTCTTCAACGGAACAGAGAGGTAACGAACATCTACCATCTTTAATTCCAGGTTTGTGACGGGCTGTTCAAGAGGACCACTGCTTGGTTTCAAATACTTGGAACCTGCATTCTGTATACAAAGGTAACCTGCACAGACTCAAGATTGTTTCTTTGAATCTTGATTTGCTCTTTGGGCAGTAACACACAATCATGAAAGATCCATCAACGTTTGGAATGTGTTTCAGGGCTGCCGGTAGCGCGAGTAACGAATCAGTTGATAGACTACCGACATCAGCCACCTGCATGAACCTTCTTAAGCTTCCGCCCTATCAAAGGTTTGTTTTGCCCCTCCCATACGCCTTCTTTTTTTTTTTTGCTCATTGTTAGTAGCTTCATCGTCATTTGTCTTAACTATCTTATCTTGCACTTGATGGAGAAAGCAAATTAAAACAATTTCTGTCAATGATGCAGCAAAGAGCAACTTGAGACCAAATTGATGTACGCCATAAGCGCAGAAGCGGGTTTTGATCTGAGCTGAATAACACCTCTTGTGACTCGAGAAATAGATGAAGGCAATGGGGTGTTTTCTAACGATAAGAAGAAGAATCAAAAACACGTTTCTCTGGAATAATAGTTATAGGGCTGATATGGAAGAATAATCAATTGTCTTTTGGATGCTGTTTTTTATTTATTTTTGTAACATTTTATGATGATGATGGTAAATATATTGAGTGCACGAGTACATAGTAAAGCAAACGTACTGTTTAAGTGTTTAGAACTTTATATTACTCGGGTTGGAGAATAAACGAACCCACTCATCAGATTTGGAAGCAAACCGAAATCAGAAAACCTGACAGAATCATACAACTACTGTCATATCGAATTTGATTTACCTATTCGTATGCAATTAAATAGAATTTAAAAACATATTCATGTGTAACGACCTCATAGTTTGATTGATACGTCATGATGCATAAAGTTTACATCTAACATATACAATTCGAATATTCTGTTTTCACCTAGAATTTCTACCACCAAATCATACAATTACTAAGATCAATATTGTAAGGATTTACATATTAAAACACACAAATATAAAATATATGTAAATAAAGAAAATGCATTTCAAGTTTATTATTAATTTCTTGGTTTTTAAAGTTAATGACATTTTCATATATTATTCTTATTAGCCATCTTGCAGTGGTTGAAAGAGAAAAGAATCTAAGACGCCAAAGCGTTGGAGAAAACATTATCAACGGTACACATTCTTACAAATAACAAATTGCGTTGCGGAACATAAGCCGGCACGTTTTTCCGTCCATCAAGCTGACCTGCGCACGTAGATATACTAAAAACGGCTTTGAAAGCTCTCTGAGATGCTAACACGTACGACTTAGAGGTCGCGAACCCTTCAGCTTCTTCGATCGCTTGAATGGCTGTTTCATAACCCGTCACACAAGATCCATACGGAGCCTTGAGCGTTGGATCAGTCGTCGTTCTCGCTAGGTCTTTCATCATCCCTAGGTTCTTATAGGCAAACAAATGTGTCCTCACGAGGACCAACTCGACAAGACCACTCAAGTCGGTTTTGAAGGTTTCTGGATCAAAGGTTAACCAAGCGACGCAAAAATTCTTGTGATAAATTGCTGAATCTGAGCAGAGTTGGTCAACTAATGCCATTGTGACTTTGTCACTCGGAGCAAAAGATGTAGCCAAGGGGGTGAATGTGATTGATAGGATAACGAGAAGAGGAAGAATTGAAAATAAGTTTCTTTTGGCGCAAGAGAAAGCCATTTTGTGGAAGATTTATATGTGTGTTTCTTAGATTTGGGTAGTGCCTATTCCTTAGTAAGCATATATCTCCATATATAATAGACTTTTCTCTGTGTTTAGGAATGTCCACATTTCCATGAACAAACCACATGAACAATATATTCAAAGACTTAATTATGATAACGCACTTGGTATTTAAGGGACTTTACTCTAAATTTTATAAAATAGAATTAGTAAAGGTAGTAGTCTTGTCAAAATTTGCTCATTGCTTGCTAATATACATAGTTTTCGGGTTGACAAAGGTGTAACTCCTATTTGACAGATTTATCCTAGTGTGGGTAATGAAATTCATATTTTTTATTTTTGTTTTGATGAGGTCAATATTTCATAAATTCTGGCAATTGAATTTATGAATCATTAAACCCCGGATGGTAATGTATATAAATACTAATATTATGGTAATGAAATGTTGACCCTGATTTTGTTTCTTTAAGTAAATTGTTGACTCAATATATATATATATATATATACGTATGAAAGAAGGAACGTATTTATTAAATTTTCATTTTTAGTGCGATAGTTGAAATGAAATGACCTTCTATATCAGAAATCTTGTAAAACTGAACTAAACCAAATTGAACCGAACCAAAATTTCAGTTAATTCTATATTATACATATTATAAACCGGGATGAAAATCTAATGCATAATAATATTATGGTAATGATATGTTGACCCGATTTTGTTTCTTTTAGTGAATTGTTGACCCAATAATAAAAAGTGCGAAAGGAACAAATTTATTAAATTTTCATTTTTAGGGCGACAACTTAAATGAAATGATTGGTATCTTTTTAGATTTATAAGTTTCAAATGCTGTGAATTATTCGCTTATTGCATGTATTCAAAATTTCAAAGTCAATTAATATTTGTAAACTACATGCTTAACCATTTGAAATCAAAGATATTAAGTGATCTCGACTTGTAAAGAATGAAAATGTTTATCTCAACGTATCGAAAAGTTCTGTTACAAACATTTATAAAATTATAAATTAAACTATCAGGTTCAGCAGTAATATATGGTAATGCTGATGTTTTTTTATTTTTATTTGTCGCCTTAATATTTTCGTGATACGTGCACGTTGCTCTTTTCATGATAAGACACTCTTGTAGATAAGATCTTAACCGTCCATTTTACTGCGACATATATTTCTTACATTCTAGAATATAATATGTTTAGGACTTTTCACACAAATTAAAAAATAATAAATTTTCTTAATCGAACTACTTTTTTAATAAATATTAATCAATAGAACTTTAAAAATTTAATTATTTTTAATTAATGGTTTTTAAAGTTTGTAAAATATACCTTAAAAATTATAAAATATCTTATATTATATATTTTGGAAGAAGAACAAATTATAGAACATTTTATATTCTAGAAGAGAGAGAGGGAGTAGTATATATAAATGAGTCTGAGAGAGAGAGAGAGACAACGCAGGAGAAAAAGGCGAAAATCATCTAAAATGGCAGAAGCGAATGGACCTGTGAAGCATGTACTTGTCGCCAAGTTCAAAGATGACGTCAGCCCAGAGAAAATCGAAGAACTCATCAATGGTTACGCCAATCTCGTCAATCTCATCGAGCCTATGAAAGCTTTCCACTGGTAAATCTCTCTATCTCAATTTCGTTGATCAGATCTATTATCGTCAGCTAACGATTAACCCCCAATGTCAATCCGATCTGCTTCTTAGTGTAAGGATTATGATCGGAATGATAGGACCATTGAAGGCATTGACTTCCTCGGTTTGAAGGAGAGAGGAGATTTGGTGACAAAGATGGTCACAGAGGAGGTCCTAGGTCCGGTGGAGAGTATTGTGACAAGAGTGGAGCTCCTGCTGATAACCAGCCTTCTTTCAGGGTATGATTTTCGTTCTTTAATACTTGTTACGTGTTCTTCAAGTTATGGATATATATCGAGCTTCCGTTTTTTCTTAAGTGGTGTTGTTGTAACTTCCTAACATTTGTAATCCGGAAATCTGTCAACTAGTCTTGTTCTGTTCTGTTCATGATAGTAACACCCTTGCTTGCGTCTCACGTATTGACTCATGTTGGTGCCATACATAATAGCATGCACTTCTTGCTTATATATTGTGCTTGAAACGATTGAATCTTTTGGGGAGATTGCAGGTACCAAGAGTTAGGCATGGGTTTGGTGGTGGAGCTGGTTCCCCCAAGAAAGACATCACGTCCCTTGGATACATTTGAACTATTGTATATCTTTGGACTTCGTTTTGATATTCAGTCCCTTGCTTCATCATTCGCTTTCATTTCGTTTGCTTTTATCCCTCGTTCTGAGAATGTAGCTGCTGATTCGATAGCAAAGAAATATCTGTTTGATTTCACTTGCTCTGAAGCACCTGTGTAAACTCTGTTTTATGGAATGAAAGCTTTTGTTGTTCATAAAAAAAAAGGGTTCCTTCTGTACCATCTTTCCTATCTCATTTGATTGTTTTGAATTTTGTGAGTGATATTGTAAATCCACATTTAACAAATTAATTAGAACAAACACTTTGCAGGTCCTAACGTTCACCACATATTGAAATGAGTACTTTCATACACTCAAGAAGAAGAAAAAAAACGACATTAGGTTTCTTTCATGCATGGTATAATTTTCGTCCTTTGATTCTTGTTATTTGCTTACCATCATCTAGAAAGGAACTCCTGAGTGATCTGATTGCTATCTAATGGACTTTTCTCTGCTAGGATGAATACTAAATCTGTGAAAATCTACTTTTCATTTAACCTATGTGCTCCTAACTTGCTAATTATCATTTAGACACAATTGGCAGTAGGCGGCGTTATACTTTTAGACTTGAAGCAAAGCTCGAATCATTCAAATGTCAAAGGGCTATAAAAACAAGATTTGTAGTTCCAAATGTTTGTAGACTTTATGGGAACCAAACTCTGTTTTTCAAAGTCTTTGTTACTTAAAGTTCAAAAAAATATATTAAAAAATGTCTTTGTTACTTTAATAGATAGAGGTCTTCTCTTTTTGTTTCTATTTACCAATGCTTAGATTTAAGTATAGCGAAAATATATATGCTAATAATTTCTTTAGTCTTGCAAGCGTTCATCTTTCTTTTTTTCCAACTTATATAGGACCACATCTGCATGATTGCAGAAGTTTGGTAGAGATCCCATCCTCTTTTTCACATCTTTATTTGAGGTGTTTGTTTTCAAGACTTTGACTATCCATATTAAATGATAAAAAAGTAAATATGCAAATATGTATCTATGACTTTTTTTGCCAAAAATATAGAAAGTCAATTAATAATAAAAAGTTACTGAGGACCAAACGTTATATAAATAGAGAGCCTCTCTCTTTAAGATCCATAAAACTTAAAAACGTCTTAATTTCTCAATACTTTCACAAACAAACAAAATTCTATGGGTATTACAAAAACTCCAGTCACTTGTTTACTCCTAGTAATATTGACAGTTTCGTTGTCCAATTACGATGTTTTGGCCTCAAGTATGTTTATATTTTAAGTTAGCTACTTGTTTTTTTTAATTGGCGTTGGTCACTTTAAAAAAAAAAAAAGTAGCTTAACGTTTTTTAAATGAGCAGGTAAAGTTTTTTGTTTTTTGTTTTTTTTAAATAAAAATTAACATGTCTTTTTTTTGTGTGTATATATAGTCATATAGACATGCATTCTAAAGTTTCGTAAATATTATATTACTTGAACATCTTATACAACTGTTTCTTATTAAAATGTTGTAAATATATATGGACACGCATATATTTTGGTATTGATTTCTCTTATTTTTTCCTGCTGTAGTCAGTGACACAAACATGCATGATAGGTTTGTTTTGTTTTCTTTTTTTTGGGTACTAATGTTATGCATGATAGATTTCTACAAATTATTTAATTATTATATGTTGGTTTTCCCTAATATAACAAAGGTTTTTTACCCATACATGTAATCTTTATTTAATTTTTACTTTTGTTATTACACGAAAAAAAGTAAAATTGATCTGTTATACACTTATCACGTAATCATCCATACATGTGATCTTCCACTTATCACTTCCCCCTTTTCCATCTCACACTGAGCATGTCTCTCATGGGTTCCCATTCCTCTTTTCCCTCTACAAATTCAATGTCTTCCCAAGCTTCCACGGGCCTGACGTCCATAAAACACTTCTCAGTCACATGCACAAACAATTTACACGCAACGGGATCACTATGTTTGATGATCAAGAGATAGAGAGAAGCGCAACGATTGCCCCTTCACTCAAAGAAGCTATTAAAGAATCGAGGGTCTCCATCGTGATTCTCTCCAAGAGATATGCTTCTTCAAGCTGGTGTTTGGATGAATTGGTGAAGCTAATGAAGTGCAAGGAAATTATGGGACAGATAGTGATGACCATCTTCTATGGAGTGGAGCCATCCCATGTACGGAATCAGACCGGTGAATTCGGGATCGCTTTCGATGTAACATGTGCACGTAAGTCGGCCAAGAAAAGGCAATCATGGAGAAAAGCTTTGAAATATGTGAGCAGCATTGCTGGAGAAGACTTCTTAAGATGGTTGGTCTTTAATTAATCTAATTATGTTTTTACTTTAAGTTATTTATTATTACAGTTAGTAGTATTCATCAGAGAAAGAAATAAACATTCAACTCTGGAATATTGTCTGCTTGATGGTAATGATAATCTATGCAATAAATTACTTTTGAATTTTGTTACAAATGTCAGATTTGTTTTTTAAACTTTGACTTTGATTTGAGACTATCATATTATTTAATGATAAAAAGTAAATATGCAAATATTCATATCTAGGACTTTATTTTGCCAAAAATAACTTTTGACCTGCAAATATGAGAAACTCAATTAATTGAAAAAAATTCATAAAGACCAAAAGCTGTATAAATAGAACATTTCTTTAACATCCAAACAACTTAAGAAAATCTTTCTTTCTCAATAGAATTCATACCCCAAAAAAAAACTATGGGAATTACAAAAACTCCAATAGCTTGTTTACTCATAGTAATATTGTAACATCCGTGAACCAGAAAGTTGTTTTGGAAGTGGTGTTGGACGATGCTAGGGGTTCGGGAGTAGTTGGCACATGCTCTTAGAGGTGTGAATTGAGGATTGGCTGTGCATGTTCTTGTTTGATTGTTGTGCAGTCGGTCTAAGGTTCAAGCATCGCGAAAAAAGTGTGTTAAATTCTTCTGAACGACTAGTATCGATCGACACCCGAAGGGTGTTGATCGACACCGGTTATCGGGTTTGATTTCCGGTTTAAGTCGATCGATTTGCACTTGGGTTGGTTTTGGTCGATGGGTGTCGACCGACACCAAGGAAGGGTGTCGATCGACACCGGTTATTGAGAAATCGACCGGTTTGATTCAAGTCGGCTGGTTTTGGGCTGGTTTGGGCGAGGAAAGCCCTAGTCTCGCGTTTTTAAGCCCTGTGGCCGCGAGAAAGGCACAAGTTTCGAGTTTCAGAGCTAAGGAGGTGATTCTAAGGTGATTTTGAGAGTTTGGAGGAGTTTTGTGGAGTTTCTGAGGCTTTGGGTTGCTGATTCATCATCTTTTCCTTCCTTTCAATCCCTTTTCAAGGTGAGTGCGTGACTGTAGGCCCGTTGATCAATAGAGATTGTTTGATTTCGAGTTTTGGTTGTGTTCTTGAGTTGTTTATGCTGGATTTCGTGTTTGATAGTATTGGGGCGTTGAAAACCTCTAGATTTTGTGTTATTGCGATTTTGGAATGTGATTTTCGTAGCTTCTGGTTTCTGGGCGTCGAGCCGGTGTCGAGCGACACTCGATGAGTGTCGATCGACACTTGGGAGGCTGGCGTCGATCGACACCATTCAGGTGTCGGTCGACACCGACCTGGGTGTCAGGAAACGTGGGCGTTTCCTGACAGGGAATGTTTATACTGTTGTTTAATGTTGAGCATTGTTATTGTGGTTGATTATTGTGATGTTTTGTCTAGTGTTTGACGTAATTGGCCTGTAGGCAGGATGATCCACTCACTAAGTATTTATGATAATACTTACGCATCTCTTTCGTAATGTGATGCAGGTAACAGCAATGTTCTTCCGCGGAAAGAGACCAAGAGAAGAGGATGATGAGATTAGGAATTTGATTTTGGCTTTGTTGTTATGGTTGACCAGAAATTCGTGAGTTTAGGGTGTTAGACTTTATTTTAATAATGTAGCAAACCGGCTTAGGTTGCTTATTGGTTATTGGTTTTATTGGTTTTATTCTTTATTGGTTATTGTTGAATAATTATTTATGATTTAATAATATTGGTTTTCTTCCGCATTGTGTTGTTGAATTAGCTGTTGAGGATTAATATTTATGGGAATATTAATCTGGGCTAATTATAAAAAAAAAAAAAAAGTTTGGTTGTTTCATTTTGGTATCAGAGCGTAGTCGGTTTTAGGACTGTTAGAGTTGGATGAATTGGACTATGTGTTTAATTGATTATGTGAGTTAGTCAGTTAGTGGTTTAATCTCATCCTCTCGGTCTTCCAGTTTTCCGCGGGTAAGTGAGTTGGATAGTTGTGTGTTGTGTTTTGCGTTTTTGTGTGTTGACTTTGCTCTTTTTCTGTACTTGGTGGTAGTGCAGAGAGATGGACGCAGGTCGTGGTCGTGGCCGTGGTCGTGGTCGCGGTGCAGCCCGTGGGGGCAGAGGAGCTGGTCGCGGTGGGCGAGCAGCGGGTCGTGGAGGTCGGGGTGCTGGTCGTGGAGCGCCAGAGGCTGAGGCCTCAGTGGAGAGTGCGGCGCCTAGTGTGGCGGCAGCGTCGGTGACACAGTCTGTTTCGTTAGCCGGTGGGGCTAGTTTGGGCGTCGGGGGTGGCGCGGGGGCAGGAGCAGTTCCCGGTGGGGGCGCGGCTCTTGCTCAGGGTGATTTGATTGTGGGGCTACTGACGCAGCTTTTGGCACGTCTTCCAGAGGCAGTTCCACAGCAGGCTCCGGTTGCACCTCCAGCGGCCGGGGCACAGGTTGGTGCCGGGGCACATGTTGGTGCCGGTTTTGTTGAGCAGCAGGAGGCTGCGGTGCAGCAGGGTGTTGCAGTTGGGTTTTCGCCTTATCGTGAGATGATGAGGGAAATGCAGAGGATTGGTACGCCTACGTTTGAGGGCGGTGTTACTCCAGAGCAGGCTGATGAGTGGCGTCAGAGGTTGGAGCGGAAATTCGATTCTGTTCGTTGTCCGGCACAGTTTCAGGTTGAGTTGGCAGTGCACTACCTTGGAGGTGATGCACATTTGTGGTGGAGGTCTGTTAGGACCAGGAGAGAGGTTTGGACTTGGGTTGATTTCGTCGAGGAGTTCAACCACAAGTTTTTCCCTCAGGAGGCTCGTGACAGGCTGCAGTTGAGGTTTTTGGACTTGACTCAGGGTGAGAGGTCTGTTCGAGAGTATGATGCAGAGTTCTGCAGATTGGTGGTCTTTTCTGGTAGTGAGCTGATCAGTGAGCGGGCATTGACGTCGAGGTTCCTTCAGGGGCTTCGGAGGAACATCAGGACTCAGTGCAGAGGTGGTATGTACCACACCAGAGCTGGTTTAGTGGAGTTGGCAGCGTCCATTGAGGAGGACTTGCGTGAGCCCGTGAGTACGGCGGTTGTTCCAGTTGCAGTTGCTCCTGCTACCCATCCTCGGGGCCAGCAGCAGCATCAGCAGCGCAGAGGTTACAGTTCTGGTTACGGCAGGGGCAGTAGGCCTGCGCAGGGCCAGAAGAGGAGAGCAGAGGAGATATCTGCTAGTAGCCCGAGTACGGGTGGTTGTTTTAGTTGTGGTAGTCTGGATCACAGAGTGGCGACTTGCCCCAAGAGGGCGGGATCCAGAGAGTCGACAGTGTGCTACTACTGCAGGGAGCCGGGGCATATCAAGACTATGTGTCCCAAGTTGCAGCAGAGAGCGGTGGCAGCGGCGACTCAGCCGTTGGCGATTCAGTCAGCAGCGCAGGTTGCGGCGTTGCAGTCAGGTGGAGCGCCGAGAGTGTATACTTCGGCAGAGGTGGGCCAGACCAGTCAATCAGGCCAGATCACAGGGACCTTGTTAGTTGGTGGATTCGAGTCTCACGTTCTGTTTGACTCGGGAGCATCTAATTGCTTCATTACTCCGGAGAGAGCTGAGGGTAGTGGCATTCGGAGTAGCGATGGCGAGGCTTCAGGCTTTGTCAAGGTGGCCGGTGGTGGTTATTTGGCTACTTCGGGCAGAGCTAGAGCAGTTGATGTGCAGATTGCGGGGCAGTCTATGCCAGCAGATTTAGTCATCAGTCCGGTGGAGCTGTATGACGTGATTTTGGGGATGGACTGGTTATCCCTATACCGAGTTCATCTGGATTGCTACAGGGGTAGAGTGGTGTTCGAGCAGGATGCAGGGAAGTTGGTTTATCAGGGAGTGAGACCGACTTCGGGGAGTATAGTGATTTCAGCTATTCAGGCAGAGCAGTTGTTAGAGCGGGGCTGCGAAGCTTATTTGGCGACGATCACTATGACAGAGTCCAGTGGTGAGGTGAGTCTGCAGGATATTCAGGTTGTCCAGGATTTCGAGGATGTATTTCGGTCGCTGAAGGGATTGCCACCATCTCGGTCAGATCCTTTCACGATTGATTTAGAGCCCGGGACAGCTCCGATATCGAAGACACCTTACAGGATGGCTCCAGCAGAGATGGCAGAGCTGAAGAAACAGCTAGAGGACCTTTTGAGTAAAGGGTTCATCAGACCTAGTGTTTCGCCATGGGGAGCGCCAGTGTTGTTTGTGAAGAAGAAGGATGGTAGTTTCAGGTTGTGCATTGATTATCGGGGACTTAACCGAGTCACAGTGAAGAACAGGTACCCACTTCTGAGGATCGACGAGTTGTTGGATCAGTTAAGAGGTGCTACTTGGTTCTCCAAGATTGACTTGGCATCGGGATATCATCAGATTCCGATAGATGAGGCAGATGTCCGGAAGACAGCTTTTCGGACGAGGTATGGGCATTTCGAGTTTGTGGTCATGCCTTTTGGTTTGACTAATGCGCCGGCAGCATTTATGAGGTTGATGAACGATGTGTTCAGGGAGTTTTTGGACGTGTTTGTCATTATTTTCATTGATGACATTTTGGTGTATTCGAGGAGTCCAGAGGAGCATGCGACTCATTTGAGGCTTGTGTTGGAGAAGCTTCGAGAGCAGAAGCTGTTTGCCAAGTTGAGCAAGTGCAGCTTTTGGCAGAGGGAGATGGGTTTTCTTGGCCACATTGTTTCTGCAGAGGGGGTTTCCGTGGATCCGGCTAAGATTGAGGCCATTAGAGATTGGCCTAGACCGAGTAGTGCTACCGAGATCAGGAGTTTTCTGGGTTTAGCAGGCTACTACAGGAGATTCGTCAAGGGGTTTGCGAGTATGTCTCAGCCGATGACGAGGTTGACTGGCAAGGATGTGCCGTTTGTGTGGTCGCCGGAGTGCGAGGAGAGCTTTGGGAAGCTCAAGGAGATGTTGACTAGTACACCTGTTTTGGCATTACCTGACCCGGGGAAGCCATATGTTGTGTACACAGATGCTTCAGGTGCTGGACTTGGTTGTGTTTTGATGCAGGAGGGCAGAGTGATTGCCTATGCTTCGAGGCAGTTGCAGGGCAGTGAGCGCAACCGTCCTACACATGATCTTGAGTTGGGAGCAGTGGTTTTTGCACTCAAGATTTGGAGGTCTTATCTTTATGGTGGTAGAGTGCAGATCTTCACAGATCACAAGAGTCTGCGGCATATCTTTACTCAGCCCTTGTTGAATGCGAGACAGACGCGTTGGGTGGAGTTTCTGGCAGACTATGACCTGGATATTGTTTATCATCCAGGCAAGGCCAATTTGGTGGCAGATGCGTTGAGTCGACGGAGGGTTGATTCAGATAGAGAGCGTGGTGTTGAGGCTTTGGTCAGCGAGATTAGTACATTGCGTCTTTGTGCTATTTCAGAGGAGCCTTTGGGTTTAGAGGCAGCTGATCAGGCAGATTTACTCAGTAGGATCAGGGTGGCGCAGCAGAGTGATCAGAGTTTGATTGATGCTTCGCAGGCGGTTGATTCTGAGTATCAGGTCTCTTCGAATGGGACTATCTTGGTTCGTGGGCGAGTTTGTGTGCCCAAGGATGAGGAGTTGAGGCATGAGGTTTTGAGAGAGGCTCATTCGAGCAAGTTTTCGATTCATCCGGGTGCTACCAAGATGTACCGTGACCTCAAACGGTATTATCATTGGGTTGGGATGAAGAGGGATGTGGCAGATTGGGTTGCGAGGTGCAACACTTGTTCTTTGGTCAAGGCAGAGCATCAGGTGCCTAGTGGTCTTCTGCAGAGTTTACCCATTCCAGAGTGGAAGTGGGATATGATCACTATGGATTTTGTTGTGGGATTGCCTATCTCACGGACATTTGATGCTATTTGGGTCATTGTAGATCGCTTGACCAAGTCAGCACATTTCTTGGCTATCAAGAAGACAGATGGAGCGGCTGTCTTGGCTAGGAAGTTTGTGCGAGAGATTGTGAGGCTGCATGGAGTGCCAGCCAGTATCGTGTCGGATAGAGATCCGAGGTTTGCTTCAGAGTTTTGGAGGGCATTTCAGACTGAGATGGGCACTAAGGTGCATATGAGTACCGCGTATCATCCGCAGACAGATGGGCAGTCAGAGAGGACTATTCAGACTTTGGAGGATCTGCTTAGGATGTGTGTACTGGATTGGGGTGGTCATTGGGCTGATCATCTGTGTTTGGCAGAGTTTGCCTATAACAACAGTTTTCAGTCTAGTATTGGTATGGCTCCTTATGAGGCTTTGTACGGGAGGCCATGCAGGACACCGTTATGCTGGACCCAAGTGGGGGAGCGCAGCATGTTTGGAGCTAGTTTTGTTCAGGAGACGACGGAGAAGATTCGTGTCTTGAGGCTGAACATGAAGGAGGCTCAGGATAGACAGAGGAGTTATGCAGATAGGCGGCGACGTGAGCTTGAGTTTCAGGTGGGAGATAGAGTTTATCTCAAGATGGCTATGTTGAGGGGCCCTAACAGGTCCATAGCAGAGAACAAGCTCAGTCCGCGTTTTATGGGTTCGTTTCCAGTGGTAGAGCGAATTGGGCCAGTGGCTTATCGGTTAGAGTTGCCACCGATTATGAGCGCCTTTCACAAGGTGTTTCACGTTTCTATGTTGAGGAGGTGTTTGCGTCCTTCAGAGGAGGTAGTGGTTGAGATTCCAGAGGATCTCCAGCCAGATATGACAGTCCCGGCAGTTCCTGTGAGGATTCTTGAGAGGAGAGTCAAGGTTCTGCGGAACAAGAGGGTGCCATTGTTGAGAGTCTTGTGGGACTGTAGTGGCACAGAGGAGCAGACTTGGGAGCCAGAGGCAAAGATGAAGCTGAAGTTCGGAAAGTGGTTCGACAAGCAGGCTGTAGAGTGATTCATCTTGTGGTTCTAGTCTTGTTTTTGGTTTTTTTTTTGTTGTTGGTTTTGGACTTATGTATTTTCGTTTTGTTGTACGATATACATTTTTGGAGTTATATGAGATGGAGTTTTGCCTCATATTTTTGGTTATGGTTTGGATGTTACCAGTTTCTTTGGCCGGTGGGGTCATTGAGAGTTTTTAGTCATATGTTGGTACGCGTTTCAGATTTTATTACTCGTTTTGTCTAGAGGCGGTGGGCCTTGTAGACGGTGGTTCTATTTGTGTTGGGACGTTAGGTGCCCAACGGACTTATATTGGGGGTCGCTACCTCGATATGGGTTGTTTTAGTGACAGTGGGTCACGTTTTGGTTGTGACTTCGGGTCACGTTTGGTTTTGTGACATTGGTCACATTTTGGTACTGGACCGTGAGTTGCAGTACGGATGTCATGACTGCGGTTATGGCATTGAGAGTAATAATATCTTGGAAACATGCGTATAACAAAGGACTAAAAATTTGAGTTTTGAGGTCTTGGAGAGACGTTTGTGTTGGGATTCGAGGACGAATCCATTTTAGTGGGGGAGAATTGTAATATCCGTGAACCAGAAAGTTGTTTTGGAAGTGGTGTTGGACGATGCTAGGGGTTCGGGAGTAGTTGGCACATGCTCTTAGAGGTGTGAATTGAGGATTGGCTGTGCATGTTCTTGTTTGATTGTTGTGCAGTCGGTCTAAGGTTCAAGCATCGCGAAGAAAGTGTGTTAAATTCTTCTGAACGACACCGGTTATCGGGTTTGATTTCCGGTTTAAGTCGATCGATTTGCAATTGGGTTGGTTTTGGTCGATGGGTGTCGACCGACACCAAGGAAGGGTGTCGATCGACACCGGTTATTGAGAAATCGACCGGTTTGATTCAAGTCGGCTGGTTTTGGGCTGGTTTGGGCGAGGAAAGCCCTAGTCTCGCGTTTTTAAGCCCTGTGGCCGCGAGAAAGGCACAAGTTTCGAGTTTCAGAGCTAAGGAGGTGATTCTAAGGTGATTTTGAGAGTTTGGAGGAGTTTTGTGGAGTTTCTGAGGCTTTGGGTTGCTGATTCATCATCTTTTCCTTCCTTTCAATCCCTTTTCAAGGTGAGTGCGTGACTGTAGGCCCGTTGATCAATAGAGATTGTTTGATTTCGAGTTTTGGTTGTGTTCTTGAGTTGTTTATGCTGGATTTCGTGTTTGATAGTATTGGGGCGTTGAAAACCTCTAGATTTTGTGTTATTGCGATTTTGGAATGTGATTTTCGTAGCTTCTGGTTTCTGGGCGTCGAGCCGGTGTCGAGCGACACTCGATGAGTGTCGATCGACACTTGGGAGGCTGGCGTCGATCGACACCATTCAGGTGTCGGTCGACACCGACCTGGGTGTCAGGAAACGTGGGCGTTTCCTGACAGGGAATGTTTATACTGTTGTTTAATGTTGAGCATTGTTATTGTGGTTGATTATTGTGATGTTTTGTCTAGTGTTTGACGTAATTGGCCTGTAGGCAGGATGATCCACTCACTAAGTATTTATGATAATACTTACGCATCTCTTTCGTAATGTGATGCAGGTAACAGCAATGTTCTTCCGCGGAAAGAGACCGAGAGAAGAGGATGATGAGATTAGGAATTTGATTTTGGCTTTGTTGTTATGGTTGACCAGAAATTCATGAGTTTAGGGTGTTAGACTTTATTTTAATAATGTAGCAAACCGGCTTAGGTTGCTTATTGGTTATTGGTTTTATTGGTTTTATTCTTTATTGGTTATTGTTGAATAATTATTTATGATTTAATAATATTGGTTTTCTTCCGCATTGTGTTGTTGAATTAGCTGTTGAGGATTAATATTTATGGGAATATTAATCTGGGCTAATTATAAAAAAAAAAAAAAGTTTGGTTGTTTCAAATATTGATAAATTCGTTGTCCAGTTATGATGTTTTGGCGTCAAGTACGTTATATTATAAGCTAGCTATTTTGTTAACATTATGATCATTTTTATATTAATAACTGTTTAAGAATTCTTTTTTTGACGAGCATGTCGTTTGATTTTTGTGTTTATATAATCATAAACATAGACATGCATTCTAGAATTGATTAATTTTTTTTTTGTGTGAACATGTGTAGGTGCTAAGATAGAAAAGATTTCATATGGCCAATGCAGTATTTTGTGTTCGGATACATACGGAGAGCATGAATGTTATATTGACTGTCTAACGAAACGCTATGGACATGGAGGAGAATGTGTTTCAGCTTCTCCTAAAGGTCCTGCAAGATGTTGTTGCATACTATAATATTTGTATTGTTCCAATCTATTGGATTTAATATCTCTCTCTTGATTATCTCCAATATATTATTTGAAAAAATATTTTTAATAAGAATGATGATGTGACATTATTAGAGAGATCTTCAAGATAAATATAAAAATAAACATTTAATACTAGTCTATCATTGGATTAGAATTTTTAAACTATATATTAGATTTTTTGTTGTATAAACTTTAAAATACTTTTCATATAATTATATGTTTGGTGTTTTATAAGATATAAATATAAATATATATATATATATATATATATATATATATATATATATCCCTAATATATTAAAAACAAATATTATAAAAAAAACATTTGTCTTATCTGTTATTAACAGAAATGCCATACTGATGTGTCATCATCAGGTTCATTTTCAAAGTTAATTTTAATTAAGACAAACATTATTAGAGTAATTACATTCTATGTCATTCATCTTTGGTTAGAGAATGAAATATTTATTATTAATTTAATTAGAAAAATAATTATTTATTAAAATTATTTTATTTCTATTTCCTTATTTGGTAGTGACGAAAATAATAAATAATTTAAAATATATTTATTAGTCAATCAATCAGTAAAATATAGAAGATTTTATTTCAATTGTATTATATTAATTGTTTAAAAATCAAATTATTCTCCTATCATTTTGTTTAAATTTACTTTTCAAAAATAAACTATATCATCACATCAAAATATCTAATAAAACAAAATTAGTTTTTTTGCATATGCTATGATTTGAATTTTTTTAAATAAAACAAATCTCTAAAATTGTTATAAGTCCCACATCGAATATATTTTGGGATAATAATTAAAAAACCTATTATAAAAATGATCCAAATAATGATCAACCATACGTAGGAAAACTGATTTAATAGGTTTCCAAACATTAAAGTTTTTTAGTTAATTTAATTTGGTTCTTTAATTGAACTGAATAATTAAATCGTATAATTTTCTTTAAATATTTTAGTTTGATCAAAATTTAAACATAATCAAATATATTATAACTTATCATATAAGTTAAGTTATTTTAATTATTTAAAATTGATCAAAAACATAAAATATATATGCCATTTTATATTTATCAAAATATAAAATTATTTTAAACATATTAAAATTTGATATATATGTAGATTCGGAAATCCACGCTAAAAATTTGTGATTATTTTATAAGGGAGAAACTTCTGTGGAATCAAAAATTTGATTCTCCCACTCTAAACGATGACAAGAACCAAACCAAACTAAAAAATATGTGAAACAACCAAGCTTTTTTTTTTTAATTATATAATTAAATCAATACTCAGCGGAAGTCTTAAACACATAATTAAATTATCCAATCCATTCAACATCCAATATCTCAATATCAATAACCAATTAAATAACCAATGAATAACCAATAATCCAATAAACAATATAATCAACTTCAGAATAATAAATAACTCTAGCAACCTAAACACCAGGTTAGCTACCAATTCAAATAATAAAACAATAACCAATAAACCCACAAAAACCAATAACCCTATCATCCCCCTCTTCAGCCTCGATCCCGCGGTCACACATTCCTGTTACCTGCATCACATTACGAAAGAGATGCGTGAGTATTATCATATATACTCAGTGAGACGATCATTCCGTCTACAGGCCAATTACGTCAAACACTAGACAATACATCACCATAATCAACAACAACAACAATGCTCAACAAATATCAACAATATAAACCTCCCCTGTCAGGAAACACCCACGTTTCCTAACACCCAGGTCGGTGTCGACCGACACCTCTATGGTGTCGATCGACACTCATCGAGTGTCGGTCGACACCAGCTCGACGCCCAGACACCAACAGCAACGAAACAGTGCATAAAATACAGCAAAACACGAATCCAAGGGTTTTCAACGCCCCAATGCAATCAAAGCACGATTTTTCATCAAAACAACTCAAGAACAACACAATAACTCAAGCACCACGAAATCTCTAGTGAATCACGGACCTACAATCACGCACTCACCTTAGAAACGGATTAGAAGGAAGGGAAAGAGATGAGACAACGAAGAACAGCCACAAATCAAGCCTCCAAACTCCAAAAACTCTCTGGAAATCACCCCTTTCTCTCAAAACACTTATGCCTCGAAAACTGAGCCTCTCTCGCGGCCACAAGGGTTTTAAATCGCGGAATAGGGTTTCCGTCGCCTAAACCGGACAAAACCAGCCGACTTGAATCAAACCGGTCGAATTTCCAATAACCGGTGTCGATCGACACTCTTCCTTGGTGTCGGTCGACACCCATCGACCAAAACCAACCCAACTCGATTCGATCGACTTAAACCGGAATCGAACCTGATAACCGGTGTCGATCGACACCCTTCGGGTGTCGATCGATACTAGTCGTTCAGAAGGATTTAACACACTTTCTTCGCGATGCTTGAATCTTAGACCGACTGCACAACAATCAAACAAGAACATGTACAGCCAATCTTCAATTCACACCTCTAAGAGCATGTGCAAACTACTCCCGAACCCCTAGCATCGTCCAACACCACTTCCAAAACGACTTTCTGGTTCACGGATGTTACAATATGTATCACTCGAGATTCCGTCTAATGTAAATAGACATTTTTTTAATCAACAACCTTTATTCCTAGAATGATACGTAAATAGACATCTTTTAATAATAAAAAAAACAAATTCAGAAAATATCACCTCGTGCAGGACGTGGATCCAACCCTAATATATATATATTATATACGTTTCCAACACGTACCCACTTCCTAAATTTTTAGAAATATTCACTTCTACGCTTCCAAACACTTTCGCTTCCACTTCCGGGTACCCGCTTCTGATTCCATGCATCTAAGGATATATATGATATACAACATAAATTATGAAACAATTTTTTTTTTAAAAATAAAAATAAAAGTACAATATTGATAAAATCATTCAAATTCAGTTACACAAATATGTTTTTTGGTAAATAGAAGATTTGTGAACATTTTTTCCTCCCGTAGTCAGTGACACAAACATGCATGATAGGTTTATTTTCTTTTCTTGTTTTTTGGGTACTAATGTTATGCATGATAGATTTCTACAAATTACTTAATTATTATATGTTGGTTTTCCGTAATATAAAAAGGTTTTTTGACCATACATGTAATCTTTATTTAATTTTTACTTTCGTTATTACACCAAAAAAAAGTAAAATGATATGTTATACAGTTTCGTCAATTTATTTGGTTTTCGAAAGACCATATGAAGGATTTGATTATATTGAAAACTAGGTGGTATGCCCGCACGATTATGCGGGTTTGAGCGTAATAAATAAAAGGATTTAACAAAGTAGGGGTGTTTTCACTTTTAGACCACAAATTGAAGTCAAATGTAAAACTAACCTCTTCAATTTTTTTTTTGTCCAATTATTTACGAGAATGCCATTACTATTTCGAGTGGTAGACCTCAACTGAGGTCTTTCTAGGACTGCTTAAAGACCAAATACCCCTCATCTTCTACACTTAATTTCCAAAATGTCATATCATCAATATTGCCAACCACCATTTTCGCCCAATTTGGAGCTGTTAATGCTCCGAAAACTCACTTTTGAGCTACCATTGCTCATTCTCTCATCTCATAAACTCTTATTCTTCCATTTTCTCCCCATTTTCATCCCAAAAACTCTATAAGCAAACTCAAATCTTGGATCTTGGCATTTCCGATTGTTTAGCTTACAGCAACGACCGGAGCTCGTTATTGAAGGCTTAAATCGAAGTTATCAGCCTTCTAATAGCCTTTCTCCGACGGCCATGTAACTTTTATTCCATAATTATAAGAATTTCAGTTTTGGTCCGCGAATGTAGACCTCAGTTGAGGTCAACTATTACTTTGTAGACCTCAGTTGAGGTCTATTATTACTTAGTAGACCTCAGTTGAGGTCTAATGGTCAACGCAGGGTAGACCGCGACATTTCCTTTGCAAACAAAAAAAACTAGTCGTAGACCTCAACTGAGGTCTACTCCACGTGGAGGTTAGTTTTGCAATTGATCGAGAAAAATGTTTTTGTCCGGAGGTCTACCGCGGAGGTCTACTCCACGTGGAGGTTAGTTTTGCAATTGATCGTGAAAAATGTTTGTTGGAGGTCTACGGCTTAGGTCTACCTACAAAAAAAAGTTGGTTTCGCAGCTCACAAAAGTTTGACTTTCCTCAAAAAGGTCTACGGGGTCTGGTAGACCTCAGGTGAGGTCTACGGTATAACGCCCCGACCGCCCATCCCGGTGAGTCACCCACGCCCTCTCTCGACGGCCGGTCCGTTATTTTTGAGAGGCTCTACCGACTTATTTCTTATCACTGCAATCAACACCCGACCTTTCCCCGTATTTTGACATCTCTTACACGGTTCCCCATACCACTTCCCGGAAGGTCACCCATCCTACCACTACTTCAGCCCAAGCACGCTTAACTCTGGAGTTACTTATGGGTCTTTGACCGAAAAGGTAAATGCACTTTGTTGACATTGGTAGCGAAATCAATTCTCTTAAGCCTCTCTACAAACCGGGATGTTACAATTCACCCCCACTCACTGAGCGCAACGTCCTCGTTGCGCACCTAGATCGTCACCCCCTGACGGTGTGAGTCAAGACCACTCTACTTGACTCCACACTCACGTCTGGGTTTGGCTCTGATACCAAAATGAAAAAACCAAGCTTTTTTTTTTTTAAATACTTAAACAATTCTAGCGGAAGTCTTAAATAAATAATTCAATTAATCATAATATCAATTCAACAACAGAAACCAATAATTAAATAAATCAAATATCAAATAACTCTAACAATTTAAGCAAAATGAATAAAACATAAATCCTATCATCCTCTTCTTCGGCCTTGGTTCCGCGCTTAAATATTCCTACCACCTGCATCACAGGAAAGGAGATGCGTAAGTATTATCATAAATACTTAGTGAGACGATCACTCTGCCCACGGGTCAATTACGCAACTTCCAGATAATTGAAGTCTTTTAAATAATTTCCACAATTATTAAATATTTTTCCACCATTAAAATAATTCCAAATAATTATTAAATAATTCTCATAATTAAATAATAATCTTAATTAATTATTAATCCGAAAATAATTAATTAAACCAATTAAATTAACCATTTAAATCAATTAAATTCATTAAACCGGATTAAACCAATTCCAATTCGATTAAACCAACATTCTCAATCAAATCGGATTAAACCAGACAAAACCGGTGGTGTCGACCGACACCAAACTTGGTGTCGATCGACACTCGGTCGTCTGCTCGAATCCGAGTGCAACAGATCGGCACCAAAACACAGAAACCTCAAACCATTCATTCCACACACGATTCAACACAATTATCAGCACGAAAATCATCACATCACTCAAGAACAACAACCAAAATCATCGATTCATTCATCTAGCAACCTAAATCCGGAAATCCCGAACCCACAGTCACGCACTCACCTTGGATTTGGATTGAAAGGGAGAAACAAAGGATGAACAAGGAAGAACCACAACAAAACACCTCAGAAACTTCACAATCTCCTCAAAAACGCCTCTGGGACTTCTCTGCCTCGAAATATGAGCTACAAAACGCGGCCAGCCCTTTTTATTTCGAGTCTTAGGGTTTTCCAACCCAAACCACACGAACCGAACAAAATAGAAACAAACCGAAATTTTGCGATTTGGCCGGTGTCGATCGACACCAGCTTTGGTGTCGCTCGACACCAGGCAAAAACTCCACTTCTTTGGTTTACGGATGTTACAACTCTCCCCCACTAAACTGGATCCGACATCGCAAGGTCACAACACTGGAGATCCTCACCTGATCCCCGAGACTCACACTCAATCTTATGTATACGCACGTTCCAAGACATTTTCCTCATAACTCATTATCCTCAACACTTATATTGGGGCCACGGCTCCCAAATAAGCCTAAACCAAAACCACTTGTATTGGGGCCACGGCTCCCAAACAAGTCTGCAACTACCCAAACTGGGGCCACGGCCTCCCAGATAGGCATGCCATCGCTTATACCGAAGCCACGGCACTCAGATAATCTACTCACACTGAAGCCACGACACTCAGGTAAGTCTGCTAGAGAACAAAAAGTCTCCCAAAATGTAATGAGTTATTCAGGACCGCAGCCCTTAGAGAAAAATTCTTAAACGCCTATAACAAAAAGATTGAAACGTCTTACGACCCAACTGGTCAACACGTGTAACATCCAAGACAACATCAAATAACACAGATAATGATGCAAAACTCCATCTCATAAATCTCAAAAATGTGTGTCTTACAACGTAAACCAAAAACAACAACAACAAAAGCCCGCAAGCTAAACCAGAAACAAAGCCACAAAGACGAAAGAAGCTCACTCCACACTCTGCTTGTCGAACCACTTCCTGAACTTCAACTTCATCTTTGCCTCTGGCTCCCAAGTCTCCTCCTCAATACCGCCACAAGTCCACAAAACTCTCAATAACGGTATCCTCTTGTTCCACAGAACCTTGACCCTCCTCTCAAGAATCCTCACAGGCACTGCCGGAACTGTCAAATCTAGCTGAAGATCCTCTGGAATCTGAGCCACTAACTCCTCAGAAGGATGAAGACACTTCCTCAGCATCGATACATGAAACACCTTGTGAAAGGCCTCATAATCGGAGGTAGCTCCAACCTGTACGCCAACGGTCCCACTCGCTCCACAACTGGAAACAGACCCATGAAACGCGGACTCAGCTTGTTCTCTGCGATGGATCTGTTAGGACCCCTCAAGTTGGCCATTTTAATTTTGATTATTTTAAAGTTAATAATATTCTCCGTGCTTCACGATTAAGTTAAAAAAATTTGATTCGTTCAAAGTTAATAATATATTAGGCTGTTTCTTGATCCAAATGGCCAAATTTCTCTTTTTAAAATGAGCTTCATACTAACAAAAAAAAAATACTGATGGAGACAATTTAGTTCTCTTTAATCAAACGTTCAAACATATCAAATCCTAGAAAGCTAATATTGGCAAATTTAATTAACTCAACCATTAGCAACATCATGGTCAGAACCAACATTCTTTTAGATCCGGATCTTTTCGGAGAGACGGAAAGAAAGAACGGATCTGATCAAAGGTGGAAGTTTGTAATCTTGACTTTAACATATCTCAATAACCCCCCCTAAATTTTCTTATAAAAAATAACAACATCCCGTGCTACCCGAAAAGAATTAGTTCGACCCAAATTTTGACCACTTAATTTACCACTTTTTCTCTTATTATTGATTCAATACTTAATTTAATTCTAAACTAAAATTAACACTGAATAATTGTATAATTCAATTATCTAAAATCTTCAAAAATCACAACAGAGAAGCACGGGTCAAGATCTAGTTTTCTATTAAAAAAAAACTAATATTAGTGTAAAGGTAATTCTAATCTATTTATTATGTTAAAAAATAATTTGAATCGAATATCTATTTCTTGTTTATATTTTTTTTTATCAAAAATAAAGACTAAAACATTTTTCAAAACAAAAAGAAAATTTCCTCATCTAAGAAAACCGAAAAAATCAGTAGTAACCATGATTGTCGTATTTCCCCGGTGCGATGTTATTGAATTCATTTTTGGGGGAATTGCCAAAAATAGACCACAAATTGATTTTTTCTATTCAACTAGACCACAATTTGAAACAATTGCAAAACTAACATTTTCTACAGTAACAGTACCTCACACTCTCTTATGAACAAACAAAAAAACGCATGCCACGATTACGATTTTAACCTCCAGACGCTGTGGTAGACAAACATGGAGATCTACCACGGAGGTCTACCACGGAGGTCTACCAAATCATTAAATCTTAAATTTAAATTAAAAATTAAATAAAAAATAATTTGACAACAAAACCTGTATGAATAATTAAAAGATAGACATTATCATCTACAAAAAATATGATTGCATACAAATGAATCATTTATAGATAAGCAAAGACATTTAGGTTAAAACCTATAAATGTGTGAGGTCTACCGGGTACATCTACCATGTAGATCTACCAAATAATTAAATCTTAAATTTAAATTAAAAATTAAAAAAATAATAATTTGAAATATTTTTTTCACAAATAACGAAATAATAGACATTTAACATCTACTAAAAATATGATCTCAGAAAAATGCATGAATCTATAAATATCATGAATATATAGTTCATAAGGATAAGAGTTTGAGTAGATTGTTTAGGGTTGAATGGTGTAAGTTGTAGGGTTTTGAAAATTTCTAGACCAATTGTTGTTTTTGGTTTGTTATACGATTCAATGTTCGTTTATTTGTTATCCAAACTGTAAAATGACAATAGGGCAAGCACATTGTTACAAAATTTTATCTAAATTATTCGATTTAGGGTTTAGGGTAAAGTAGATCTACCATGTAGATCTACCAAATAATTAATTCTTAAATTTAAATTAAAAATTAAATAAAAAATAATTTGACAACGAAACCTGTATGAATAATTAAAAGATAGACATTATCATCTACAAAAAATATGATTGCATACAAATGAATCATTTATAAATAAGCAAAGACATTTAGGTTAAAACCTATAAATGTGTGAGGTCTACCGGGTACGTCTACCACGGAGGTCTACCATGTAGATCTACCAAATCATTAAATCTTAAATTTAAATTTAAAATTAAATAAAAAATAATTTGACAACGAAACCTGTATGAATAATTAAAACATAGACATTATCATCTACCAAAAATATGAATGCATACAAATGAATCATTTATAGATAAACAAAGACATTTAGGTTAAAACCTATAAATGTGTGAGGTCTACCGAGTAAGTCTACCACGGAGGTCTACCATGTAGATCTACCAACCGTTTTATCCTGGTATATAAAGGGGAAACCCTAATTTTGTGAAAAAAAAAATTATGTGAAACTCTCTTTCATCAACGTCTCTCTCTCTCTTATCCTCCGTCGATTTCTTCTTCCTCTTCTTCTCCGTTTTGGCCATCATTTTTTCCAACCTTTCCTTCTAGAGACTATGGCGACGCTTCTCTCTTCCTTTCTCAACTTCAGCGCCATCAGATCTAAAGCTGTACTGTTCTCCTTTCCCGGATCTACTCTCAAATCCTCCAGATCTGAAACTCTCCTGAAACGGTGCTGCGGTGGTCGCGGTTTGGCCATGTAGCATCCCTCGTCTTCCCCTCGGTCCTCGTAGCATCCCTCATGTCCTCTTCCACGACGCTTGGCCAATTTCTAGATCCAGTTGCAGGTTCGTTTCTCATGGTTTTGGAATCCAAGGATTCTCTTTTGGGACTTATTTCTTATGCTTCTTTTGAACTGATTCAACATATCTTATTAAGGAGCTTCTTAATCAGTTCCATTTGCCATTGTCTTTGGCTGGGAGAAAATGAGATGGGAATATGCAGTTTTTCTTCCTCCTCAGCCTACATCTCCTTCTCTGATCGCCACCGTCACCGCCGCTGTAAGTTTCTCTCTCGATCTGTATTTGCTGGAGGTTTTGTTTTCTCAGATCTGTGGTAGACCTCTGTTGTAGACCTCTGTGGTATACCTCTGTTGTAGACCTCTGTTGTAGACCTCTGTGGTAGACCTCTGTTGTAGACCTCTGTTGTAGACCTTTGTAGACCTCTGTTGTAGACCTCTGTTGTAGACCTCTGTGGTAGACCTCTGTTGTAGATCTCTGTTGTAGATCTCTGTTGTAGACCTCTGTGGTAGAGATTATGGGTAAAACCCTTTATTTGCTTGGATCTTCCATAGTTTGTCTTCTCTGAAAACAAGATTGAAATTTTATGTTGTTTGTGAAAGTTTTTCAATTTAGGAGCTGGTCTCAGTGATGATTTTTTTAAGTTAGTTTTCTCTGGTTGACATAAGTAGGTTCTTTTTATAGATCTTGATCTATTGGTCTGTCTGATATAGTTTTGGATACTATTTCTTATCAAACTTGTTTTGTAGGAAGGAAATAGGCTATTGGAAGTGGCGGCTGCAAGATAGAACAGAAAGGTTATTGAGATCCTCTTCCCGTTGACGACAAAATCCGAATCTGTTTCGGATTGGTCAGTAGATGGAATTCTCGCTCACATGGAATCAATCAAATAGGCTTCCTCGGAGACTGCACACTACTTTAATCTTCATATTTGCTTATCAATTCATAATTTTCTCTCATCTTATATAGAAATGAGAGAAAATTGTTGCTATTCTCAGTTTAAACACTTGTTGCTTTTAGTTTCAATTTTCATTGTAAGACTTTTTTCTCAAATTAAAAGTTTTTCCGTATTATTTTCAAGGTTTTTATTGGCAATTGCACTTATCATCAATACAAATCAAAAAGATCAAATCACTTTATGTACTCTTAATGACATTGTGGCAAAAATTACAAAAGGTAACTAGGATGTAACATAATCTTCTTACATCCACCATAACTTCAAGAATAACTACGGAAGTCATTTTGTGCTACTTCAACATGAGTAACATCTCGAATTAATATAATTTTTACGAGACATAGGTTGCGACTCGTAACTTACATAAAAAAAGTTGAAAACAGCATGAAGTAGACCTACTACGTAGACCTCAGTGATAGACTTCATGCGTAAATCTTCATTGTAGACCTCCATTTCAGTGTACATTTGCGTAGTAGACCTCGTCTTCAGTCTGCACTTCGAACAACTATAAACTATGAACAAAGATTGAAAGGCGCATCACATGCCATGACTTGTCTTCTACCATCAGCCATTTTCCATAGACGGAAGCTAAACAAACCATTTTCTGCAACAAAAACTAACAAAACAACATAAGTAGAGTAGACCTAAGTAGTAGACCTAACGTGTAGACCTCTACATCGGTCTACCAATAAATTAAGCTAGTTAACTAATTTAAAAGAAAACCGAATAGAGCCTTAATCACACCAAATGAACATTTGAAACTCATATATAAGCAAGTAAACAAGTAAAAACAACCAACTGTTCAAGAAAAATTTCAAAATACTAGATATATTGACCCAAAAAACGATTTACAAAATAACACATAATAGTAGACCTACAACGTAGATCTACGTAGTAGACCTAATACGTAGATCTACAACGTAGATCTCTACTGAGGTCTATCCACGTGGAGGTTAGTTTTGCAATTGACCGAGAAAGATGGTTTTGACCGGAGGTCTACCGCGGAGGTCTACTCCACGTGAAGCTTAGTTTTGCAATTGATCGAGAAAATGTTTGTTGCGGTAGACCTCGTTTTGATTAGTAGACCTCTGAATTGGTCTACGGAGCACAACGAGGTCTACGTTGTAGATCTACCGCAAAAAGTTGACCTTAAAATGGTTAGTTTTCAGTTGACCCAAGTTTGACTTTCCTCTAGTAGACCTTCGCAGTAGACCTCAATTTTTTTGCGTTGACCAGATATTTTAGTAGACCTCACATGAGGTCTACCAGACCCCGAGGTCTACCAGACCCCGTAGACCTTAATGGTAGACCTTTTTGAGGAAAGTCAAACTTTTGTCAACTGCGAAACCAACTTTTTTTTGTAGGTAGACCTAAGCCGTAGACCTCCAACAAACATTTTCTCGATCAATTGCAAAACTAACCTCCACGTGGAGTAGACCTCCGCGGTAGACCTGTGGACAAAAACATTTTTCTCGATCAATTGCAAAACTAACCTCCACGTGGAGTAGACCTCAGTTGAGGTCTACGACTAGTTTTTTTTGTTTGCAAAGGAAATGTCGCGGTCTACCCTGCGTTGACCATTAGACCTCAACTGAGGTCTACTTAGTAATAATAGACCTCAACTGAGGTCTACAAAGTAATAGTAGACCTCAACTGAGGTCTACATTCGCGGACCAAAACTGAAATTCTTATAATTATGGAAGAAAAGTTACATGGCCGTCGGAGAAAGGCTATTAGAGGGCTGATAACTTCGATTTAAGCCTTCAATAACGAGCTCCGGTCGTTGCTGTAAGCTAAACAATCGGAAATGCCAAGATCCAAGATTTGAGTTTGCTTATAGAGTTTTTGGGATGAAAATAGAGAGAAAATGGAAGAATAAGAGTTTATGAGATGAGAGAATGAGCAATGGTAGCTCAAAAGTGAGTTTTCGGAGTATTAACAGCTCCAAATTGGGCGAAAATGGTGGTTGGCAATATTGATGATATGGCATTTTGGAAATTAAGTGTAGAAGATGATGGGTATTTGGTCTTTAAGCAGTCATAGTAGACCTCAGTTGAGGTCTACCACTCGAAATAGTAATGGCATTCTCGTAAATAATTGGACAAAAAAAAAAAATTGAAGAGGTTAGTTTTGTATTTGACTTCAATTTGTGGTATAAAAGTGAAAACACCCCTTCATTATTTTGTCAAAGGTATAAGGTATTGAATTAATTTGTTACTAATATTTCGATCGCGAAACTTGAAAGGTTTGTCCTATGTACTTTTTCGCTGGGAAAACAAAAACTCACGAGAGAAAATTGTAGTTTTAGTTGCAAATCTTATCTATACAAAATATAACTTAACATTTCAAAATTTTAAATAACATAACCAACACAAAGAGAAAAAATATATATATATATATATATATATATATATATATATATATATATATATATATATATTTCAGATTTTTAGAAGATAAGCTTCGATCACATAATTAATAGTTTTAGTACCAATGACATTATTAATCAACCATAAACAAATTTCAGCAGCAAATTAAATATAAGGTTTTGTGTTTTGCTTTTGCATATGAAAAAAATTCCTTCATCATTACAAATTTAGACTCTGGTTATCAACTCTACTCCATCTATAAATCCTTTCGAGAAACTTTCAACTTCTTAGAGCTCAACATCATCTTTTTTTTTTTTTTTTTTTTTTTTTTTTTGGCAGCAGTCTCTACACCTATAACGATTCAGTAATCCAAATCGGTGGTGAAGAGTTTACATAGTATACATCATGAAGGAGATCTCGAGCACTCCGTGCTAGCTTGTCTTCTTTCGTGTTTTTTGTCCTTGGAATGTGAGCAATAGAAAATGTTGAGAACAGCTTTCTGCACTTTGTGACTTCCTCCAATAGGATTGAGAATGCCGGCCACTCTTCAGGTGTAGACACCATCTTCACCAAATCCGAACAGTCCGTCTCAAATCTCATTACTCGTTTCGTCTGTACCAACATGCTCTGCATAGCCCATACCAATGCTTCTAGTTCCGTTTGTAGGGGTGTTAATCCCCTCAGATTACTAGCCCCCATTAATCGCTCCCTGGTATGTGTGTTATAGTAATACCATCCCAGTCCTGCCCGACAAGTAGTCTCTTTCCATGACCCATCGATTTGACATATTTCACCCCACCCTGTCATTTGGTAGGAACTCCGTGTGCCAAGCCGCCTTTCCGCCAAATCCTCTCGAGTTTGAGCTGTTTGCCAAGCTATTGCTTCTGCTTCTGCTAGCGTAATGAGATCTCGGGGATCGCGATCCAAATTAGAAATTTTTTTATCATTCCTAGCTTTCCAAATATACCACATCAACCATGGAAACATTATCATCTTGACATCCTTTGGCAAATGCCAAAATAAATGAGCTACATTGGTAAACAATGCAGTACCCGGGAACCTATGTGGTGGTGTCGGTATTGGTGACAATGCCCACACCTGAATGGCTGGTGGACATTCAAATATGGCATGATTAATAGATTCCTCCGCCAAACCACATCGTGTACATATAGGGTCTACTGGAATTCCGCGATTGTGTAATCTTGCATTTACTGACATGCAACCAGTTATAACCTGCCATATAAAATGGTTGATCTTTGGCGGGCATTGAACTTGCCAGGCATACGCTTGAAGTCTCCGAACGTCGGGGCCAAACCGTGGCAGATTTTCCCCCGATACTGGGAACTCTTGCGTCGTCTTATATCCTGATTTGACCGTGTAGCGTCCATTTTTGGTGAAATGCCATCCTAATGAATCATGTCTGTGAAAGTTCGTAGTCGTAATCCCATGAATAAGGGTCACATCCTTACTAACGAACAATTGTTGTAATAGTGGAAGATTCCACGTTGAAGTTATCGGGTCAATTAATTCACTCACCCGAAGGTAAGGATAATAATTAAATCCCCTACAGATAGCTGGCCTCGGGCGAGAATCTGGAATCCATGGATCATTCCAAACAGAGATAGAAAGACCGGATCCAACTCTTTTAATGAGCCCTTTGTTAACCAAAGGCCGAGCTGAAACTATACTCCTCCATCCATATGACGGGGAGTATGAGCGAATAGAATCCAAAGGACTGCCGTTCCGAAAGTACCGTCCTTTGAAGACTTTTGCAAAAAGAGAATGTGGGGTATCAATTAGCCGCCACAGCTGTTTTGCCAGTAATGCCGAATTGAAGTCCTCTAGATATCGGAATCCTAGTCCCCCGTCCGTCTTGTGGCGACAGAGTTTTTTCCAAGCTAACCAGTGCATTCCCCGAGATTGCCCATTGTTGCTCCACCAAAAATTCGCGACCGCACTAATTAGTTTATTGGTCACTCCCTTGGGTAACCTAAAACATGACATAACATATGTTGGCATTGCCGAAACCACTGATTTAATGAGAATTTCTTTGCCGCCTCTAGATAATAGTTTAGAGGTCCATCCATTAATTCGTTGATTTTGACGTTCCACAAGAAAGTTGAAATTTTTTGTTTTTGCCCCCCCCCAAACTTTCGGGAATTCCTAAATACTTGCCCATTCCTCCTATATGCTTGATACCTAAGACTTCGTGGATTTCAGTCCGTAATCCCGCCTCCACCTTGTGGCCAAACTGTATTGATGATTTATCAAAATTTATTTGTTGTCCCGATGATCTCTCATATTGCCTGAGAAAACTCAATAAAACTTCACTTTCCTCCCTTGTAGCTTTACAGAAAAACAAACTATCATCCGCAAAGAATAAGTGGGATACCGCTGGACTCGCACGAGCCACTTTTAACCCTGTAAGCTGCTTCGTATCTTCTGCTTTCTGGAGGTTCTTAATGAGAATTTCCGTACATAATATAAAAAGATAGGGTGATAGGGGATCTCCTTGTCTGAGTCCCCTATGGGGTATTATGTGACCTTTTGGGTGACCATTTATAAGTACCTTATATTTAACAGATTTAATGCACCACATAATCCAGGCGATCCACCGTTCTGCAAATCCCAATTTCTTTAATAGATGTTCAATAAAATCCTATTCAACTCGATCATATGCCTTGCTCATATCTGTCTTTACCGCCATGTACTTGTGTTTACAAGAATTATTTGTTCGCAACCCGTGGAACATTTCCTGTGCAATCAAAACGTTATCCGATATTAGTCGTCCCGAGACAAATGCCGACTGAGTCTCCGAAATTAACCGCGGAAGCAAGAGTCTGAGTCGTTGACATAAAACTTTTGAGATTATCTTATATCCCACATTACACAAACTAATGGGTCTGAGTTGTGTCATGTGAGTGGGTCTCTCCGTTTTCGGGATGAGACAAATATTTGTTATATTCAAACGTTCATCAAAGACACCAGTGTTGAAGAAATCATTAATCAATTTTACAATATCCTCCTTTAGTATCTGCCATGACCGTTGGAAAAACAGAGCCGTCATTCCATCGGATCCCGGTGCTTTCTCTGGGTGCATCATAAACAAGGCCTGTCGCACTTCATGCTCCGTGACTGGCTTCACTAACATTTCATTATCACTAGCTGTCACTTTTCCTGTTATATTTGCCAAAACTATTTCAAAGCCATCTGGTTTGGTCGAGGTAAATAAATCCGTAAAATACCCGACCGCCACTTTCTCTACTTCTTTCTCCCCATCAACCCATACATTTGCCTGATTATGTAGCCCCACGATCCGATTGATAGCCCGTCTTTGCTTCGTGGTAGCATGATAAAATTTTGTGTTCAGATCTCCATCCTTCAACCAAAGATTCCTACTTTTTTGTTTCCAATAATCTTCCTCATCGCGATAGGCCTGCTTTAGCTTTATAGTTATTTCTGCAAGCTCCTCTTGTGTACGATTATCATCATTTTGGACCGCCTCCAGAGCCTGTTGTAGTTCCATGATCTGATCTTTCCCATATGGTTTATTTGCTTTTCGCCAATTTGAGATTTCATGACGTACATTATGTATACGTTCAACAATACTCGGAATAGCCGAATTTGTCGCTACACTGTCATACCTCCAGCCTTTATCAATAGATTCCATTAGCCCTTCTATGCCAATCCATCTTTTATCAAACCGAAAATTTCTGCGTCGTTTCGTTATTTTCGTATCCAATGTCGCCACTATTGGCCTATGGTCTGAACCCACCATTGCTAAATACTCCACACTTGAAAATGGAAACAAGTCATGCCAATCTTCTGTAGCCAGGGCTCGATCTAGTCGACATCTGACTATTTTCCCTCTTCTCCGACCTCGCCATGATAACTTATTACCCTGCGTTGGAAAGTCAACCAAACCGCAGTCATTTATCATGAAATTAAATGACATAAAAGTGGATGCTTGACGCAGAGCGCCCCCTTGTTTTTCATGATTTCCGGTAATTTCATTAAAGTCTCCAATTAAAAACCACGGTTCCGTTCTCGTCGTTCCTATTCGTGTTATCCGTTCCCATACATCATTGCGAAACTTTGGTATCGGATCTCCATAAACAAAAGACATACATATTTGTTTCCCCTCATACTAAACTCAGGCCTAAATTTTCCCCAAATCTCCCTGAGATAGCTTATTGTAAATTTATTACCCAAACCTTGAACATTCCAACTTAAAACCCTCATTTAAAATCTTTTGTGTCAGGACTTGGTCCCTTTGGCGAACCATCATCCTTCTTTTTTTTGGCTCCTTCAAAGCCTGTTTCTTCCTTGGTGTCTTGGCTGTTTGAGCCATTCTCCTGAGTGTCCCTCCACCCAATCCAACTGCTGGACGAAACCCCTTCTTTTTTACAGTCGGTTTACGAGCGCCCCCTGGTTTCTCTGCTGGGAGTTCCGCATTCGCCAAAGGTTGGTCATATAACCCAAGATCCTCATCAGCCTCATGTAGCTCCTCCCCATCATCATCACCAAATAACGTCATGTCTTTGTTTTCCTCCAGCTCCATTCCTTTCAGCCCCTCATTGTTGTTATCATTTGCCACCACCACGTCGGTACTCGCATCACTTCCCTGGACAAAGTCAATATCATTATTCATTGTTTTACTCTCACCGTTCAGAGTTTGGTCATCACGTCGTGGCCCCATATTCTCTTCATCTCTCATCTGCACCATGACCGTTTCTGGCCTTGATTCCGTCACGTACCCTGTAACAGCCTCAGCAGGTTCCACCATCAAGGTTTCTAAATCCATACCCTCATCGTCATCATCAAACTTCAATTCCTTCCTCGCCTTCTTCCCAGCCTGGTTTAAAGAGCTCAAAGTCTTCCCAATAGTACCATGTTGTGGTTCAATCACCTCAGTAATTCTCGCCTTCTTAGCCGAGAGATGATTATCACTCATCGTCTCTGTGGGACCCTCCTCTCTGCCTCTCTCCCGCCCATTCTCATTTTCGCGGTTCGTCTGCTCATTATTGTGATCATCTCCACCACGAGATATCCCGCGTACGGGACCCCCATAGCGTTTCCCTTGCTCCACCGGTAGAGCCCGTAAAGAGGATGTACCCTCGCCATCTAACTTTGCTTTGCCACGAAAATCAGCTGGCTGGTGGCCTCGGTTTTCTCGTGTATCCACCATCTTCCCTTTGCCTTTGCCCTTGTAGTCTGCTGTTTTCCCATGGTAGCGCCTGCTGTCATCGCCTTCCTTCACCCCATTAAGCACTACTCCTTTGTAACTCATCATACTCATACCCGACTTTTCCTCTCGGCATCTCTGCCTTTCTTTTTCTGCTCTTTCCACCCTTTCTTTTTCTTCCCGTTGAGCCAGCAGCAAAGGGCACTGCTCAGCAGCATGGCACATACTATGGCACTCTTTGCAGAATCCATAGAGACGTTCATATCGCAACAATATCGTTGTTTCCTCACCTCCATTGTCAAAGCCAACCGTAGTTTCAAACACCAAAGGCTGAAATGCATTCATGAGAACCTGCACTCTTCCTCCGTCGAGATCCACTTCTTTGGCTTCACCAAGAGCGTCACCAATACTTTCAAAGGTAGGGATAGCCCAATACTGAAGTGGGACTCCCAACACACGGACCCAAAACATGATTTCCGAAGGATACTGTGGGTCCATAACCGGCTGCCAATGAACCACCGAGAGCATCCAATAATCAAAATGAAAAGGGGCCATCTTCAGCACCTCGATGATGTCTTGTTCCTCATCAAAGTCAAATTGGAACCTTCCCAGCCCCAAATCAGCAGCAGCCACCTTTCCTTCAACGTGCCATATGCGAGGAAGCATATATAGCAAAGCCTTCATGTCTTGCTTCTGTGGATTCATACATCGCCCGATAAGGGTTTTGGAGTACCCCTTAATGAGCTGAGAGTTGTCGAATCGGGCCACCGTAATCTTCAGCGTAGGTTTAAGCGTAGCTTTTCCTTTGTTGGAACCACCAGCCTTCATGAAGTTTGATTGAGCCATTCCACCAACTCGCAATAACAAAGAGAAGAGACAATAACAATGAGAGAAAGGATATTGAAGAAAAAGTTGAGTGTGGAAAAACACAAAACAAATCCTTGTACTTATACTCAAACAGCCTACTCGATCACAATTACACCCATCAATTACCCCAAATATTCTATATCGATCATATTTATTACGGTCATTCTTGTGTCCATAAATATCACTATTCCTTTTATGATTCGTACATTGAAACCATTTGAGACCATTCCTTTTTGTTACCTCATGAAGTACGCCGTAATTACCGACCAGCATAATCCAAAGCTCCATCAAACTTGCCATGATTGGAGGGACTTTGCCTATTTCGTATTCCAACAGCATAAAAAGGAATGATTCCCTAAGTAAACGCCAATAATCCCTTTGAAGAAGCCTCAAAAACCTCCAGAAGTTCTCATGAGTCAAAGATTGAGACAAAATCTCAAGAGGAAACTCTCGCCATAGGAGGCCACGCACCATAATTGCCAAGATTCGTGAATCAATAAACCCAATTAAGAGCCATATCAATCTAATCCTGGTCTTTCCAAATACTGCACCAACCAGTGGCTGTCGGATAACACCATAGCTCCGAAAAACTAGTGCTCCCCGTAAACAGAAGCCCCTCCCAATCCAATCATATCTTAGTCCCATATCTCGCCTTTCACCACCCAAGCGTGATTCAATCCCAAGATTGGGACCAATTGATCTCCAAAGGACACTCCTTTCTTGATGTTGAATCTGTACATCATATGTCTTCGTGAATTTGATTTCATAGAGTAAGAAGATTTGATGATATCTTCGTTCTCGTACCCATACTATCCATAAAAAAAGACCAAAGCTCATGCCCATCCATAATCCATGTTCACCAACTCGCAAGCTGTTCACACCGAAGAGATCCGACAGATCCGGTGAAATCAAAATGAGATCTCCACCAACTAAACCAAAATACCCATCACCAGAGAAAAAGATTTGATGATATCTCCTCTCAAACACCCAATTCCCCCATATAGAAACCAGATTTGCCACCGAGTCTTGTCTGATGTGCATGTCTAGAGCTTGGATCTAGAGATCTCCTTCCCTATCGCCTTCATCTTTCTCTGATATTCTTGCGCAGCTCAACATCATCTAGGTGGTGTCCCGCACGCATGTGCATAAATAATTTTTTTTAATAATAATAACGTTTAGGCAAAGAAATTTAATAGAGAGAAGTGAATTTTAATATTTAATTCTTGCTTAATTTTCTAATTCCCCCCCCCCCCCTCTCAAATGAAAGATTAAACCCAAAATGAAAGTATTGAGGAATATTTAACCCAAAAATTAAAATTTTGATTCCTCAGATATTTAATAGAACTTTTAATATTTAAATATTGAGGAATCAAATCACAGCCCGAAAAATTAAACTCTAAACCCTAAATCCTACGCCCCAAATATAAATAAAAATATAAACATATATTTTATTGAAAATATAAACATATATTTTATTGAAAATGTAAACATATATTTTACAAATGCTACAATACGATTACTTGTTTTATTATAGATTCTCAATGAAAACATTTTTTCGTGGAAGTTACAGAATTATATTCCCTCTTTTTTTTGTATAAAATATAGTAAATTATATATGTAACATAATTATGACATAGTGAGAGAGTTTAAAATTCATTCCCACCATCTAAAAATTATTCTTTGTATCGAGAACAAATTAAAAGTTGTTTATGCTAATTTTACAAGTTATGAAGATTGAAATCAATTTATCAATAAATTTTGATATAAATCGCACCACAATTTGCCGCTCAATCACCAATATTTAAAATAATAGCTAAATCTTAACATAAATTATCTGATTTTTTGAAAAAATATACATGAAGATTCCCTTCCAAAGCAATAGTTTCAATCATCACATGCGGGAATTGTGTATAAGGTAATCTTCCAAAACATAAATGAAAATTGTGTATAAGTTACTACGTTTTAAAATTACCACATTCACACAAACACCGGGATACTTGTAAAACAAATCAAGGAATATATGTTACACCAACAAAATTTAAAATCCAAATTTTTTATTTAAGCAAATAAAATCTTCAACATTATTTCTTTTCTTTTCAATTACTAACGAGATACAAAACACACCGTTTTAGTAATTAGAAAATAAGATCATTTTTAGTATTGTACACAAACATGTACAACCGAAACTCAAAGAAAATAAAGTTTATCGTCATAGTTGAAGAAAATATTTATAGAAAAAGCATCGCATACGATATTTGTCGCGATTTAAAAAGATGGAAACAATGAGAACTTAGATTTGTGGACGAAATATAATATGTCTCTATACAAGAAACAAGCTCAATGGTAGATATGATTTGGATTTTATTTTTTCGTTTATGATTTATGTGTTGATAATCTCAGCTCGTGGGATTTGTTTTGTTTTATAGTTTCAAAAATATATATATATATATATATATATATATATATATATATATATATATATATATATATATATATATAAAGTTAAATAAGGTCTCTTCTTAAACTGACATAACGCATCATCAACTCATTTTATTAGTTTTAATTTTTTATTTGATTTATTATATTTATCTTTTAATCGTAATAACTATCATTCATTAAATTAATATTTTCCAATAGAATTTGAAAAGTCATTTAAAAAAAAAATATTTTAGTTAATATTGATCAAAACAAATTCTAGTTTAATAGTTTTAATTATATCAAATTAGTTTAAATAATATAATAAAAATAATAAAATATATATTTTAATTGACAACCCCAAATATTTTATTATTTTATTATTAAATTATTTTATTATATTTATCTGTTTATTACAAATAACAACTTATTTTTAATACCAAATATTGCCAAAAACAAAAATCTAAATGAGGACGAAAATGCTGAAAGTAAAATATAGAAGAACATAGCTAAATCGAAAACGGATACCGCTCCCATGTTCCGGTCCGCCGTACAAGAAACAAGTGTCGTTTGTCTTCTTGGCGCCGTAATAGGCTGGGTTAGTTGATATTACATGAAGATCATAGATTGGCTGGAAGTTGGTTCTGTTAGTTGCGACTTCTAGGTTGTACATATAGGCCGCCTTTCCAAAACCGACATCTGGAAAAAATCCCGACCCCATCTGGGTCGTCGTGTGCTGGTTATACATGTTTTGGTTTATGGCTTCGCCCCCCCATTCCACCGTTTCAGCATAGTCGATTAGGCGACTGAATAGTTCTATTGGCCAATAGCTGACTGTCTCGAATGTGGTGCCGTTGTTAAACCCGACAGCTAACCACCACAATCCGAGTTTGGTATCCTACAATTAAATTTAACTATATTAGAAAAAGTATATATAGTAAATGAAAATAAAGTAATGAAATAAAATGGTTTGTTTACCTTCCAAATGTGAATGGTTAGGTCGGTCTGAGCGCCCCCAAATGTCGATGCCGGGGAAATCGCACCCTCTAGAGCGATCTTCTGACTAATCTGGATGAACCCTGGACATCGTAGGTTGTAACACGTCCTGGTATGGTACGCGTCACTTGTCCATAGAATAAAGAGTCGGGGTCGGTTGTCTCTATAGAAACTGGGATATACCTACATTGCAAAATAGTGAAAATATTTAGTTATTACTAATTAGAAGAAATATTTTGTAATTACTAGTCGTTATAAAATACTCTTTTAGTTATCAACCTACCTGCCACCCAGCCTCGATGCTGTTGAGGTCCCCAACCTCGTAAGAGCCTGAGGTAAGCCAAACTTGGCCAAGGCTGAACTCGCCGGAACCTTTTTGTATGTTGGGATGCCAGACGCTCATCCTAGCCTTTGTACCATAAATCTGTGGTGGTTGGCTGTTCATATTTCCTATAGCATACTGTAAAAAAACAATAAGATCCTAGTTATTTTCAGCTTTGTTATTGACGAAGTAATAAAGAATAATTAAGCGCTAATAATAAAGTCCATTTTTAAAATACTTACCTCGTGTCCTTGCGTGTATCTGTTCGCAGCATTTGAACTCATAGGAGAAAATACCCTCTTTATCGGAACAGTTCCTTTAGGACAGAACGTTCCATTCTGGTGCCATAGCATTTTGTTTTTGGTGCCATAGCATTTTGTTTTTCAAAACAGGCAAAATTTAAATGCATGAGAGAGAACCCACATTTTCGGGCCTTGCCCATTACAAAACCTACATTTTCGGGGCCTTGCCCATTACAAACCCACATTTTAGTAAAGAATAGTCCAAGCCCATTTCCGTAAATCATATTATGAGAGTTTGAATTGAAGTAGTCTCATAGCGATTTTAAGAAATTTATTCAATTGTAAATTTTTAAAATGTTAAATAATTATGACTGTGTTTGATGTTAAACAACAACAACAAAAAAACCTGAAATTGATGCGCTTTCAGGAGCGGGTTCTTGAACGCCGGTTGCGCCGTTCTGTCGATGCAGTCGATGAGATCCCCATCTGGACTATGTCAATATTTATATAATTCAACAATTGTCAGTTGTCAATTATCATAATTATTAATTTAGTTTGGGCCTCACTTGAAATAGTATATTATAATTCACTAAAATGGGTCCAATTGTCAAAATTATTAATTTAGTTTGGGCCGGACTTGAAATAGTAGTTCGTTCTTCAACAGCTCTTAACAGTATTACTAATCTCAAACAACCCACCACGAGAGATTATTAAAGTTAAATTAACTTTATAATCATGTTGTTCATTTGTATGTGTAATTAGCAGATGATAAAAGAGAGATAATGTGGTTTTTGTCTTATACGAAAGCCCTATGTCATGGTTTTTGTCTTTTACGCAAATGAAATTATCGAATTGTCGAGTGGTTTCTGAACAGAGCGCCAATTAAGAAGACGTTGATCTAAGAAAAACAAATAATGAAGGTTTAATGCAAGATGGTCTGGAACTGTTTTTGATGAAATTTTCTCAAAGAAATTTTCTCAAAGCTAAGAGCAGCGAGATGACAAATCAAGATGGTTCTTCCAAGGGGTTTCAATTTTATTTTTTTGCAGTTTCTAATTTGAAAAAGGAAAAATGACAAATAGAAACGTTTTTTTTTTTCTTTTTCAAATGCCATCATAAGAGGTGGTATTTCAAACCATTGTGTTTTAACTATAAATTGTCACACAAATCAGTTGAAATCCTTATTTTCCAATAAGATGAGATTTTAAGGAATTTTCATAAATGGCTAGCTAATCCAATAAACTAAAATTTGGAATAGTTTCTACCTCGACCGTCAAGAGTGCAGTCCCAGTCACGGACAGAATAAGAAGACAAACGACCAGGAGGCGTCGATCGTGCTTCGGAAACGGCTTCATTGACAACGAAAACATATCGGATGGATCCAAAACTCCAGCGATTTGATTGGATCGGCACCTTACAACGTAATTGCTGTAGAACATTAGGGTTCTCAAAGATCCCAGGATTGAGAAGATTATTAGGCTTTATACATCGGATATAAAGTGGCTCCGTTGTATTGAGAATCCCAAGCAGTGATACCAATTGTTGCTGCAAAGAAGTACAAACATGGAATCTGTGACCTTAGAAAAAAATAAACAGATTAAAACCTGCTATAAGCTAACAGTGGAGACCAAAATCTGACTCACCTTGAAACGGGTACCGATAGAGGAGAGTTTTGATTGTTTGGATTCGTCAGTTACTGGTGGGAACAAGTTTGCAACAAAGGAACATGTAGAAGCATTTAACAACGCTTGATGCTCAGCGATAACATAATTCTTGTTCTTTGAAGAGAGAGAGAGAGAGAGAGAGAGAGAGAGAGAGAGAGAGAGAGAGAGAGAGAGAGAGAGAAAGAGAGATTTCAAAGGGGAGGAGAGAGAGACGTGAGGAGTGAACCGATGAGTCAACGAAGAAATATCAATAAGAAGAGATTCCGACGAATCAAGATCAAAGAAAGAGAAGATCGTGATCGGAAAAGATGAATGAAAAGAAACGGTTACGGTGGAGAGCTGAGCTTACCGCTCTTTTTGCTAAGAAAGCTGAGCTTACCGCTCTGATACCAGATTAAAAGAATACTGAAAAGAGTTTCTTCTTCATTAATTGAGAAAGTTGATTAGAGACTTCCTTATATACAAGTATCTAATTCACTAAATTACTATATAATTTTAACGAGTATTTACATGAGAATGTACGTATACTTTATTAACCATTCTCATGCCTATATATTATTGTTTGTTGGACCTCCATGCAGAGTGAGAAAAGGATTTTTAACTGCCAATCATTATCTAGAATTAATCGTGGTAGTTTAGTGATTAAATTTACATTACCGCAAGCCTGAATCATTTTACATCAATAATTTGGCTACGTTGTTAGTTGGGGACACGTGTAGACTGTGTAGTAGGGTTTTAGTTTACTTATTGTCATGAATGACAACAAAATAAGAATGTTTTCCGAAAACTGGACCGTACGTCGTTTTCGTCACTCAAAAGTATTACAAATAAATAAAGTCATCTCTTTTGGAACATATCTAAAAATAGAAACCTTCGAACCACTTCAACGACTAGTGGTGATTTAGTGGACCCGTACGAACAATGTGATCTCTCCAGAGGTTAAGCCCGAGCTCGTGAACAGGCGTTTTCTTGGTGCGTTTGGGGCATGGTTTACAATTATGGTATTGGTATTCAATTGATTCAGGTGGAGTTCTACTTCAGTGATAGCAATCTTCCCATTGATGATTTCCTTAAGAAGACGGTCACTGAGAGCGAAGATGGCTGTAAGTTTCTAGCTTCCGAACAAATTCAATCGATGTGTTTTGATTTCTTTTATTGCTGAGTGATGATTTCTTCTTCTTCTTCTTCTTCTTCCTGTGTTGATGTTTTTGGTTTGGAAAAAAAAATAGTGGTGAGTTTGGCGTTGATATGTTCCTTCAGTAAGATGAGAGGATATTTGAAGTTGGGTGATTCGAAAGGAGATGAGATTCCTGAAGATACGATCAAAGCTGTTGCTGATACTCTTCGAACCTCCTCGGCTCTCAAGGTTTCAGACGATGGTGAGTTTTGGTATAGTAAAATTTTCAATTTTGTTTTAGGGAAACAGAAGTTTTAGCTACATTGAGACCTGTCTTTCAGATTGGAGAAATATCTTTTACAGTTAATTGATCACTTTCGTTTTTTTGGATTTGATTTCACAGAGAAAAAGGTTGGTAGGAGTACAGAGTTGTTGAAGCTTGAAGATTTGGTTGAACAGCTTAATGCAAGAACAGTAGCTGCTTCACCATTCTCGTATGATGTTAAAAGGGAAGATGTTGAAGCCTTTTTCAGTCAGTATGGGAAGGTAAACCACTATCGAGTTTGATTAACTGGTTATACAAGTGTGTGATGTATCATATATGTATATGTGTTTTCGTTACAGGTTAATAGTGTTAGGATGCCTCGTCATGTAGCAGAGACGAGAGTGTTTTCTGGCGTTGCCTTGGTTGAGTTCCCTACAGAAGAGGACGCACAAAATGTTATGAAGGAGAATTTGGTCTTTGCTGGTCTCGAGTTGGAGTTGAAACCAAAGTAATCCACTATTTTCTAGTCTCTTCACAAAGTGGCTGAGAATGAAGAGACTCTTCTTCCAGTCACCTCTAAATAAGAGCGTTTGATACAGATTCAATCTCACCCGTCGATATATCTAAGTCAATCGTGTCCGTTGGTGTATCCGGATCCGGGCCTCGGGTATGACGGGCAGGTAACAGTCCACGTCGGAAACAAAATTTCTTACTTTCTAAAAACAAACGTGGACTTAACATCATAAAAATAGTAAATATGCATTTTATATTGGGGGAATTGCCAAAAATAGACCACAAATTGATTTTTTCTATTCAACTAGACCACAATTTGAAACAATTGCAAAACTAACATTTTCTACAGTAACAGTATCTCACACTCTCTTATGAACAAACAAAAAAACGCATACCACGATTACGATTTTAACTTCCAAATGTTGTGGTAGACAAACATGGAGATCTACCATGTAGATCTACCACAGAGGTCTACCAAATCATTAAACCTTAAATTTAAATTAAAAATTAAATAAAAAATAATTTGACAACAAAACCTGTATGAATAATTAAAAGATACACATTATCATCTACAAAAAATATGATTGCATACAAATGAATCATTTATAGATAAGCAAAGACATTTAGGTTAAAACCTATAAATGTGTGAGGTCTACCGGGTACGTTTACCATGTAGATCTACTATGTAGATCTACCACATAATTAAATTTTAAATTTAAATTAAAAATTTAAAAAAAAAATTGACAAAAAAACTTGTATGAATAATTAAAAGATAGACATTATCATCTACCAAAAATATTATTGCATACAAATGAATCATTTATAGATAAGCAAAGACATTTAGGTTAAAACCTATAAATGTGTGAGGTCTACCGGGTACGTCTACCATGTAGATCTACCATGTAGATCTACCACATAATTAAATCTTAAATTTAAATTTAAAATTAAAAAAAAATATTTTGAAATATTTTTTTCACAAATAACGAAATAATAGACATTTAACATCTACTAAAAATATGATCTCAGAAAAATGCATGAATCTATAAATATCATGAATATATAGTTCATAAGGATAAGAGTTTGAGTAGATTGTTTAGGGTTGAATGGTGTAAGTTGTAGGGTTTTGAAAATTTCTAGACCAATTGTTCTTTTTGGTTTGTTATACGATTCAATGTTCGTTTATTTGTTATCCAAACTGTAAAATGACAATAGGGCAAGCACATTGTTACAAAATTTTATCTAAATTATTCGATTTAGGGTTTAGGGTAAAGTAGATCTACCATGTAGATCTACCAAATAATTAATTCTTAAATTTAAATTAAAAATTAAATAAAAATAATTTGACAACGAAACCTGTATGAATAATTAAAAGATAGACATTATCATCTACAAAAAATATGATTGAATACAAATGAATCATTTATAGATAAGCAAAGACATTTAGGTTAAAACATATAAATGTGTGAGGTCTACCGGGTACGTCTACCATGTAGATCTACCAAATAATTAAATCTTAAAATTAAATTAAAAATTAAAAAAATAATAATTTGACAAAAAAAACTTGTATGAATAATTAAAAGATAGACATTATCATCTACCAAAAATATTATTGCATACAAATGAATCATTTATAGATAAGCAAAGACATTTAGGTTAAAACCTATAAATGTGTGAGGTCTACCGAGTAAGTCTACCACGGAGGTCTACCATGTAGATCTAACATGTAGATCTACCATGTAGATCTACCAACCGTTTTATCCTGGTATATAAAGGGGAAACCCTAATTTTGTGAAAAAAAAAATTATGTGAAACTCTCTTTCATCAACGCCTCTCTCTCTCTCTTATCCTCCGTCGATTTCTTCTTCCTCTTCTTCTCCGTTTTGGCCATCATTTTTTCCAACCTTTCCTTCCAGAGACTATGGCGACGCTTCTCTCTTCCTTTCTCAACTTCAGCTCCATCATATCTAAAGCTGTACTGTTCTCCTTTCCTGGATCTACTCTCAAATCCTCCAGATCTGAAACTCTCCTGAAACGGTGCTGCGGCGGTCGCGGTTTGGCCATGTAGCATCCCTCGTCTTCCCCTCGGTCCTCGTAGCATCCCTCATGTCCTCTTCCACGACGCTTGGCCAATTTCTAGATCCGGTTGCAGGTTCGTTTCTCATGGTTTTGGAATCCAAGGATTCTCTTTTGGGACTTCTTTCTTATGCTTCTTTTGAACTGATTCAACATATCTTATTAAGGAGCTTCTTAATCAGTTCCATTTGCCATTGTCTTTGGCTTAATATGCAGAGAGGAGCTAGAGAAAGGATTTGGGTAAACAAGGATGGGAGAAAATGAGATGGGAATATGCAGTTTTTCTTCCTTCTCTGATCGCCACCGTCACCGCCGATGTAAGTTTTTCTCTCTCGATCTGTAATAGATGGAGGTTTTGTTTTCTCAGATCTGTGGTAGACCTCTGTTGTAGACCTCTGTTGTAGACCTCTGTTGTAGACCTCTGTTGTAGACCTCTGTTGTAGACCTCTGTGGTAGACCTCTGTTGTAGACCTCTGTTGTAGACCTCTGTGGTAGACCTCTGTGGTAGAGATTATGGGTAAAACCCTTTATTTGCTTGGATCTTCCATAGTTTGTCTTCTCTGAAAACAAATTGAAATTTTATGTTGTTTGTGAAGATTTTTCAATTTAGGAGCTGGTCAGTAGACAGATCCAGTAGACCTTTATTCTTATGTTTTTCATGCGCTTAGACCTTTCCAGTAGACCTTTTCAGTAGACCTTTCCAGTAGACAGATCCAGTAGACCTTTATTCTTATGCTTTTCATGCGCTTAGACCTTTCCAGTAGACCTTTTCAGTAGACCTTTCCAGTAGACCTTTTCAGTAGACCTTTTCAGTAGACCTTTCCAGTAGACCGATTACGTAGACCTTTGCAGTAGACGTTTGCAGTAGACAGATCCAGTAGACCTTTACTCTTATGCTTTTCATGCGCAGACCTTTCCAGTAGACCTTTGCAGTAGACATTTCCAGTAGACCGATTACGTAGACCTTTGCAGTAGACAGTTGCAGTAGACAGATGAAGTAGACAGATGCAGTAGACCTTTATTCTTATGCTTTTCATGCGCGTAGACCGTTTCAGTAGACCTTTCCTGTAGACCTATCCAGTAGACCTATCCAGTAGACAGTTGCAGTAGACCGTTGAAGTAGACCGTTGCAGTAGACCATTGCAGTAGACCTTTCCAGTACACCTTTATTCTTATGCTTTTCATGTCTTCAGCGTTCTAACGTGCATGTATATTTCAAAAATATTTTCAGCACATGGATGCAGTCTTGGACTTGTTTCGTCAGCGCATGAAATTGCACCCGGAATGGTTTAGGAGTGAGCGAATCTGCTTCGCGGACCACCAGAACGTGATTGGGATGATCTGGAGATATAGCTAGCTAGATATCTTTGCATATTAACTGGGTTTACTTTGGAAAAGCGTTATGGTACCATTTTTTCTTTGTACCTATAACTGACGCTCTATTTGTTTTTGGTGTAACCTATAACCTTATTGATGAATCATAATGTAAATGTTTTCGGAGTAGACCTCTAATGTAAATCTCGAATTAGTGCAAGTGTTCTGATACATGAAAAAGCTGCAAAGGTTGCGACTCGTATTAACTTAGATAAAAAAACATGAAAAAGCTGGAGACCTCCTGCGTAGACCTACCGTGTAGACCTACCGCGTAGACCTCGTTTTCAGTATACATCTTCGTTGTTCACCTAAATCAGTGCAAACGATTCAATTTTTAAAAATACATGTAATCACATCTGGCAATAGATAAGATATCTCCACCAGCTCTGCTTCCATATCCAACATATAGTCAGACTGTACCATTCTCACAAGCTCCTCATGGGTACAACCATCCCGCAAGTAGAACACTCTCCCTCCTTTTCCTTTATCCACCTCAAAATGCCATGACCTGTCTTCTACCATCAGCCATTTTCCATAGACGAAAGCTAAACAAACCATTTTCTACAACAAAAACAAACAAACAAAACAACATAAGTAGAGTAGACCTAAGCAGTTGACCTAACGTGTAGACCTCCACATCGGTCTACCAATAAATTAAGCTAGTTAACTAATTTAAAAGAAAACCGAATAGAGCCTTAATCACACCAAATGAACATTTGAAACTCATATATAAGCAAGTAAACATGTAAAAAGACCCAACTGTTCAAGAAAAATTTCAAAATACTAGATATATTGACCCAAAAAACGATTTACAAAATAACACATAATAGTAGACCTACAACGTAGACCTCAACTGAGGTCTATCCACGTGGAGGTTAGTTTTGTAATTGACCGAGAAAAATGTTTTTGACCGGAGGTCTACCGCGGAGGTCTACCGCGGAGGTCTACTCCACGTGGAGGTTAGTTTTGCAATTGATCGAGAAAAATGTTTGTTGCGGTAGACCTCGTTTTGATTAGTAGACCTCTTAATTGGTCTACGGAGCACAATGAGGTCTACCATGTAGATCTACCGCAAAAAGTAGACCTCAAAATGGTTAGTTTTCAGTTGACCCAAGTTTGACTTTCCTCTGGTAGACCTTTCCTGTAGACCTCAATTTTTTTGCGTTGACCAGATATTTTAGTAGACCTCACCTGAGGTCTACCAAACCCCGTAGACCTCACCTGAGGTCTATGATAAAAGATCTTTAATGTGGTATAAATGATTCGAGTCCAGAGGACCAGCGTTGCACAGTGAACTTATGAGACAAAAAATAGAGCTAAGACAATGATAAGGTTTGGTTGTGATATAGTAACAACAACAAATGTAAACAACGATTAAAATTCAATAAAGACAAAGCACTAGACCGAGGTAATTCGCAGGAGCTCGTGAAATGTAACCAAACGACTATTCAGGAAAATGATTCGGGACAGGTTTCGAACTCAAACATGAAAGTACGTTAATCCACTGTCGCGGTATTAACGACTTTGCTAAACAACCTAGATGTCTAAACTATCGTTTGAATCTAGCAGTTGAAAGCAAGCAGTAAAATCAGGTTCGATATGTTCACGATCCGCCTTAGCATCAACTCTCGCAGGCTAAGGACGGATCGCTCACCAATGATTTATCTAGCACCCTATAACACTTTTGATGAATAGGAAGCCTAGGATCTAAGACTGAGCGATCAAATCAATCTTAGCATTAAGATTATCAAAGGCGAAAACAAAGAGACTCTTTTCATCAAGGATCCCGAGATACGACGACCTTAGCTGATGGTCGAAGTTGCCACAATCCGAAGATTTGGATTCTCGTTGAGGTATGTATCCGAAGACGCACTCTAAATGATCCTTGATTCAAAGACAAAGTATCCTATCTGCATTCAGTTATCTAAATCATGAAACTCCTTTGAAAAACCTAGATCTAGCAAGGCGACTACTCACACATGTTCGAGCAAACAGCAACAATAGCAAAAACAGTTTTCATTGAATAATAGAAATAGCAAACAAGAGGTTTAGAAATCTTCTCCAATACTGTCACAATGGTTCAGAGATCTTCTCCTTACAAAAACAATGAAAAACTCCAAAAACGTCTAAGAAAAAACGTGTCTCTCAAAGACTCGAAAACAGAAGTAAAATAGGTCAGGAGTTCTTCGGGCCATCGAACGGTCGACATCGGATGAGGATCGAGTAGACGATCGAACGGTGCAGGGAACACGTCGATCGATGGGCTTCGATCGCCGGGTCAGGTGCATGGGCTTGGATCGACGGGTAAGGGGCATGGGCCTCGATCGCCGGGTGTGATCGCCGGCCTTCGATCGCCGGCCTTCGATCGCCGGTCTTCGATCGCCGGGGTTGATCGCCGGCCTTCGATCGCCGGCCTTCGATCGCCGGCCTTCGATCGCCGGGGTTGGATCGCCGGGTCGGATCGCCGGGGTTGGATCGCCGGGTCGGATCGCCGGGTTTTTGGCCATTTCGACTCCTTTTTGTTCCGTTAGCTCATCTTGCTCCTCTTTGTACGGAAATTCTCCTTTGAACGCCTTTATACCTGAAAAGACTCAATAACAACTAAAAAGACTCGATAAAACATGTGAAAACACTTGTTAGAATGCGCTAAAAACGCAAGACATCAACTCCCCCAGACTTAGTCTTTTGCTTGCCCTCAAGCAAACATAGTTTCTAAAAACGGTGAAGAGGTTTGAAAACACGGGAACTCGCAAATCATCAGCAACCATACCCTGAAGGAAAATTATTAGACTTTAAGAAACAACGCTTGATCAGCGCATAATCACTGTCGTACCCTCAGGGTCTCGCAATCCTGATCCCTTCGTGAACTTCACCCTGCAGAACTCTAGCTACACATTGGTCAACTCTCTACATTCATTAAAGATTGGCGTGAACTTCTCATTTGGGGCACTATCTAAATGGAACGAGCTTTCGAAAAAGGATAGGCCATCTCGTGTAATAGTGACTGAAGTGTTTAGAGAGAGGTGTTCAGGGAGTTACCATCATTTTCTGGTAGGGCGGTGCAGGATGTCGCACAAAATGGTAAGAGAGGATGGACTTGTTGATGTCCGCAACCTCTAATCACTCTCCTCTTTCATTGACTATCCACCTCTAGACTTCACGTCTTCTTCCTCGGGGTTTGTCTCGTGCTAAGGGACACATGTATTTTGATTTTCGAGACCATTTCCTTCATCCTTCGAATTATTATATATATATATATATATATTTTTTTTTTTTCTCTTTTTTTTTTTTTTTTTTTTTTTTTGAAGGATGAAGGGGCTCTATACGTATGTATGTCCCTTAAAACACAGAGTGTGAGACAATGGATGACGTACCCCAAACAACTGGGCCGCATGAATTTTCTTGATGGTCTGCTAAGAGCGGATGCTCCTGTTACGAGTGCAGGTGCTCTGTCCACATTTCGTTTATCTTCTACTCACGATTGACTACAGCAAGAGTGAGTTAGAGGTTGCGGAAGTCCTATTCTCTCCGACCTTTTTGCACACATCTGCATATAAGAGAAAGATAAAAACATGGGTCGAGAGGTGGTTAGGCTATTCAGGATCAGCAAGAGTGGAATAAAGGAAAAAGAAGTCCTGAATATGTATGGTGCAAATCGCTCTACTATCTAGTGCCCAAAACAAGAAGCATTTAAAGTTCAACTTAGTCCAGATAAAATAAAATCAACCAATGCTTCACCAAAGATTTCTGCAAAATGAAAATTCCTGGGGGAAGTCTGACCAAAAGGGCATTTCAGCTTTTTGCACCTAATAAACCCTGCAAAATTGGTTACTAGATCGAAAATATTCAAGAGCATAAATGGTTGAAGATCATCATGTGATTCGGTCCTTATTCCCAACAAGTTTGACTCAATAAAACAACGACTCAAGAAAAACATCAAAATGACTCAAGACATAAGAGAAAACAAAAGAAAGAAAATGGCATTAGTACACAAAGACCCTCCCCCAGACTTACTTCACACCGTCCCCGGTGTGAAGATAAATCAAGGGAAGAGTTAACTGACTCAATGAAAGAAAATAAAAGGAAAAGAAAAGAAAGAAATGACATGTTACAGTGGTAGTGGAGTGGAGTGGAGTGGAGTGGAGATCAGCGGCGGCCGTAGATAATCGCGTCGAGCTCCGAGTTCATGCTCTCCTGCGTGTACTGAGGGACGGAGGATGAGCTACGTCGTCCGGTGGGTTGTGGCGGATAACGATCGCTCGGCTGCGGTGTCGTCTGATCGGGTAGTGGCGCGCTTCTCCGAGCAGAGGAGGAGCATCGCCGAAGGGAATGGATGGGGTCATCGTGTTGATCGCCTGTGCGCCTCCGTGTTTGTCGCGCCTCAACGGAGGAATGACGTGCTGGATCTGGAGGAGGCTAGCGAGAAGGGGGGTGGAGATCTTCTGCAATGTCTTGCTCGGACTCATCCTCCGAGAGTTCTGGTTCAGGTGCTGCAACGGGCACTCTGTTTCTCCGTACTCCCATTGTGCTCATCATATTTGTCAATGCTTTGACTTGATCACCCAACCTCTTGATCTTCCTCTTGAACTTGTTGAATTGCCCTTTGCTATAGCTGTCCTGGCTTTTGTTCCATCGTTGCAACTGGTTGATGTGTTCGTGAGCGATCTTGAGTCCAGCGCTTTGGGACCTTGCTGGAACAAACTCCGGGAAGTGGAAATTTTCAAACTCCGGATTGAGGTCAAACTCGTCATCATGTGGCTGCGATTGCTCGTCGGGGTTACGGGTTGTCAGTGGAGTGGAAAAGCTTCCCCCAGCGGCTGAGTGATCGAGGAGAGCAGACTGAGGCGGGTTGAAGTTGACGTTGGACCCTCCTGCGATCGCAATCCAAACAGTGTTGGGCAGCAACATCTGAGACTCTCCAAACTGCAAATGATCGAACTGATAGATAATGGGGCCACCGTCGGGAGTTTTCTTCAGGAAATGACAGTTCTTCAGATAAGTAAGGTCGAGCTCTTCCGGTGGTGCAGCGGTCTCTTTCTCATCCGGAGTAAACCCGATGAGCAACAGGAGAGGCGTGATAAGTCCTCCCATATGCAAGTAAAACTTGCTTCCTGCGTTCGTGCGAGCCCAGCTTTGGTAATAAACAAGATGCTCAATCATCGCTACCGTGATTCCTCCATTCATTGGACTTCCACTCAGCCATGGAAGAATCCCTGTAAGGGCCACATCAATCAGCGCCATCTCGTGTACATTGACATTCCCTGTCCTGTGTCTCGGATACAACACGTTGGCGAGCGACTTGTGCAGGTAACGGATTGATGGACTTCTTATCAGTGCAGATTTGGCGCCTGATTGGTACTCTCCTGATGCGATGGTCTTCCACAACGCTTTCGTCTCGGTCTTGTCTACCATGATACCGTTCTTGTTGCTGGGAGGCAAGTAAAGTGCTCTATCAATGTCGTGGAAGGAGAGCAGGCGTCGCTGCCCACTTGCCCAGAAGCTGATGTATCCGTCACTTCCGTCGCTTGTAGTTTGGCCAGAAGGGCAACGGTGGAGCTCCAGTGTCGCGAGGAAAAGGCATGTCGCGTATTTGTAAGATGTTTGCTTGCGGAAAAGAAACGCCAAGAGTCCCAGATTGTTTAACATCGCGTCGATATCAGCCGTGATGCCGAGCATATCCATCGTCTGGCGGTCTGGGTATCTCGTTCCTGCCAGTTCAAACCCGAGGAGGGTTTGAAGGAGCTCAACTTCTGCATTTGTGAAACTGTTAACGGCTCCTTCCTCTCGCACACTCCTGGGTGGCGCAACATCTTCTATCTCATCGTCAATTTCGGTGTCACTGTCGGGTTCTACGTTCCTGCGTTTGCCTCGCGAGATCTGGGCTCTTCGTCTCAAGTAGTCGTCGTCACCGTGACCTGTGTTCCTGAGAGGCATACAAGAAACAACAAGTGAGAACAGCTCTAACATCCTGACCGAACATGTAGACAGCTTTGAAAAACGGTATGTTCTTGGCCAAGACAGAAGTCAATCATCAATATCAGCTAAGTTTACACTCAGTTTAGAAATACCAAGAACACGGATCAAACAAACTCGCTACTGGCAATCGATTTAAACAATTTTCGCTGCAAATGAGGCTCAAGAAAGCACAAGAACACGACATACTATCAACGATTATCAATTCAAGAACAGCAACAATCATTTCACTAATCATCAATCAAGGACAGCAATTATCAGTTCAGCTCAAACAACACTCAATTAACAAGCTCAGGTGCTCGGGGTCCAGCGGTTTGGAGCATGACCGAGTTAACCCAGCCAGGCGACCGAGTTAACACAGCATCGCCAGTTGAGTGAAGGAGACATGAGCTCCGGTCGACGTGGGCAGCGGTCGGCCTAGCCAAGTGCTCGAAGGGATGGTTTCGGTCCGGCGGTCGCTCGATGGATGTGGAACAGCTTGCGGTTGCTCGGCCGCAATAAAGAACAGCCGCTCGACCATGGAAAACCTGCAAAACACAGATCAAGTACAGGAGAAGAGAGAGATATGGCTACCTCCTCATGGTTAGTTGAGCGATTGTTCAGCTGGTCGATCGAGTGATAATGGCGAAAATGATGAGAGAGAGTTGAGTGAAAATGAGATGTGTGGTGAGTGGTGTGGTGATAACGTGATATGATAATGTTTTTTTTTTTTTTTTTTTTTTTTTTTTTTTTTTTTCAAAACACGGAATTAGTAAAAAAAAAAAAATATCCTTCAAAAAAAATTAGATTGGAAAAGTATGGTACACTTACCGGTGGGTTGCCTCCCACCAAGCGCTTGGTTTGAGTCACTAGCTTGACTTGTAAGCCGATTAGGCTGGAGATGGATCACTGAGAGGAACGGATTCTCTCTCTGTGATGTCAGAATCGGCAAGGTATGGCTTGATCCTTTGGCCATTGACAACGAACTCTCCGCCTTTGGTGTCCAGTAACACCACAGCTCCATAGGGTCTGACTTCCTTGATGACAAATGGTCCTGACCACCGTGACCTCAGCTTTCCAGGGAATAGCTTCAGTCTGGAGTTGAACAGCAAGACTTGCTCACCTGGGGAAAAGTCCCGTTTTAGGAGCTTTTTATCATGATACGCTTTAGTGCGCTCCTTGTAGATCTTCGAGTTCTCATAGGCCAGGTGCCTAATCTCGTCCAACTCCAGCAACTGCATCTTCCTTCTCTCAGCTGCATCCTTCATGTCGTAATTCATATGCTTTACTGCCCATGCAGCCTTGTATTCCAGCTCCACTGGAAGGACAAGCCTTGCCATAGACAAGGTTGAACGGCGTTGTACCCAGAGGCGTTTTGTAAGCAGTGCGATACGCCCAGAGAGCATCATCCAACTTTGCAGCCCAGTCCTTGCCTTTCGTGCCTGATGTCTTCCGCAGAATGTTCTTAATCTCTCTGTTTGATATCTCTACTTGGCCACTCGACTGAGGGTGATAAGGAGTCGCCACCTTATGCTTCACCCCATGCCGCTTCAGCAGATTGTCAAAAGTCTTATTGATGAAGTGGGAGCCTCCATCACTAATGACAACTCTCGGCACACCAAAACGCGGGAAGATCACAGACTTGAACAGCTTCATCACCACCTTTGCGTCGTTAGTGGGACTGGCCAAAGCGTCGTTAGTGGGACTGGCCAAAGCCTCTACCCACTTAGACACGTAATCAACGGCAACCAATATGTACTGGTTGTTGTAAGACGACGGGAAGGGTCCCATGAAATCAACTCCCCACACATCGAACACTTCAACCTCCAGGATGAAGTTCTGCGGCATCTCATTTCTCTTACTGATGTTCCCTTCTCTCTGGCATCTATCACACGTAGAGACAAACCTCTGCGCATCTCGGAACATGGTCGGCCATCAGTAGCCAGCTTGTAACGCCTTGGAAACTGTCTTATACGTAGCGAAATGTCCTGCGTAGGAAGAACCGTGACAGTGGAACAAGATCCCGGGTATCTCCTCATCAGCTACTGATATATCCATATTTTACATGTTTTTACCTTGGTTTTCTTTATATTTTCTTACCTAATAATAATGATTTTGTATCCAAGAGGTAGTTTTCTTGTATATTGTGGTTTTGGAAACAAACAGGTCAAAATGGCAAAAAGGAGGCAAAAGAGCTTCAAACAATGATCCATGCAAGTTCCCAAGTCAAGAGCTTCAACAAAACTCAATTTAGCCGGTTCCCGCATTTGGGCAGAATCGAAGCATCCGAAAGATGACCGCGGCAAAGGGTCTTTCCTACGTCCAAATCATGAGATCTTTATATGGAAAGATAGATAAATGAGTCATGCGTCGCGGCGAAGTGGAATTGGGCTATTTGGAGCAGAAATGCGGCCTAGGATCTTTTTCTCCCAAGACATGTCCGTCTGGCGAGTAAGTGAAGCCCATGGAGCTTGGATGAGCAAAATGGACTGGGATCACTTCGGGCCAAGCCTAAACCTCATCATGACTCAAGCCCACATCTCTACACGCGAAAAGAAGCTGGCAGCCGCGCCTCACTCAAGACTTGGAGAGCAAGTTCACGCGGGAAGAAGAAATGGAAAGTTTCCTCTTCTCCTTTGCGCATTAACTCAGCCGACCTAGCCTCCCCTCACCTATATATACTTGCTTTTAGCCTCTTGTATCGACATCACGAATCAATAGACACAACTCTCTTCTTCTTTCAGTTAATAAATCGGAGCCACTTAGGTGGTCTCCTTGTTCTTTCTTTCCTTTTGCACTTTGTACATACTCGCATGTTTTAGCTTCTAGTCTAGGGTTTGGAGGCTTCTCTCTAGGGAAGAGCGGCGGCTTGATCTCTATCACTCCGCCTTCTTTCCCTAGAACCATGAGATCCTCTCTACTCCCTTAGACTCATTATTGAATCATAGATCTTTCAAAGAAGACATGACATGATAAGCCATCAAGAATCGGTTGTTAAAGAAAGGGAAACCTTATGGTTCACCATCTTTATTCATACTTAAAGCTTGTTGCTAGAGTAGCTAACTAGCGACTTGATCCAAGGTTGATATACTCTCCAAAAGCTTGTTATATCTCCGGTCCTAATATTTGATGGGCAAATCGTCTTAGGCTATGAAAGTAGACCTAAGGAGTTTTGTGAACAATCACTACTCGATTTTATTGCATGTTTCACTCTTCAATGACCATGTGAAAGCTGAGTCCATTGGTTTAAGAAACATAGGTGGTCGGAGCCACGAAAGTGGGATGACCACATCTTAGTGTTTTGAGTTCATAGAAACCGGATTTAACAAACTTTTCAATTGATTTGGCTTATGTCTTTTGCGGATTGTCCTTTGTTCAATAATGGTGTTTGTATAGTTGCATTTGTTATTTGAATTTCCTTTATAAAACAAAAACACAAAACCCCCTTGCATATTATTGATTTAGCTTAACCAAATCTTTACAAATGTGTAATGTGTAATTCGCATTCTCTTGTGGATCGACCCCTAAGTACTACAACAACATGTTGTGCACTTGCAACCATGTTTAGCTTAGGGTTTTTATTACTTGCATATATACCACACCCTTGTTTGGCACACATCAAGTTTTTGGCGCCGTTGCCGGGGAATGCATTGCACTTACACGTTTATGAGATTAAAAGTTAAGACTAGATCTTTTGTTTCATGTTTAGTAACTTTTGCAATTTTGTTTCACTTATGTTCCTTAGGTACTTTAAGGATGAGCCATCACTCAAGCATGAGTAACAACTTTGGAAGGAGAAAACCTCTTCCCCATGAAGTCCAAAGGCGGCCACATGATTCAAATCCGGCCGGAGACTTCATCCCAATGCCAATCCCACCAAATTTCCATCATCCGCTCTTTGCCGAGACTAGCCGAGAAGAACATCGTCACTATCATCAAAACCGATCACCGGTTTATCAAGGCCGACCTCACCAGCCACCTCATCATCATCACCGTCCACGCCCCGACCTTCCCACATACCAAGAGCACGCACTTAATCGGCGGAGAGACGACAATCTCAAGGCCATGATAGAAGACTTCATGGAAATCCAAAGAAAGTCTAGCCAAAGTCTTGAGACAAGGTTAGAATTTCTAAAGCATGACCTTGATAGAAAGTTCGGAAACCTCTCTGACCAAGTGGAGAGAGTCGAAACAAGGTGTTTTGAAATGGAAGGGGAGCTAAGGGAACAAGCCGCAACCGTTGGAGGCAACACCAAGGCAATCCGAGACTTAAACCTCAACTCAAAGGAGATGGATAGCCACTTGGATGAGAAGATCACCGGTTTAGAAGACAACCTCAATGGCACAACCATGAGCCTCAACTCAATCTCGCTTGTTGCTCACCAAGCCAAGAAGAGAGCATCGGAGGTTAGCCAAAGAGAGAAGGAGGTTTACTCAAACATGGTGATGTTGGTGGAAGGGCAAGAACAATTCAAGGAATCAATCAATGACTTGAAGCATCTTGTGGAAGAGAGATACAAAGAGCTACTTGAGAAGACCACGCTATGGCAAGATACAACCGGAGGAGCCTCCAAAGGAGTCAAAGACCTCACCAAACGCTTGGAGGATATGGAAGAAAGAGACCGAGCTTCAAAAGGCACAAAAGCGGCTAACTCAAAGCCTAACAATGCTTTGGCTGCTTTTGGTGCTAAAGAAACCAATCCAAGAGTGGTTTGGGATGAGGATGAAAGGAGACAAGGAAAGCGGACAGCAAGGATAAGAGGAAGAAAGTTGCCGGAAGGAACACCACTTTCTCCAAGATCTTCATTACCACCCCTCCCTAAGGAGAAAAGGAAAGCAAGCTCCTCAATGGATTACACCATTGATGACTTCAATTTTATGGCGAAAAGGTTCCCTAGCAATATGCCCTTTGATGTCGCTTGCAACAAGAGCCCTTACCTTCAAGACTTTGTATGGACTCATGATTGGAGCTTAGCCGAAGTGGAGAAGATGTATAATGAAGCAAGGGAGGAAATGCCTGCTCCAAGAACACTACACAAGCTTCATGACCCAGGTTACTTCCTTATACATTGCTCTATCAACGGCAAATTCTTTGATGATGCGTTATGTGATTCCGGTTCAAGCGTGAACCTCATGCCGGCGGTAATAGCAAGAAGTTTGGGTCTGATTGAGACCATGGAGCGGACAAACATGGGGATAAAGCTTGCCAACAGCTCTTCATTCAAACCACTTGGCAAGGTAAAAGATGTTCCGCTTGACTTTGAAGATTGCATCATTCCAGCCGATTTCTATGTTGTTACTATGGAGGATCCGGAAGACCAAGCTCTTTTACTTGGAAGATCTTTCTTAGCAACGGCTGGAGCAATCATGGATTGGCCGAACAGGAGGATCTCACTAGCTAATGTTGACAAGGACACCTAATATGTTGCTGCACCTCCGGGTTTTTCATCAAAAAGATTTTGGTACACAAGTGGAGGAGAAGGCTCACAACAAGGTTACTTGATCAAAGAAGTGTTACAAGACAAGATGCACTCGGATCCATCCAGCACTAGGAGCTTCCTACAGCCTCCACACTTGCCTAACACTTAAGGAACACAAGGAGTCGAGCTAAAAAGACTTAAAACAAGCGCTTATGGGAGGCAACCCATATTTTTCTTTTCTTTTCTTTTTAACTTTTGATTTGGTTTTTATTAACTTGAATTTTTGTTGGGAATTTTATCAAATCCATAAAAAAAAAAAATAATAATAACATGTTTTATGATTAAGTGCCAAAGAAGACCATCAAAGGAGTTTTGCATAAGATGGCCAATTCCCACCCAATCATCCCGCCCTTGTTCCGGAGCACCAACATAGCGGTCACCACCTTGGGATGCTCCAGGAAGATTACGGAGATCAATCGGTGGAAGAAATTCCCAAAACGGTCGAGTCATATGGAAGATATCAAGTCCGGCAACATTTTCCCGGCCAAACGGGTAACACGGAGGACCCAATCGACCAATCTCACAAACGGCTCAACCAAAGTCCACCAAACTTCACAGGCGACCAGACAACACCATGTTGGTCGGCAAATCCCAAAGATAGGACAGAGAAATCTTGACGGATAAGGAGATACGCACGAATGCCACATCCGGTCGATGGCGGGCAACCGAAGGCCGACAAAAACCAAAATCACGGCATGGAGATACCACCACCTGGAGATGGATTCTTGGAGCTTCATCATCACTATTCCAGAAGAAAATCAAGGGACGGACGAGCCAAATTCAAGAATGGTCAAAAATCTCTTCCCGGAGGCAACTAGACCACGTTGTGAAGGAAAACTCAAACCGCTCGTCCGTTTGCCCTCAAACTTCTCCAGTGGTCATAAAATATAAGGTTGGTCGACGGATTTTCAAGCACGGTCGAGGAATTCATCATCGTTTGGGCTGTGGACTATTGCACCCTCTCCGGATCGTCACTATCATCAAAACCGATCACCGGTTTATCAAGGCCGACCTCACCAGCCACCTCATCATCATCACCGTCCACGCCCCGACCTTCCCACATACCAAGAGCACGCACTTAATCGGCGGAGAGACGACAATCTCAAGGCCATGATAGAAGACTTCATGGAAATCCAAAGAAAGTCTAGCCAAAGTCTTGAGACAAGGTTAGAATTTCTAAAGCATGACCTTGATAGAAAGTTCGGAAACCTCTCTGACCAAGTGGAGAGAGTCGAAACAAGGTGTTTTGAAATGGAAGGGGAGCTAAGGGAACAAGCCGCAACCGTTGGAGGCAACACCAAGGCAATCCGAGACTTAAACCTCAACTCAAAGGAGATGGATAGCCACTTGGATGAGAAGATCACCGGTTTAGAAGACAACCTCAATGGCACAACCATGAGCCTCAACTCAATCTCGCTTGTTGCTCACCAAGCCAAGAAGAGAGCATCGGAGGTTCCAAAGAGAGAAGGAGGTTTACTCAAACATGGTGATGTTGGTGGAAGGGCAAGAACAATTCAAGGAATCAATCAATGACTTGAAGCATCTTGTGGAAGAGAGATACAAAGAGCTACTTGAGAAGACCACGCTATGGCAAGATACAACCGGAGGAGCCTCCAAAGGAGTCAAAGACCTCACCAAACGCTTGGAGGATATGGAAGAAAGAGACCGAGCTTCAAAGGGCACAAAAGCGGCTAACTCAAAGCCTAACAATGCTTTGGCTGCTTTTGGTGCTAAAGAAACCAATCCAAGAGTGGTTTGGGATGAGGATGAAAGGAGACAAGGAAAGCGGACAGCAAGGATAAGAGGAAGAAAGTTGCCGGAAGGAACACCACTTTCTCCAAGATCTTCATTACCACCCCTCCCTAAGGAGAAAAGGAAAGCAAGCTCCTCAATGGATTACACCATTGATGACTTCAATTTTATGGCGAAAAGGTTCCCTAGCAATATGCCCTTTGATGTCGCTTGCAACAAGAGCCCTTACCTTCAAGACTTTGTATGGACTCATGATTGGAGCTTAGCCGAAGTGGAGAAGATGTATAATGAAGCAAGGGAGGAAATGCCTGCTCCAAGAACACTACACAAGCTTCATGACCCAGGTTACTTCCTTATACATTGCTCTATCAACGGCAAATTCTTTGATGATGCGTTATGTGATTCCGGTTCAAGCGTGAACCTCATGCCGGCGGTAATAGCAAGAAGTTTGGGTCTGATTGAGACCATGGAGCGGACAAACATGGGGATAAAGCTTGCCAACAGCTCTTCATTCAAACCACTTGGCAAGGTAAAAGATGTTCCGCTTGACTTTGAAGATTGCATCATTCCAGCCGATTTCTATGTTGTTACTATGGAGGATCCGGAAGACCAAGCTCTTTTACTTGGAAGATCTTTCTTAGCAACGGCTGGAGCAATCATGGATTGGCCGAACAGGAGGATCTCACTAGCTAATGTTGACAAGGACACCTACTATGTTGCTGCACCTCCGGGTTTTTCATCAAAAAGATTTCGGTACACAAGTGGAGGAGAAGGCTCACAACAAGGTTACTTGATCAAAGAAGTGTTACAAGACAAGATGCACTCGGATCCATCCAGCACTAGGAGCTTCCTACAGCCTCCACACTTGCCTAACACTTAAGGAACACAAGGAGTCGAGCTAAAAAGACTTAAAACAAGCGCTTATGGGAGGCAACCCATATTTTTCTTTTCTTTTCTTTTTAACTTTTGATTTGGTTTTTATTAACTTGAATTTTTGTTGGGAATTTCATCAAATCCATAAAAAAAAAAAAAAATAATAACATGTTTTATGATTAAGTGCCAAAGAAGACCATCAAAGGAGTTTTGCATAAGATGGCCAATTCCCACCCAATCATCCTGCCCTTGTTCCGGAGCACCAACATAGCGGTCACCACCTTGGGATGCTCCAGGAAGATTACGGAGATCAATCGGTGGAAGAAATTCCCAAAACGGTCGAGTCATATGGAAGATATCAAGTCCGGCAACATTTTCCCCGGCCAAACGGGTAACACGGAGGACCCAATCGACCAATCTCACAAACGGCTCAACCAAAGTCCACCAAACTTCACAGGCGACCAGACAACACCATGTTGGTCGGCAAATCCCAAAGATAGGACAGAGAAATCTTGACGGATAAGGAGATACGCACGAATGCCACATCCGGTCGATGGCGGGCAACCGAAGGCCGACAAAAACCAAAATCACGGCATGGAGATACCACCACCTGGAGATGGATTCTTGGAGCTTCATCATCACTATTCCAGAAGAAAATCAAGGGACGGACGAGCCAAATTCAAGAATGGTCAAAAATCTCTTCCCGGAGGCAACTAGACCACGTTGTGAAGGAAAACTCAAACCGCTCGTCCGTTTGCCCTCAAACTTCTCCAGTGGTCATAAAATATAAGGTTGGTCAACGGATTTTCAAGCACGGTCGAGGAATTCATCATCGTTTGGGCTGTGGACTATTGCACCCTCTCCGGATCGTCCGGATGACCACCAAATGATGCATCTCCCAAACCGCCCGTTTGTTTGACCTCAAACTTCACCACGGCTCCTAAAATATATGATTGGTCGGTGGAATTTCAAGATCGGTCAGGGAATTGTTCACGGTTCAGGCTGCGGTCGTTTACATCACCTTCCGGCCAGCCGAGGAGTCAACCCGATGACAAATTCTCACCTCCGCTCGTTCGTTTGACCTCATACTTCACCAGCAGCTCTCAAACATCATATTGGACGGTAAATTTTCAATCCCGTTCATAAAATTCTTAACGGTTTGTCATGTGGTCCACAGCCTTCATTTTTGGCCGACACACGGGCCTTACACGACCACACTGCACACCGGACGGAATCACACCTTCAGATTGAAAACTCACCGACCAAATGGATCTACGGCGTGATTTGATGTTGTCATATCACACTTAGAGTCACTTCACAATGCAAACCCGCTCTTCATGACCTATGGTCGCACTTTGGTAACAAAATCCGAAACACTTTCCCAACAAATTCAATTTCCTTTTTCACCCCTCTTAATTGGATTTGCTTCCACCGAGACGGTGCAAGTTAAGTCTGGGGGGATTACTAACACGTTTGTTCTTTTTGATTTCTCTTTTCTTTTTTCCCTTTTTCTTTGAGTCGTTTTATTGAGTCAAAATTTTGTCCGAGAATTATGACCTTTTTCTTTGAAACTAACCATGTTACACTAATGTTTAAGTGACCATTAAAACAGTATTTGGCAACATTCACTCAATGTACACTTTGAGCAGATCGGTTTACCAAAAATGGCCACATTTCCAAAAAGCCAATGGAGGATCCACCTTTGACTCCGCACCTTAATGAACTTAACCTTCTCAGCTAGGGGCTTGGTTTTACAAAGGGTACGACTCCTCATCCTCATCAAATAGTGAAAGTCTACGTGAGTTCGGTTTCCCCTCTCTCTCCCCTTCAATTTAAGAAAAAGCACCAAGGTCCAAGTAACCGGGGATTAGGTGGCTACCACCATCAATACTCGCGTCTATGGAAGACCCTTTGATCCAAGTAACCGGGGATTAGGTGGCTACAACCATCAATACTCGCGTCTATGGAAGATCCATCAAAAACCTCCAAAAAGAGGAGAAGAAGTCGGATAAAAAAAAAATACCTTGCTACCCTAAAAAAGGGATGAACCGACTTAAGAAGTGAGAAGAGAGAGAGGTGAAGCAAGAGCCAAGACATGTGTTTTAAAAAGAGGATGGGTAAGAGCCTATAACCCCTTTGATCGATATCCCCTAGTTGAGACCGCACCTTTAAAAACTAAAGGAGTCGAAGGAGGTGAGCCCGGATGGTCATATGGAGTATGGGTTACTTTGGGATGACTGCTAAACTCAATGTAAGTACTTATGTTCCTCATCATAAAGCCAAAACCGTTTTTCATGTGGATTACTAAAACATAAGCTAAACGTGGATTTTCAAAATGCATTGAGAGTTCTCATGTTTTCAAACCTCTTTTCCTTTCTTAGTTTGCTTGAGGACAAGCAAAAGGCTAAGTCTGGGGGAGTTGATATATCCATATTTTACATGTTTTTACCTTGGTTTTCTTTATATTTTCTTACCTAATAATAATGATTTTGTATCCAAGAGGTAGTTTTCTTGTATATTGTGGTTTTGGGAAGCAAACAGGTCAAAATGGCAAAAAGGAGGCAAAAGAGCTTCAAACAATGATCCATGCAAGTTCCCAAGTCAAGAGCTTCAACAAAACTCAATTTAGCCGGTTCCCGCATTCGGGCAGAATCGAAGCATCCGAAAGATGACCGCGGCAAAGGGTCTTTCCTACGTCCAAATCATGAGATCTTTATATGGAAAGATAGATAAATGAGTCATGCGTCGCGGCGAAGTGGAATTGGGATATTTGGAGCAGAAATGCGGCCTAGGATCTTTTTCTCCCAAGACATGTCCGTCTGGCGAGTAAGTGAAGCCCATGGAGCTTGGATGAGCAAAATGGACTGGGATCACTTCGGGCCAAGCCTAAACCTCATCATGACTCAAGCCCACATCTCTACATGCGAAAAGAAGCTGGCAGCCGCGCCTCACTCAAGACTTGGAGAGCAAGTTCACGCGGGGAGAAGAAATGGAAAGTTTCCTCTTCTCCTTTGCGCATTAACTCAGCCGACCTAGCCTCCCCTCACCTATATATACTTGCTTTTAGCCTCTTGTATCGACATCACGAATCAATAGACACAACTCTCTTCTTCTTTCAGTTAATAAATCGGAGCCACTTAGGTGGTCTCCTTGTTCTTTCTTTCCTTTTGCACTTTGTACATACTCGCATGTTTTAGCTTCTAGTCTAGGGTTTGGAGGCTTCTCTCTAGGGAAGAGCGGCGGCTTGATCTCTATCACTCCGCCTTCTTTCCCTAGAACCATGAGATCCTCTCTACTCCCTTAGACTCATTATTGAATCATAGATCTTTCAAAGAAGACATGACATGATAAGCCATCAAGAATCGGTTGTTAAAGAAAGGGAAACCTTATGGTTCACCATCTTTATTCATACTTAAAGCTTGTTGCTAGAGTAGCTAACTAGCGACTTGATCCAAGGTTGATATACTCTCCAAAAGCTTGTTATATCTCCGGTCCTAATATTTGATGGGCAAATCGTCTTAGGCTATGAAAGTAGACCTAAGGAGTTTTGTGAACAATCACTACTCGATTTTATTGCATGTTTCACTCTTCAATGACCATGTGAAAGCTGAGTCCATTGGTTTAAGAAACATAGGTGGTCGGAGCCACGAAAGTGGGATGACCACATCTTAGTGTTTTGAGTTCATAGAAACCGGATTTAACAAACTTTTCAATTGATTTGGCTTATGTCTTTTGCGGATTGTCCTTTGTTCAATAATGGTGTTTGTATAGTTGCATTTGTTATTTGAATTTCCTTTATAAAACAAAAACACAAAACCCCCTTGCATATTATTGATTTAGCTTAACCAAATCTTTACAAATGTGTAATGTGTAATTCGCATTCTCTTGTGGATCGACCCCTAAGTACTACAACAACATGTTGTGCACTTGCAACCATGTTTAGCTTAGGGTTTTTATTACTTGCATATATACCACACCCTTGTTTGGCACACATCAGCTACATATCTCCTGAATACTCCGTCAGTGCAGTGCTTATATAAGTACGGCTCGTCCCAGAAGTAATGCCTGATGTCCTTCAGAAACTTCTTCTTCTTATTCTCCACAAACCCCGTCGGTTCTTGCTCAGCAACAAGGTAGTTCGCTATCTCTCCAAACCAGGGAAAACTCCGGCGGTTGACATCATCAATGCTGCCAACAAAGTCGCAGCTAACTACGTGATCGGGTGCTCTGCCATAGTCGAACACATCGACTGCATATACTTGCTCTTCACGTAGGCTGTCATTGAGAGGAACGTCTTCGTCCACCTTCAGTCTGGACAGGTGGTCTGCTACACCATTGTCAATCCCCTTCTTATCCTTAATCTCCAGGTCGAACTCTTGCAGCAATAGAATCCACCTCAGCAATCTCGGCTTTGCATCCTTCTTCGTCAGCAAATACTTCAGCGCAGCATGGTCCGTGTGGACAATCACCTTGGATCCGACGAGATAGGACCGAAACTTCTCAAACGCAAACACAACTGCAAGTAGCTCCTTCTCAGTCGTAGCGTACTTGCACTGAGCATCATCAAGTGTACGGCTGGCATAGTAGATGACATGCAGTTTCTTCTCTTTCCTCTGTCCCAGAACTGCTCCAACAGCATAGTCACTACACTACAAGAAAACAGGCTCATTGCGAAGGAACTTTGCGATGGAAAATTTCCATCGCAAATTTGCGACGACTTTGCGACGGATTTGCGACGGTCTTGCGATGGCATTGCGACGGATTTGCGAAGTCACCGCAAATCCGTCGCAACTTTGCGATGGAAATGTTTCCGTCGCAAATTTGCGATGGTCTTGCGATGGAATTGCGAGGGATTTGCGAAGTCATCGCAATTCCATCGCAAGTTTGCGACGATTTTGCGATGGAAACCTAAAAATTAAACAGTCCATCGCATTTCCGTCGCAAAATTGCGATGGACTACGATGATTTCGCAATTCCCTCGCAAAATTGCGACGGAATTGCGATGGGAACCTAAAAATTAAACATTCCTTCGCAATTCCGTCGCAATTCCGTCGCAAAATATGATGTTGTTGGATAGTAGTAGAGAAGATGTGGATTTATATCCGAGAGTGAAAGATAATCCACTGAGGTGTATTAGGTATGACGTTGATAACGGAGGATACGATAAAGTTCTAAATGCGGACTAATTAGCGTTTTGTAGATTACTGTTTATGTTTATTAAAGGGTGAATGTGAATATGATAAATGTTATATATATATTGATAATACATTTGTACGTATAGGTATACATATAATTCGTGTTTAACGAACATCTTCCGTAATGTTTAATATATCATAAGCTTAAATGAGTTCGATACCGTAAGGAGTTTCAGAGAAATATATTTTATTAGTGTAGATCGTTTAAAATTCAATTATCAGTTACAAATGTAGGATTTTGTTATCGTAAACACTTTTCTTTCCAAAAGACGAAACCCTAAACCCTAAATTTTTTTGTATCCATCGCAATTCCCTCGCAAAATTGCGAGGGAATTGCGAGGGATAAAAAAAATTCTATGTTTCCTCGCAAATCCGTCGCAATATTGCGACGGAATTGCGATGGAAGAGGGGATTTCCATCGCAATTCCGTCGCAATGTTGCGACAGATTTGCGAGGGAAAGTGGTTGGCCGACATGCGATGAGTTAGGTGCGCACGTGTTAAACGAAGTTCACCTAACTCATTGCGATGGAAGTTTCCGTCGCAATTCCGTCGCAAAGTCGTCGCAAAACAGTCGCTATTCCCTCGCAAATTTATTTCCCTCGCAAATCCGTCGCAAAATCCCATCGCAAATCCATCGCAAATCCATCGCAAACAAATTTCTGATTCTATAAATAGCCGACGAACTCACGTCACAATTCACACCAATAAAAACGAAAAACAAAGAAGAGAAAAAAAAAAAAAAGAAGAGAAGAGAAAAAGAGGAAAAAAAAAAGAGACGAAGAGAAAACCAAAACACTAAAAAAATGAGTTACAGATTATACGAGTTACGAAGCTGGATGTACAATCAAAGAGATCCGGTGACCGGCGAAGTGACGAGAGAGTTTGTTGAAGGATTACATGGATTCTTTAACCAAGCACGAAACGAACCACAGGCAATGCAAACTGGTAAAATATTTTGTCCCTGTGCGAAATGTAGGAACAAAAAATATATCGCTGTTGATACTGCTAAAACACATGTATTTAATAGAGGGTTTGTTCCAAACTATTATGTATGGTATTTTCATGGGGAAAATCATTATAATACTACGCACTATGAAGCGGGAAATAGTGGTTCGAGTCAATGGGTACCGGTTGAGGAACATAATTATAACACTAGCTACGATTATGGTCATCCTGATATATTGGGGAATGATGGTGGGTATCAGCAAGGGAATAGGTTTCATGATATGGTTACAGATGCATTTCATGAAACTACCCCTGTTTTTGCTGATAATCCACCGGAAGCAATTTTGGAAGAACCCAACATCGATGCACAAAAGTTTTACGATATGTTAGATGCTGTAAATCAACCACTTTACGAGGGGTGTAGAGAGGGAATTTCTAGATTGTCACTAGCAGCTAGGATGATGACAATTAAAAGTGAAGATAACAGCAGCGAAAGTAACATGGATAAGTGGGCTGGACTATTTCAAGAGTATTTACCGGAAGATAATCTGTCTGCTGGTAATTACTATGAAATACAGAAGTTGGTTGCGGGTCTTGGGTTACCTTACGAAATGATTGACGTATGCATTGACAATTGCATGATTTTCTGGAAAGATGATGATAAGCTGCAGGAATGTCGATTTTGTGGGAAGCCGAGATACAAACCCACTACTGGAAGGAGGCGGGTCCCTTACCAACGTATGTGGTACTTGCCAATCACTGAAAGATTGAAACGGTTATACCAATCGGAAATGACGTCGGCGTCAATGAGATGGCATGCAGAACATTCCACACATCATGGAGAGATAACACATCCCTCAGATGCAAAGGCGTGGAAACACTTTCAGACGTTACATTCAAACTTCGCTAATGAGTCCAGGAATGTTTATCTAGGATTATGCACAGATGGATTTAGTCCATTTGGTATGTCAGGGAGACAATATTCGATATGGCCCGTCATACTGACGCCATACAATCTTCCGCCGACAATGTGCATGCAACGAGAATTTTTGTTCTTAACTATTTTAGTGCCAGGTCCTAAGCATCCGAGGCGATCCCTAGATGTATTTCTGCAACCTTTGATTGACGAGTTGAAACAACTTTGGTATTCAGGAGTATGCACCTTTGATTGCTCACAGCAACAAAATTTCATCATGCGCGCAGTATTATTGTGGACGATTAGCGACTTTCCAGCTTATGGAATGTTGTCAGGGTGGACTACGCACGGAAGACTATCGTGTCCACACTGTTTGGGTAGGACAGAAGCATTTCAGCTGAGGCGTGGAAGAAAACCTTGTTGGTTTGATTGTCACCGTCGTTTTCTTCCTACCAATCACAGGTACCGAAGGAACAGGGTTTTATTTACGAAGAATAAAGTTGTCCGCGGTCCCCCTCCGGATTATCTTTCGGGACAGGAGTTGCTTGATCAGATAGATCATTATGGTGGTGAGGAGACATGCAAACGTGGGGGCAATTGGCATTGTACTGCAAACATGCCTGACGGATATGGACAAGCACACAATTGGCACAAAAAAAGTATATTCTGTGAACTCCCATATTGGAAGGATCATCTTTTGCGACATAATTTGGACGTTATGCATATCGAGAAGAATTTTTTTGATAACATCATGCATACCATTTTGAATGTCCAAGGGAGAAGTAAAGACAATATGAAATCGAGGCTGGACTTAGCAGAAATATGCAAAAGAAGCGAGTTGGAGATTACTACAGACGGCAAACAGCCAATTCCAAGTTTTCGATTGTCTGCAGATGCGAAGAGAGCTCTATTTGATTGGGTGGCCTCAGATGTCAAATTTCCGGATGGATATGTTTCCAAATTCTCGCGATGTATAGAGCAAGGACAAAAATTTTCTGGTATGAAGAGCCACGATTGCCATGTTTTCATGCAGCGACTACTACCGTTTGCATTACAAGAACTATTGCCGTCTCATGTCCACGAAGCAATTGCTGGTAAACAAGTAGTTACATTCCTTTTAATTGAGTTTATATATGTACATATATAATTAAATATGTTTTTATTAATTTGTTAACGGTGGATATATATTATATTATAGGTATTGGGGCGTTTTTCCGAGATCTTTGCACGCGAACACTGACAGAAGACGGGGTAGAGAAATTAAATAAAAACATTGATGTCTTGTTATGTAACATGGAAATGATCTTTCCTCCTTCATTCTTCGACGTGATGGAACACCTAACGGTACACTTGCCATATGAAGCGGAACTGGGGGGGCCTGTGCAATTCAGGTGGATGTATCCGTTCGAACGTTTTATGGGACACTTGAAGGGAAAGGCTAAAAACCTTGCAAAAGTAGAGGGATCCATCGTACAAGGAAGTTTGACAGAGGAAACATCTAACTTCTCGTCTTACTATTTTAGTCCAAATGTGAGAACGAAAAGAACCGCTACGAAACGATACGATGATGGAGGCGTTGCACCTGTTTATAGGCATGTTGTCCCCAGCATCTTCAAAGAAATAGGCAGACTTGCTGGAAAGTTGAAGGAAAAATCGTGGGACCATAAACATTTGAGTGCGGCTCACAATTACATATTGCGAAATCTGGATGAAGTGCACCAATTTGAGAGGTAACTTTGATCATACATTATATATATATATATATATATAAAACGAGATTTTTGTGCATGCAGCATATTTGATAATCTTGCCCGCCAAACTTACCCTGGTCGAGAAGAGCATGAGTATGAGGTTTACAAAGAACGTGACTTTGCTGGATGGTTAAAATACTATGTAAGTGCTCTTCAAATTACTGATATATAAACTAAAACCTAATTAACACTATATATAATAATTAATGTGTGTGATTGTACCGCTTGTTTTTATTCAGGTGAGAGAGGGCTATCATCCGGAACAAATACCGCTGTGGTTGCATGAGACTGTGAACTCTCCAATAGGACAGATCACTACAGCACCAATGTACTGTACTCGCGGGTACATTTTCCATACGTACAAGCATGGCATGAAGAAGTCGACCGCAAATTATGGTATTCATGTCCCGGGCGAAACAGAATTCTACGGAGTTTTGCAAGAGATCATCGAGGTCACATACCCAGGAATTATAAACTTGAAATGTATTATGTTCAAATGTGATTGGTATGATCCGACACCAGGTCGAGGGGTTCGCAGAAACGAAACGGTAGGTGTCACCGATGTAAATGAAGGCCGAAAATTTTCCAAGTTCGAACCCTTCATCCTTGCATCGCAGGCAGAGCAAGTGTGTTTCATTCCTTATCCTCGAATTAGGCAAAGACGAGAGACTTGGTTATCGGTCATAAAGGTCAATCCAAGAGGTTATGTATTTGGTTTAGACGATGAAGTGGCCATGCAGCATGACAGAGTTGCAGAAGTTTCAAACCCGATCGAATCCACATAAAATATCATACACGTTGACCCCGAGAATAGAGAAGTTGAAGACGTCGTCGACGATACAAGTGAAGATGGTGAAGCCGATGAATTCGAAGAGTCTGCGAGTGATGAAGAAGAACGGGAGCACAGTGAAAACTCTTACGTATCTAATGATGAAAATGATGATGAAAATGATGATGAAAATGACTTTGTTTAATTTTGAGGTTTTTCTTTGAATTTTAAGTTGTTTCTATTTTGAATTGTGATGAATTTGTACTTCCTACGTAAAAATTATGTTTTTGCGTCAGTTCCGATGGTAGGTGTCACCGACGTAAATGCAAACCGTAAATATCTAAATTTGTATTTCCGTCACAAAATTTTCATTGTCACTTGATGACGGCGCTTCTGTTAACCGTACACTCTTCCACCGACTTCCTAAGAAACCCCAATTCCTCTCCTGTTTCTTCAATTTGCCTCTTAAATTCTTCAGCTTTCTGACTTAGTGATGAAAGTTGATGAATTTAAGAGGCAAATCGATGGAAAATGAGAGGGATTGGGGTTTCTTAGGAAGTCGGTGAAAGAGTGTACGGTTAACAGAAGCGCCGTTATCAAGTGACATTGGAAATTTTGCGACGGAATTGCGATGGAATTGCGATTGATTATGTAATCTTTGAGTTTCCGTCGCAATTCCATCGCAAATTTGCGATGGAATTGCGACGGAATATAAAATTTTTGAAAGTCCATCGCAATTCCATCGCAAATTTGCGACGGAATTGCGATGGATTATGTAATTTTTGGGTTTCCATCGCAATTCCATCGCAAATTTGCGATGGAATTGCGATGGTATATAAAATTTTTGAAAGTCCATCGCAATTCCATCGCAAATTTGCGATGGAATTGCGATGGAAACCCAAAAATTACAGTTTTAGGGTTAGGGTTTAGGGATTTTCGTATAGCAAGGGTAATATAATCTTATTTTCTACTGTATAATTGAACCCAAAAAGCTTTTTACTAAATAAAATAGGTTTCTCTTCAACTCGGTAGATATCAAGCTCATTGAAGCTTACGACGTATATAACAGTACAAACGGTTTTGTTGAAACATCGACTATATATATATATATATGTATGAATGTTAAATATCTATAGGAATATTGAAATTCATTCACTAATAAGCATATATATTCATTATCAACAAACCCCTAAACCCCCCGTAGTCAAATCCCTAAACCGTAAACCCTAAACAAGTTTCCATCGCAATTCCGTCGCAAAGTTGCGAGGGATTTGCGACGGAAATGCCCCACTTCATCGCAATTCCGTCGAAAAATTAGGGCTTCCATATTGCGACGGCATTGCGAGGGAACGGGGCATTTCCGTCGCAATTCCGTCGCAGAATTGCGAGGGAATTGCGACGGAAATGCCCCGTTCCCTCGCAATTCCGTCGCCAAAATTAGGGCTTCCGTTTTGCGACGGAATTGCGAGGGAACGGGGCATTTCCGTCGCAATTCCCTCGCAATTCTGCGACGGAATTGCGAGGGAACAAAATTTTTATATATACGCGGGCGCGGGTTTGAGCTTCGCTCAAACCGACCCCTCTTCTCTCTAATCGCCGGCCGACCGACCCCATCTTCTCGCCCGACCACCGAATCTCCCGCCGACCGCTCCTCTTCTTCTCCACGCCGCCGCTCCTCCACGCCGACCGCTCCTCCACGCCGACCGCTCCTCTTCTTCTCCTCGGTCTCCTCCGCCGCTGCTCCTCCAGGTCGCCGACCGCTCCTCTTCTTCTCCACGCCGCCGCTCCTCCACGCCGACCGCTCCTCCACGCCGACCGCTCCTCCACGCCGACCGCTCCTCTTCTTCTCCTCGGTCTCCTCCGCCGCCGATCCTCCAGGCCGCCGCCGCTCCTCCACGCCGCCGCCGCACCTCTACGCCGCCGCCGCTCCTCCAGATTTGGTAAATCAATTTGAAAATTGAACATTTTAATTAGTAGATTAGTTTAGAATTATGAATTTTAGATTTTAGATTTTAGATTGAAAATTGTTATTATTAGATTAGTTTTAGAATTTAGAATTTTAGATTTTAGATTGAAAATTGTAATTATTAGATTAGTTTTACATTTTAGATTGAAAATTGTTTTTATTAGATTGGAAATGTGATTATAATAGTTTTAGTAAGAATTTTTGGAGTTTTTAGAATTTAATTTGTTCATTTGATTAGATTAATTTCGGAATTTAGAATTTTAGATTTTAGATTGGAAATTTTAATTATTAGATTAATTTAGAATTTAGAATTCTAGATTTTAGATTTAAAATTTAAACTATTAGATTGGAAATGTGATTATAATAGTTTTGGAAGTTACAATATTTCTAACTGTTTTAGTTTCTAGAATTTAATTTGTTTATGTGATTAGATTAATTATAGATTTTAGAATTTTAGATTTTAGGTTAGTAATTTTAATTATTAGTTTATAGTAATTTTATAAAAATTGTGTGATAATTAGAATATTTTTTGGGAATAATTTTTTTAAAATTGCTAATTTCATTTTTTTATTTGTTGCAGATGGAGCAACAAAACTCTTATCGGCAGTTCCTGAGTCAGGGATCCGGAGGTTCCGGGGGTTCCCGTGGTGCTCGTTCTGCTTCCGTGTCTCTTGGTCATGGGAACCCTACTAGTAGTTCCCATGGTTCCACGGGCCGGGAGGAGCAGCAGACCCGGTCTCGGTCTCCATCCCCACCTCGTCCCGCAGCCGTACTTGAGGCCAGATTTGAGGCCTCTAGAGCCCCATTTTATGCGGCGGTTAGGGAGATATTAGATGAGCCTGGTCATCATCACCTCCCTAACCTTCATCCACACCGCCCACCGAAGACTTTATGGTATATATTTTTAATTTTTATAGTTTTTGTTTTATTTTATATTATACATTTTGTAAAGTTAAAGTCTATTGTTATCTTTTTCAGGTTCACTAATGATTCATCCGTCGCTTCTGCGGTTACGGAAGTTTTTGAAAAGGATTACCAAGATCCTATTGCCCGGTGGAGGGATGTAAAGGAACCCGTTCTTCAACGCTGGTTCACTACTTTTGCGGTAAGTACGAGTTTGATTCGTATTTACTTTTTAAAAATATTTTTTAATCGCTAATAACTAACATTGTATTATTGTTATTTGAATTTTTTTTTCAAGCGCAAGTATCACTGGGAATCTGGTTTTACCGCCATAGTCTACCATGAGTTCTGTGCCAAAGTCCGTGATCGGTTGCCTGATATGGTTTCTCGGTGGAAGAAGTTGTGGCTCGTTAAGGGAGATGACGCCAAGCCAACTCACTTTGACCCGAACGTGTGGGCTGGCTTGGTTGCATATTGGTTGGATCCTGACCACCAGAAGAGGAGTGGGAACAGTAAGGCCGCTCGAGCGAAGAGCAAACATTCTACTCATCGCTCCGGCAGAACTTCATTCTTAGCCCGCGGCCGAATGCTTGTAAGTTTTTGTCAAATTATTTTTAAAAAAAATATTTTTATTTCTTTTATTTTTTTTTTCATTTTTTCTGTATTTATCTAATCAAAATTTACTTCATAGGCCGAGGAAAGAGGGGAATCAGAGACGGATTTGCTGGAAGTTCTCGCGTATACAAAACGGAGGCCGGATGGCACTTTCTTGGATGACGATTCTGAGGAGCTCTACAACGACGTCAACTCAAAACTACAAGAGTTGACTCAGAATGATGATCCCGACAGCATCGATTCTGGTTCTTCTGTGGCCGTAATGAACAAGCTTTTTGTTCAGGTAAATTTGTATCCTATTTTTTTAGTTCAACTTATTTTTTACCTATGTATATTGTTGGTTTATTAATTTCAATGTTTTTTTTGGTTTTTCAGTCCGCTCCCCGTAGAAAGGGGAAGATGATTGGGGTTGGTTCTCTTCAATCCCAAATCGATACTGGGAGCGGTTATGTTGGCGGTTCCGCTTCAAGTCAACTTCAGGATTCCAACGAGGTCGCTACGTTAAAGGAGAAGTTGACTGCACAGGAGACGAAGGTTGCCCTGTTCGAACAGATGTTCGACTATTTGGGCAACTCGGATCCGAAGCTCAAGGAGCTTATGGACCGTTTGCGTCAACAACAGGACGGACCTAGCGGATCGGGACAGGGCGGATCGGGACAGGGCGGATCGGGACCATCCGACGAATTTTAGTTTCCGTTTTTTTGTCTATTTTTAATTTTATTTATGAATAATTTTTATGATATTTGAATTAATATTTTATTTAATTTTCTTCTTTTAATTTTTATTTTCTTTAAATTAAAAATTAAAATAAAAAATCAATTAAACAATTACGAAATTAAAATTTAAAAAAAAAAATTAATTATAATTTGCGACGGAAACATTTCCGTCGCAAATTTGCGAGGAAATTATTCTGTCGCAAATTTGCGAGGAAATTATTCTGTCGCGAATTTGCGACGGAACCGTTTCCCTCGCAAATTTGCGACGGAAACGGTTCCCTCGCAAATTTGCGACAGAATAATTTCCTCGCAACTTGGCGACGGAGTAGATGCCTTCGCAACCAATAAGAGCTGATTCCGTCGCAGATTAATCGCAACTTGGCGACGGAGTAGATGCCTTCGCAAATCCGTCGCAATTTTGCGACGGCATAAATCCGTCGCAAACTTACGACGGATTTGCGACGGAACGGGCATTGCGACGAACGATTTGCGACGGAACTTTTTGACTCGCAATTCCGTCGCAAATCACCATTTGCGACGGAATTGCGACGTTATTTTCCGTCGCAAATGGCCTATACTTCTTGTAGTGCTAGCATCCGTCATCACCTCGAAGGGGAGATTCCAGTCTGGAGGCTGAACAATTGGAGCACTCACGAGAGCTCCCTTGATCGTGTGAAAGGCCTCCAGGCATGCACTGTCAAAGTCGAACTTGACTTCTTTGCACAACAGTTGCGTCAAGGGTCTGGTGATCTTCGAGAAGTCTTTTATGAAACGTCTGTAGAACCCCGCATGTCCTAGAAAACTTCGGATCTCCTTCACCGTTTTAGGCGGCTGCAGACTCATCATCACTTCGATCTTCGCTCTGTCAACCTCAATTCCCTTCTCTGAAATTTTGTGGCCCAAAACAATTCCGTCTCTCACCATGAAATGGCATTTCTCCCAGTTTAGCACGAGATGTCTGTCCTCACACCGCTGCAACACCCTGTACAGATTAGACAAACAAACAGAGAAAGAGCTTCCATAGACTGAGAAGTCGTCCATGAAAACCTCCATTATGTCCTCAATAAGGTCAGTAAAAATTGACATCATGCACCGCTGGAAGGTCGCCGGTGCATTGCACAAGCCAAACGGCATTCTGCGATAAGCAAAAGTGCCATATGGACAAGTGAATGTCGTCTTCTCCTGGTCATCAGGGTGGATCGGGATCTGAAAGAAACCTGAATAACCATCTGAGCCCCGCTGGAAGTGTTTTCAGTTCGAGCTTGGGAGCTCTCAACTCACTCCAGGGGCGCCTTGTCGGTTTTCTGATTCGGCGAATCCTCTTCGTCGTCCAAACTCATGTAGGCAACCAATCTCTCCATCCTCTTCGTCGCGTCCATCATTTTTGCCAAACCGTTGGCTTCTTCATTCAGATAGCTGAACTCTCCTTCAGCTCTAGTCAATGCGACCTCCAGAGGGTCGTCAAGAAGTAGTTCTTCTCTCACTTCTTCTACCAAATGCGGGCCATCTTCTATGACAAACGTCTGCCCGTCTAACATTGGTCTCTTGAGGAGTCTGTTCATCTCGAACCGCATAACCATGTCTCCCAGATGGAGATCAATTATTCCTCCTCTGACATCGATAATGGCACCTGCTGTGCATAGGAAAGAACGCCCCAGGATGAGAGGGTCCTTCGGCTCTTCATCAGTTTCGAGGACGACAAAGTCTGCTGGAATGAGCGTATCGCCTATCTGCACATGTAGATCTTCGAGTATACCAACCGGGAACTTCGTCGACCTATCAGCAAAGACCAAGGAGATCTTTGTGGGCCTGAACTTTGTGAATCCCAGTCGCTTCGCCACAGAGTATGGCATCAGGTTCACACTCGAACCAAGGTCGCAAAGAGAGCGTGCGAATATCATCTTGCCAATCTTCACTGACAAAAAAAATCTGCCCGGATCGCTTCTCTTCTTCACCACCTTGTTCTGTAGCACAGCACTACACTCCTCAGACACCAGCATCACATTTTCCTCCTCAGCTACTTTCCCAGAAATCAGCTCCTTCATGTACCTCTTCAGCGCAGGAATCATCTGTACAGCATCAGATAGAGGCAACTTCACAGTCAAGTCCCTCAACATCTCTTTACACTTCGCTTCCTCCGGACTTTTCCTCGACTTCTTCGGTGGAACTGGATAAGGCACCTTCGGCTTGTAGATCCGTGTAGGTACAGCCTCTGCAGCTACATGTGTAGGCTCGTCGGACACAGGGACGGGTTCCTGAGAAGATGAACCCTCGTCTTCAGCTCGATCCACTCTACTCGGAGCAGCTTGATCGTCTTCGCTCGCTTGTCCTTCTGTTTCAAAGACCAGGTCTCGGTCAACTTTCTCCTTCCCTGTTCTCTTTGCAGGAACTGGTGTAGGTGTCAGCTTCTTCCCACTTCGCGTCTCGACCACGGCAACATACTCATTTCTGGGATTTGTCTCTCCTTTCCCAGGAAGTGTTCCATGAGGCCTCTTAACAGTTTCGGCCATCTGAGCAACTTGTACATCAAGCTTCTTGACATGAGTCCACACGGCTTCATGCTTTCCGTTCAGATCATTGTACATCGTGTCAATCTTCTGGTTGATCTCTTTAGAAGACTTCTGCTGGTTCATCAACATCTGCTGCATCATACTCTTCAGCTCGTCGTTCGAATTGTTTGATGAACCTGAAGCTTGTTGCTGGCTACTGAACTGCACCTTCTGCTGACCAAATGTCTTCTGGTTCGGAACAAAGGTCTTCTCCTGGAAGGTGTTAGAGTAACTCTTCTGCTGGTTTTGGCTCTACCGTGGCGGGTAGACTTGATCCTGCGGATTCTCGACATTCGTGCTCCGATAGGACAAGTTCGGATGTTGCCGGTAGTTCTGGTTGAAGCTACGGTTCTGGACAAAGGCTTGCACGTTCACGTAGTTAACCTCCATCTGATCATCTTCTTCTTCGCCTACTCCAAACTCTTGAGAGACAGGTGTATCATCGCTCTCATCAACGAAGTGGACAGACTTTTGCGACGCTTTCAGCAGCAGATTCACCTTGGCAGTCAGCTCATCAATCTTCTGCGCTTCTACACCGCTTCCCTTGGCTGACACACTACTCACAGTTCGGTCATATTCGGCGCTCTTGTTGCTCGAGCTTGCAGCCAGGTTCTCGATGAGCTCGAATGCTCCTTCCTTGGACTTCGTCATGAAATCACCATTGCTGGCTGAGTTCAAAATGTTTCTGTAGTCCCAGTTGACTCCATCATAGAAGATTCCCAGTATCTGCTCATCAGTGAAGCCGTGATGAGGACAATCTCTCCGGTACTCCTTGTACCTCTCCCATGCTTCGCAGAAAGCTTCTCCGTCATACTGGTGGAATGATGCAATCTTGGTACGGAGAGAAGCTGTTTTGGACTTCGTATAGAAGTGGTCCAGGAACGCTGATCTGCATTGTTCCCACGAAGTCAAAGACCCTGGTGGTAATGACTTCAGCCAGCGAGAAGCTTTATTGGCGAGTGAGAATGGGAACAGCTTGCACTTCAGGAAATCGGCTGGTACCCCATTCGAGCTAGTCGTGCTGCATATCTCTTCAAAATTTTCGATGTGGTCCATCGGATTCTCAGCAGGTAGGCCATTGAAGAGGTGCGCCTTGACTAGTGAGATCATGTTGGGGTCTATCTTGAAGTCTTGCCTCTGAATTGGAGGAGGAACAATCGCAGACCGGTTTTGGTAGAAGGTATGCGGATTATCTCTCTCTCCAATAGAAGCTTGAGGATGCGGTTCTCTATCTTGTTGAGCCTTCCGCATTTGCTCGATCTGCTGCTGGAGCTGCTGCATCTGAGCAGCCATCTGAGCAGTCAGGTCTGCATTGCCTTGACCAGCCATCTGAGCGGGTCTGGTCTGTCTGTTTTCTCGTTCTCTTCTCGCGAGTTCTGCGTTGGACAGGATAACAAGATCTTCGGTGCGGTTGCTCCTTGTAGATCTAGTGGTCATGCACCTGAAACACACATGAGAGACAAGAGAAAGAACAAGTTAGTAAAATTCTTAGACTAAATTTCCAATCAAAATTCAATGGCAACGAGTTGGTCCCCGTCGCAACGGCGCCAGTTTGATAAAAGATCTTTAATGTGGTATAATTGATTCGAGTCCAGAGGACCAGCGTTGCACAGTGAACTTATGAGACAAAAAATAGAGCTAAGACAATGATAAGGTTTGGTTGTGATATAGTAACAACAACAAATGTAAACAACGATTAAAATTCAATAAAGACAAAGCACTAGACCGAGGTAATTCGCAGGAGCTCGTGAAATGTAACCAAACGACTATTCAGGAAAATGATTCGGGACAGGTTTCGAACTCAAACATGAAAGTACGTTAATCCACTGTCGCGGTATTAACGACTTTGCTAAACAACCTAGATGTCTAAACTATCGTTTTAATCTAGCAGTTGAAAGCAAGCAGTAAAATCAGGTTCGATATGTTCACGATCCGCCTTAGCATCAACTCTCGCAGGCTAAGGACGGATCGCTCACCAATGATTTATCTAGCACCCTATAACACTTTTGATGAATAGGAAGCCTAGGATCTAAGACTGAGCGATCAAATCAATCTTAGCATTAAGATTATCAAAGGCGAAAACAAAGAGACTCTTTTCATCAAGGATCCCGAGATACGACGACCTTAGCTGATGGTCGAAGTTGCCACAATCCGAAGATTTGGATTCTCGTTGAGGTATGTATCCGAAGACGCACTCTAAATGATCCTTGATTCAAAGACAAAGTATCCTATCTGCATTCAGTTATCTAAATCATGAAACTCCTTTGAAAAACCTAGATCTAGCAAGGCGACTACTCACACATGTTCGAGCAAACAGCAACAATAGCAAAAACAGTTTTCATTGAATAATAGAAATAGCAAACAAGAGGTTTAGAAATCTTCTCCAATACTGTCACAATGGTTCAGAGATCTTCTCCTTACAAAAACAATGAAAAACTCCAAAAGCGTCTAAGAAAAAACGTGTCTCTCAAAGACTCGAAAACAGAAGTAAAATAGGTCAGGAGTTCTTCGGGCCATCGAACGGTCGAGATCGGATGAGGATCGAGTAGACGATCGAACGGTGCAGGGAACACGTCGATCGATGGGCTTCGATCGCCGGGTCAGGTGCATGGGCTTGGATCGACGGGTAAGGTGCATGGGCCTCGATCGCCGGGTGTGATCGCCGGCCTTCGATCGCTGGCCTTCGATCGCCGGTCTTCGATCGCCGGGGTTGATCGCCGGCCTTCGATCGCCGGCCTTCGATCGCCGGCCTTCGATCGCCGGGGTTGGATCGCCGGGTCGGATCGCCGGGGTTGGATCGCCGGGTCGGATCGCCGGGTTTTTGGCCATTTCGACTCCTTTTTGTTCTGTTAGCTCATCTTGCTCCTCTTTGTACGGAAATTCTCCTTTGAACGCCTTTATACCTGAAAAGACTCAATAACAACTAAAAAGACTCGATAAAACACGTGAAAAACACTTGTTAGAATGCGCTAAAAATGCAAGACATCAGTCTACCAGACCCCGTAGACCTTAACGGTAGACCTTTTTGAGGAAAGTCAAACTTTTGTCAATTGCGAAACCAACTTTTTTTGTAGGTAGACCTAAGCCGTAGACCTCCAACAAACATTTTTCTCGATCAATTGCAAAAATAACCTCCACGTGGAGTTGACCTCTGCGGTAGACCTCCGGACAAAAACATTTTTCTCGATCAATTGCAAAACTAACCTCCACGTGGAGTAGACCTCAGTTGAGGTCTACGACTAGTTTTTTTTGTTTGCAAAGGAAATGTCGCTGTCTACCCTGCCTTGACCAGTAGACCTCAACTGAGGTCTACTAAGTGATAATAGACCTCAACTGAGGTCTACAAAATAATAGTAGACCTCAACTGAGGTCTACTTTTGCGGACCAAAACTGAAATTCTTAGAATTGTGGAAGAAAAGTTACATGACCGTCGACGGAGAAAGGCTATTAGAGGGCTGATAACTTCGATTTAAGCCTTCAATAACGAGCTCCGGTCGTTGCTGTAAGCTAAACAATCGGAAATGCCAAGATCCAAGATTTGAGTTTGCTTATAAAGTTTTTGGGATGAAAATGAGGAGAAAATGGAAGAATAAGAGTTTATGAGATGAGAGAATGAGCAATGGTAGCTTAAAAGTGAGTTTTCGGAGCATTAACAGCTCCAAATTGGGCGAAAATGGTGGTTGGCAATATTGATGATATGGCATTTTGGAAATTAAGTGTAAAAGATGAGAGGTATTTGGTCTTTATGCAGCTCTCGTAGACCTCTGTTGAGGTCTACTACTCGAAATAGTAATGGCATTCTCGTAAATAATTGGACAAAAAATAAAAAAAAATTGAAGAGGTTAGTTTTGCATTTGACTTCAATTTGTGGTGTAAAAGTGAAAACAGCCCTTTTATATTTACACATACGCTTTTTTATGATACTCAAAATTCAAATATAACATTGTGTTCGTATAAACGTAAAGGGTCTTTCTTTTCTCTATTTCATCAACTTGTGTTCATATAACGTAAAGGGTCTTTTTCTCTATTTCATCAACTTGTCCATGTCAAACTTTAGTGGATGAGCATTATTTTCTTCTTTATCTATTTTTTATGGTTTGATGCACCTCCTCCATTCTTTGTTTGTGGCTATTTTGCGATAGATAAATGGAATGCCAACCAGATATCACAACGCAATTTACCAAAAATCATATAACTATTTCTGTAACACGCCGATCAATGACAAAAGCCACGTATCTACGCATTGTGATAATTAAGTGACTTAAGTGACTCTTGAAAGCCATATGTATTCTACTTCGTTCCTAAGGCTTTGTAAATGTCAAGCGAGACCATAATAGTTTTAATAAAATCTCACAACGGTGCTAAATAGATGTTGACGTTGTCTTTTTTCGTTCTGTAAATATAGATTCTAACGGTGTTGGTCCATCGCCTCGTTTACTTGCCATAGTTTCTATTTTTTCCCTCTTTATATTAAGTAATTTTTGTTTTTATCTTCCTCTGTTGATTACACCAAACTCCAAAACCCTTTTTGTGTACTTACTTACTAAGTCCAATTTAAGTCACTTAGATTATTATTACACAATATTTTGAAATACGGTGTTTAGGAGTTGATATGTCTCTTTCAGAACAGGCTAGAAATTAATTAATAGCGCTTAAAACAGCTCAGCAATCTTTAAAGTTTTGTAAATCAACTTTTACTAACATATAGTTTTAAAGTTTTAAACGGCGTTGGTGCATCGCCTCATTTATTTGCCATATGAACTCATTTTTGTTTTTATTTTCCTTTGTTAATTACACCAAACTCCAAAACCTTTTAATGTATGCTTTAGTCCAATTTAAGTCACTTAAATTATTGTCACACGATATTTTGAAATACTGTGTTTAGGAAATTACATGTCTCTTTTACAACAGCATTTATGTGGTCCCTGATCTTAAATTACACAATAAGGGAACTAGTTAAATATGGTAACATATGTATGTGTCGAGACAGCGAAGGACCTAAGGTCCTCACTAACCGTAAACATAAATAGTCTATTGGTGAATGGTCACTCATTTAATAAAAAGGTTACGACCAGATTCATGTATTCATAAAAAGTTATATAAGACCATCATTAACGGTGTTTCTTAGCACCATCTCTTAGTGAATCTTGTAATTGAAATAAATGAAAAATGCTCAATTATGTTGAAAACGTCTCTTATATTAGGCCAAATAAGAGACGTCTGTTAGAGCCACGTGTCCCATTTCTTTTCCTCATTTTGGCAATTTCGTTTCTCTCTCTTTCTTCTTCCTCGCTCTGCGATTCTTTCTGCTTCTCTTCGATGCTTTTTCGAATTTCATTGAGAAATTACACTGAAATCTCGTCATTGATTATTTCCCATTGTTTTGGTCCCGCATCAGCGCCTCTCTGGCCTCCCCTCGCGATGATCTCCTTCCTCCATCTCCACATTCTCTTCCAGACTCTCACTTTCTTCAATCGACTCTGAAATTGATCTGCTGCGAGGAAATTGACGGCCGCAGATGGAAATACATCGCCGAGAGCGATGGCTTTGGGAGATTCAAGAGGAATTCCGTCTGTATCGACCCTTTCGATCTTCTCGCCAGCGAGGATTTCTCCGACGATCCCACATCCGCCTCTGTTTCGCCGTCACGTGTCTTCTGCCGACGCCGTCGACTCCGATCTCAGTTACCGCAACAGATTCCGCCTTAACCATCCTACCGATCCCATCGGTCTCTCTGGTCTTCTCCTTGTTCCTCAGTCCTCCAGGTTCTCTCTCTCTTATGATTCCCGATTATAGTCGATATATCAGCTGTTTGACTGGGATTCGTTGCGCAGAGCGATCTATCTCGGAGAAACATTTTGTAGCTATATTAGCGTCAACAATTGTTCCAGTTCGGAAGTTCGGGGACGAGCGGTTCCGGGAAATCCACTCTTGCTATAGAGCTTGCTAGGGACGATGAGGTCCGAGGTAAATATAATTCTCTTAAAGTACTCAGATTTACTCTGTTCTTGTTGATTTATCAAACAGGAATCTCCTTACTCTCGTCAAAGATCCAAGGTAGACTATAGTTATACAACTATCTCTTGACTTCTATGGTTTTAACCTTTTTTTTTTTATTGCAGATTTGGCGCTATGTACACTAGCTACTATAACACAGGTAATAAGAACTCATTACACAATCATCTTCTGAGGTACTCTTTAACGTTGTGGTGCAGGCATATGAGATGCGAAATGCTGGAGCTGTTATTCACAGTCATGGCATGGAATCTTGCCTCGTGACAATGCTTAATCCACAAGCCAAAGAATTTCGTGTAAGCCTGAATGTTAGACAATTCCAAGTTCTTAAAACATGTTAAGACCTTGTATCTTAATGTTTCTTCATATCTGACATATCGCAGATAACTCACATGGAGATGATAAAAGGGATTCAAGGTCACGGATACTATGATGAACTTGTTGTCCCAATCATAGAGAACACAGCATATGAGAATGAACTTCTCCTCTGACAACTATGTGCTGCCACCTTTCATTACTAAGATGAGCAAGCTTAGAGCGCTGGTGATTATCAACAATGGTATGTCTCCTGCGCGTCTTCATGACTTCTCCATCTTTCCCAACTTGGCCAAGCTCAGAAGTCTCTGGCTTGAGAGGGTTTATAGTGTAATTTATCATGTACCAATGGGCTTACGTTGTGTTGTATTGTATATGTACAAGTAATTATGTCAAATGGAATTGTATTTCGTTAAGACTACATTTTATTAAGAAAATGAGACCACAAGTTCCTCTTTCTCATATGATATTTATACGCTTTGTTGTATCTTCAAATATTATAAAAAATCAAATTTATGTTATGTGTTCTCCCCTTCTTCCGTTCCTACTGTTATAAATCCTTCTTTAAGAGTATATTCTTCTTTATCATTTTTCACTTCTTGGTCAGATTAATCATGTAAATGAAGTTTACTTTTTCGATCAAATTTTATGATGACGATGAGGATGACATTTAAATTTTCTTTTCTGTTTATGGTTTAAAAAAACTATGTTTAAAATGTTTTCATGTGAAATTATGATTTAATTTTCAGTCAATGTAAAATATTTAATGTTTTATATATAAATAAACTTATTAAAAAAAAAGAAAAAAAAAACTTAAGAACACCTAAGAAACGTTACCAATAATTGATGCAAAAACGAACGTCTCTTAACAATGTATCTTAACTTATGTTTATTGTTATAATAATGCTAAGAGACAATTTGAATCTTCACCAATAATCATGCTCTAATAGTTCTGTTTAGGGGTTGTGGTAAGAAATCCCATCTGTACTAATTATAAGGAGTTCGAAATATATAACAATTTATTTTGAATTTTCTGTAAAACAACTAAACTTAAAATGTTAATCAAATGAAACCCCTTTTTACCCGGTTAAAAAGAAAATCTTTTTTACATAATCAAACCCTTTGAACAAATAATTGTTTGTTGAAAAAAAACGAAATTGACTTATTACTGTACGGTCATTGGTTGATATCAAAACTCCGTCTAAAAATAGAAAGTGCAAACTTTTCTCATGTATGCCTATATATATACAGTGGACCCATTACAGACCCATTACAGTTTGACAAATCTCTTCCGAGTATACATAACTTGTCTTCTTTTTATCACTTGTGAAGTTGCTCTCTCTATGTTTTTACCACTCCGTCACAAACTTTTATAATGGCATTTTTCAAAGATTTGTTTCTTTACACAATTACAAACCGAACTGGTTGAGAGTAACAAGCCCATAAAGAACCCAACACACTCAGGCCCGCCTTTGCAGAAGCCCACTCAAGTCCATCAGAACAAGACAAAACTCTCATGCATACCTGCAAAAGAAGCGAGCAATTTACGGAAGACTACTCTCAACGTTCAAAACAGATTTAATCCTATAGCTAATCTTAACCATGGTTAAGTTACCTTACAGCTCTGTAAAGATAAGGATGGAGCGTAGTTCTAGATTGATCTATGATACTCTATATAATGTGCTTGTATCTCCTCTTTGTAAATTATCAGAGTAAGAGTTAATAAAACACAAAACCTGTTTCTTTCATTCTTCTACATGGTATCAGAGCCTCTCTAGCTTTAACGGGCAAACGATGGCTGATCCATATCCTTTTCCCAGTAATGTTCACATCTTGAGCTCAGTCACTCTTAAGCTCAACGATGGGAACTATTTACTCTGGAAAACTCAGTTCGAATCACTTTTGTCGAGTCAGAAACTCATCGGCTTTGTCAACGGAGGTGTCACGCCTCCACCAACCACCATTACCGTCGTTACTGAAGGTGTCACTACGCAGAACCCCAATCCTCGGTATGAAGCGTGGTTCTGCACAGATCAGCTAGTCAAGTCGTGGCTATTTGGGACCCTGTCGGAAGAAGTTCTAGGCTCCGTTCATGCTCTTACCACATCCAGAGAAGTCTGGATCTCTCTTGCCGAGAACTTCAACAAGAGCTCTATTGCCCGTGAATACTCTCTCCGGAATCGTCTGCAACTCCTCAGTAAGAAAGGCAAGAGCCTAGCGGTGTATGTTCGCGAGTTCAAAGCTCACTCACGAAGCTCCCAACTCCAACCTTCAGTGATGTCATAACGGAAGTTGAGGGTTATGACACCAAGCTCCAAACCTATGAGGAAACAACAGTCACTCCTCACATGGCCTTTCAATCTCAGCAGACAGGAAACAACTATGGGAGCTACAACAGAGGACGAGGTCGCTCGGGTCCATACCGTGGTCGTGGTGGCTATTCCACACGAGGAAGAGGATTCTCTCAGCATCAGAGCAACCCCAATACCACCGGTGAACGTCCGACCTGTCAGATCTGCAAACGCATTGGTCACACAGCAGACAGATGCTACAACCGCTATGACAACAGGGAATCTGGCACAGACGTCGCTAAGGTGTTTACCTCTCTGAGAGTCTCGGATGAGAAGGACTGGTATGCTGATTCAGGAGCCAACACGCATGTGACTTCCCACACAAACCAGCTTCAGTCAGTCACACCATATGAGGGTAATGACACGGTTATGGTAGCAGATGGTACATACCTTCCAATCACACACACGGGTTCCACTGTATTGGCATCACCATCAGGTACTATCCCTCTCAAAGATGTGCTTGTATGTCCTGGTTTACAAAAATCATTGTTATCAGTGTCGAAGCTCTGTGATGATTACCCTTGTGGGGTATATTTGGATGCTCATAAAGTATGCATTATTGACTTACATACCCAGAAAGTGGTGCTAAAAGGTCCGAGGCGTGAAGGCCTTTATGTGTTGGAGGATCCACAGTTTGTTGCGCTTTTCTCTAACCGGCATTGTGCAGCTTCTGAAGCTATTTGGCATCACCGGCTAGGACACTCAAACCTAAAGATCCTCCACCACCTACAAAACAGCAAGGCGATTGAAGTGAATAAGAGCAGAATGAACCCCATTTGTGAACCTTGCCAATTGGGGAAAAGTTCCCGACTTCAGTTTTTTTCTTCTACTTCTCGTGTTTTTATGTCCTCTAGATCGTATCCATTGTGATTTATGGGGACCAGCTCCTGTTGTATCGAACCAAGGTTTTAATATTATGCAGTTTTTGTTGATGACTTCTCGCGTTTTACCTGGTTCTATCCGATGAAGCTGAAATCTGAGTTTGTCTCTGTGTTTACTGCTTTTCAAAAACAAGTGGAAAACCAATTCAATACGAAAATCAGAGTGCTGCAAACAGATGGTGGAGGAGAATTTACAAGTAATCAGTTGAAGACTCACTTGGTTACGAGTGGTATCAGGCATCTCATATCCTGCCCGTACACGCCACAGCAGAATGGGGTTGCGGAACGAAAACACAGACATCTGGTGGAACTTGGTCTATCAATGCTATTTCATAGTCAGACTCCACTCAGCTATTGGGTTGAAGCGTTTGCTGCTGCGAGCTACATTAGCAACATGCTACCAAGCTCTGTTTTGGACAACTACAGTCCCACTGAAGCTCTTCTCGACCAGAAGCCAGATTACTCAATCCTCAGGGTTTTTGGATCGGCCTGCTATCCTTACCTCCGACCATTGGCTGAGAACAAATTTGATCCGAGATCTCTCCAATGCGTCTTCTTAGGGTATAGCAGTCAATACAAAGGATATAGGTGTCTCTATCCTCCGACTGGCAAAGTATATCTCTCTCGGCATGTAGTATTTGACGAAGAGACATTTCCCTTCAAGCAGCAATACCAGTCATTCGCTCCGAGATATCAAACTCCTCTGTTGAAAGCATGGCAATCTGCAACTCCGATGCCTCCTCAGGAGTCTGAGAACCCGCAGTGTCAAGAGCTCTTCCACCTCCTACAATAGCACAAATTCTGGAAACTGAAGAAAATCCTGTAGAGGACAATAACAATCTCAATCAACAAGCTAACAACAATGAGGAAGCAGAGGTTGTACACCAAAACACTCACCAGATGATGACTAGAGCAAAGGCAGGGATTCACAAGCCCAACACTAGGTATGTGCTTCAAGCTTCAAAACTCATACCTAAGGTACCTACGAGTATTGCAGAAGCTCTTAAGCACCCAGGCTGGAATCTCGCAGCTATGGATGAGATGAACACGGTTCATATGCTACATACCTGGACTCTTGTTCCCCCAACATCAGATATGAACATCCTCGGTTGTAAATGGGTGTTCACGCCGAAGCTAAAACCTGCAGGCGATCTAGACAAACTCAAGGCGAGAATCGTAGCAAAGGGTTTTGATCAGGAAGAAGGTATAGATTACCTGGAAACTTACAGTCCGGTGGTCCGCACGGCAACAATCAGAATGGTACTTGATGTGGCAACAGCAAAAGAATGGTCATTCAAACAACTTGATGTCTCTAGTGCGTTTCTTCATGGCGAACTCAAGGAACCGGTGTTCATGACACAGCCTCCCCGGTTTCGTTGACCCTGAAAGACCAGATTATGTTTGCAGATTAACAAAAGCCCTGTATGGTCTCAAGCAGGCACCTAGAGCGTGGTTCGATACCTTCAGTAACTATCTAATTGATTATGGGTTTACCTGCAGCAAATCGGATCCCTCTCTGTTCACGTATTGGAAGAATGGCCAGGGAATGGTTCTGCTCCTGTATGTCGATGACATTCTTCTTACAGGAAGTGAAGGCTCTCTGATGCAGGATCTCCTAGCCTCGCTGAACAAGCGCTTCTTCATGAAGGATCTTGGTCCACCACAATACTTTCTGGGGATCGAAATCCAATCACACGTTGGGGGAATGTTCCTTCATCAAACCGCTTATGCTAGAGACATCCTGAGTTATGCTTCCATGTCCGATTGTAACCCAATGCCCACTCCCCTACCACAGTGCCTCGACAGCTCCAACACTGCTCTATTCCCTGAA